>CM010614.1:5975208-6575208 GCA_003430845.1 Xanthoceras sorbifolium | reverse complement strand
TAGGATCACAATGAAACACTTTATCTAAAACTGTCAATAGATAAAAGCTTTCATTTGAGGGCACTCAGAGAGTCTATTTCAATCCTGAGATAAATGACGGACTTATGGTTGCAAGTGCTATCATTTGAACTATCAATGAGTACGATTATATGCAATAGTCTATCCTTGATAGTTTTGTGGTATTCACTTGTTAATTATAGAGGACTTCATTTATAAATATGGACATCGTGGCTCCATTTATCAAATGAAAGTAGAATACCATCATATGGGTCTTTTGAGGTATTGAAAAATTAAAATATTCAAGTTCAAAATATGGTCATATGATTAAAACTTGTAACTATGAGAGCTATAAGCGGTCTATGAGCTCTTAACGATTACTGATATTCTTCACGAGGATACACCATCTCTTAAAAGATTGTCTAAGGTATGAATGAGAAACAATATCTCGTTCTATCTTTATTTAAGAGTTCAATTTTAGTTCTTTAGTGGAATGAACTAAAATTAATAGATTGAACCTAAACAAATTATTTGTTAATTGTGATTAGGTTGTGTCTATTGGAGCTTAAATTTAGATATACCACCAAGATTCCTAATTTGCATAAGTCACTTATGGACCAAATGCAGGGTCCATTCAAAATTATTTTTTGGGTTCTGGAATCCAAAAGATTTGAAGAGATGAGTCATGTGTGAACAAGGCACGCGGTAGCTCTTCATATACCTAGAATGGGCGGCCAAGACTATAGGAAGTCTTGGGCGGCCCTAATAGGGTGCAATTAGTATTCCATTAATACATTAAGAATATAATTGCACATTTTAATTAAATGGGCTGCATAATTATATTAATATATTAAGTAGACATGTGGACTTATTTTGTTTTTGGTCTAGTTCACATGTCGACTTATAATTAAAGTCTAATGGAATTAACAAAATGAAAAACAAAATAAAAACCTATGCTTCTTGATATGGGCAGCAATGACTAATTTTATTAGTCTAAGTTTTGTTTTTATTTTATTAATTTAATTAATTAAATGATAATTAATTAATTAGTTAATTATTTAAAATCTTTTTCAATTATGAGAGGACTCTTAGAATCATACTTTTGTTGGAAGTATGATAAGACTTAATGCATCTATTTAATTGGTAGATAAATATATGATTTAATATTTATCTAATTAAATTGTAAGTCATGATAAGTCACAAAGTAAGATTCTTGTTAGTATTTGAATTATGAAATTTAGTCTAAATACAATAAAAAGAAATTTTAATACAAGTCAATGACTTAGAATTGACTACACACTTATGAGTTTGGGATATCATGAAACTCTTTTTGGAAAAGGAATTTCGGCCAAGCACAAATTCTCCTCAAAGGAGAATTCGGCCAAGCCATAAAATCCCTAACCAAAAAGAGTTCGGCCATTGCTTCACTTGGGCAAGAAATTAAAATTCGGCCAACTCTAGATTTTGTGTGTGAGGAATTCGGCCAAGCAAGAGAGAAAAAGAAAAGAGCGTTTTGTTTCGATAGTACACTAATAGCTTTTACATCAAAAGGCTTTTTGTACAATATCGAATTTGGTTCACGCGAGTTCTTGATTAAAATAATTGAGAATTCAAAAGTGACCAAATGCTCTTTTTGGTCTCTTTTGGTTTTATTGTGACTAACAAAGAAAAAAGGTTTATTTTCTTCATCCTCGGGTATTATACAATTCAAAGAAAAGGGAGCTCACACTCCAAGGTAATTCACATTCATGATTAGATTGGAAGATCTTGCTAAAAATACTTTCGACGCAACATCAATCATCACGGGAAAATGTACGATATCTTTTATAAATGTGTTAATTAATCAAGGGTCAAGATTCTTTAAAAAGGAAAAAATTTTGAAACTTATACCATTAAACTTTTTTATTCCGCTGCGTACTCTCAAACGATTTTTCCTACAACTTTCACATCAACACAACATTTCTCCACTTGGCTCTCCTCCAACTGAGTTCGTTCCTGCACCATCGTCATCTTCCCCAATGGATAATACCATTAATTCGCTAGATTCCGTGGTCACCAACCATTTTCCTTAACGTGATCGGCGTCCTCCTTCTCATTTGAAGGATTATATTTGTTTACATAGTCTCTATTGCAACTAAATTTCCTATTACGAATTATTTATCTCTACATTATTTTAGACAACAACATCATATGTTTCCAACAAATATAATCTCTACCGATGAGGCAGCTTATTTCACTCAAACAATGAAAATTTTAATATGGTGTGTTTCCATGGCTCAAGAAATCAAACCATTATAAGATAATGATGTAGGAATTATAACATAATATAATTCTAATCATGCTTGATTACACAATCAATCACAAATACCAAGAACCATAAATTGTACCCTAAAGCATGTATGTAAATCTCCACAAGAATCAAAAGAGTATAATTAAGAAGCGGAAGCGTACCTTGATCCATAATGAAATTGAAATTTGGGTTGTGATCTTCTGATTCAATACGAATTTCTCCCTTTGATTACTGTTTCTCACTGTTGATGGGGTAGGCAGAGAGAAGAGAAAAACTGTCGATCGTATGAATTGGGGACCTGACCCTGATTTGTAATAGTTTAATAAAAAACTATTGATATTTCTAATTTGGCCCCTTATCAAATTAGAAATATCACTCTTGTCTCTGCATATTGAATCCATGACAATTTAATACCCAATGTCTAATTATTTAAACCTTATACCGATCACTTTAAACGGACTATACTTTAAGATAACAACACACATTTTAATACATATGTACATCCAAATATTGGATTTTTCTAACAATCTCCCACTTGGACCACATATGTTACTTTAGAAATGTGTATAACTTTATGAGCTCAAAATTTTGCTATCACAAATGAAAGTATTTCCAAACAATCTCGTCCATTGATCATACCAATATAGAATCAAAGTGATTTTCATTACAATTATCATAATTAAATCCATCAATGGTCAGGTATACTAATACAGCCAAATGACATAGATCAATCATAGATGCGTAGTATGGAAATTACATGTAATGTGATCTAACATGCCTATTTCCAACTGGTCCTACTTAATTCTTTAATGAGATCAAAACATAACAAAAACATAACAGAGTGTAACTGAACTGAATACTTCATTTTTGCAGAAAATATCCAAATAAACAAAAAAGTGTCCAAAACAATATAAAACATTAAAAATACAAACTCCCACTAAACCACAATATCCTCATACGATACTACACCCATATGAGCAGTGTGCTCATGAAAGACCTTAGGTGGTAATCCCTTAGTAAGCGGATTCGCAATCATGGAGTTTGTGTCAATATGCTATATGGAAATCTGTCCACTCTGAACTCTCTCTTTCACAACCAGGAACTTGATGTCAATATGCTTTGACTTCTATGAGCTCCTGTTGTTGTTGGAATACAAAACTGCTGACTTATTATCACAAAACAACTTGAGTGGTCTTTCAATACCATTTAGAATGCGCAGCCCAGTGATAAAATTCCGCAGCTATATTCCGTGGTTAAATGCCTCATAACATGTACAAACTCTGCCGCCATTGTGAAAGAAGCTATGAGTGTCTGTTTGGCACTCCTCCAGTCAGCAGATAGATGTAGCCTGATATAGATCTCCTACTATCTTGGCATCTAGCAAAATCGGAATCAGAATACCCTATGATCTTCAACTGATCCGATCTCCTGTATGTGAGCATGTAATCCTTGGTTCTCTGTAGATATCGCATAACCCACTTAGCTGCTTTCCAATTATCCATTCCAGGGTTACTTAAATATCTGCTTAGCATTCCAACAATGAATGCTATATTCGGACATGTGCAAACTTGAGCATACATTAGACTCCCAACAGCTGACGCATAGGGAATCTTCTGCATTTCCTTAACTTCAATGTCACTTTTAGGGTACTGTTTGAGACTGAATTTGTCTCCCTTAGCGACAGGGGTGTCACCTGGTTTACTTTCTTGCATGCTAAACCTTTTAAGCACCTTATTAATATAGCTCTTTTGTGATAACCCGAGGATACCCCGAGAGCGATCTCGGTGTATCTTAATGCCTAATACAAAAGAGGCGTCACCAAGATCTTTCATTTCAAATTTCTTTGATAGAAATCTCTTAATTTCGTGTAATAAGCCTATATCATTAATGGCAAGCAGTATGTCATCAACATACAAAACCAGGAAAATATGCTTACTCCCACTGAACTTGTGGTACACACAATCATCAACAATATTTATTTTAAAACCAAACGAGATAATTACTTGATGAAATTTGTAGTACCATTGACGGGAAGCTTGCTTGAGTCTATAGATGGATTTCTTTAGTTTGCAAACCATCTTCTTTGGGTCTCCAGACACAAAGCTTTCCGGTTGCACCATATAAATTGTTTCATTATTGTCGCCATTGAGAAACGCCGTCTTAACATCCATCTGATGTAACTCAAGGTCAAAATGTGCAACAAGTGTCATAATTGTCCTGAAAGAATCTTTCGTTGAAACTGGAGAGAAAGTCTCTTTGAAGTCGATGCCTTCCTTTTGAGTAGAACCTTTAGCAACAAGACGAGCCTTATACCTTTTAAATCCCTTTTGGTTTTAAATATCCATTTACAACCAATGGGTTTCGCACTTTCAGGCAATGGGACAAGATCCCAAACATCATTGTTGTGCATAGACTTATACTCCTCATTCATGGCATCAATCCACCTTTGAGATTTAGAACCTTGCATGGCTTGGTGGAAGTTGATTGGATCATCGTCCACCATTCCATTATCTTCCTCATGTTCTTGGAGAAATACTATATAATCATCCGGAATTGCATTTCTCCTTTCTCTTGTGGATCTTCTTAATGGCATTTGTTCTTAAGGTTGTTGAGTTTGTTCTTCGGGAACAATTACCTCATTTTGTGCGGGAAGTTGTTCAACATTGTCTTCTTGTGGTTTCGAATTTGCTTCTTGATCAATGATAGGAACGAAAACCTGCACATTGTCAAAAGCAATAGTAGGAATCGAAACTGATTCCTCCTCAAAGACAATGTCTCTAACCTTATTTCTCCCCCCAAACTCAACATCCTCAAAAAATGTTGCAGTTCCCGTCTCAAAAATTGACCTTAATGTGGGATCTTAAAATTTATAACCTCTTGATCCCTTAGAGTACCCAATAAAGTAGCTACTTACTGTTTTGGAGTTAAGTTTCTTTTCATATGGCCTATAAGGCCTTGCCTCAGCTGGACATCCCCAAATATGAAAGTGCTTTAGACTAGGCTTCCTGCCTGTCTAAAGCTCATAAGGTGTTTTAGGAGCTGTTTTAGTTGGTACCCTATTAAGGATATAAGCTGCAGTCTTTAATGCTTCTCCCCAGAGTGATTCTGGTAAGGTAGAATGACTAATCATACTCCTTACCATATCCTTAAGAGTCTTATTTCGTCTCTCAGCAACACCATTCATGCTAGGTGATCCTGGCATGGTGTACTGTGGGACGATTCCACATTCCTCTAGGAATTTAACAAAAGGGCCTTTCACCAGAACCATCATATCTGCCGAAGTACTCACCACCACGGTCAGATCTAACGCTTTTAATTCTGTTGTTGAGTTGGTTCTCAACCTCAACTTTGAAAGCTTTGAACACGTCCAGTGACTGAGATTTCTCATGAATGAGATACAGGTACCCATAACGTGAGTAATCATCTATGAATGATATGAAATATTGTTGACCATTCCAAGAAGCCGTGGGGAATGGTCCACAAATATCTGTGTGTATCAATTCTAAGACATTTGAAGTTCTGTTGGCACCTAATCTCTTAGTTTTGATCTGTTTTCCCTTGATGCACTCAATATAGACTTCAAAGTCTGTAAAGTCAAAGGAATCCAAAATACCATCAGACACAAGTCTCTTAACTCTAGCTTTTGAGATATGACCTATGCGTTTATGCTATAATGTCCCTGAATTTTCATTATTTAATTTGCGTTTAGTACCACGTGAATCCACATGCAAGGTTTCATAACATATAATGAACCAGTACCAATAACATTCGAATTTAATGAAAGACTAAACTGATTATTTCCAAAAGAACTATAATATCCAAATTTGTCCAATAAGGAAATCGAAACCAAATTCCGTCTAAATGACGGTACAATAAAAGTGTCTTTTAAATCCAAATAATAACCAGTTCCTAATAATAATCTAAATGTGCCTATTGCTTCAACTTCCACCGATTTTTTGTCGCCTATAAAGATGAATCTTTTAGCATCATTTAGCTTTCGGCAGCTCAGGCAACCCTGCATAGAAACACTTATGTGAGTAGTAGCACCAGAATCTAACTACCAAGTGTTTCTAGGTACTGAAACTAAATTAACCTCAAAACATACTAAAGTAAGAATTGTACCTTTCTTTGCACGCCAAGCGTGATATTTGGTACACTCCTTCTTCATGTGTCCAAGTTTGTTGCAAAAGAAACAGGTTTGTTTTTCTTTTTCCTTATACTGTTTCTTTTGTGCTGGACCCTTAGCAGCTTCATGATCCTTCTTTCTTTTCTTGCCTTTATCCTTAGAAAGTGAGCACTCTCTATCTTTTCTTGCTTCAATCTATCTTCCTCTTGCACACAATATGAAATGAGCGCATTTAGAGTCCATTTTTCCTTTTGGCAGTTGTAACTGACCTTGAATTAACTAAATTGTGCAGGAAGCGATATTAATACCAAATGCACGAGAAAATTATCAGATAGCTCGAACTCTAGTGTCTTTAGTTTTGAAGCAATATGTGACATCTCCATGATGTACTCCCTTATGTTCCCTTTACCTTTATACTTCATGGAAATCAAGCTTGCTAGAAGCGTACTTGTTTCAACCTTATCGTTTTTTGTAAAACGTTTCTCAATTTCGGTAAGGAACTCCTTGGCAGTAGTGATCCCTTCGGATTCAGGACCTGTAAAGGATTCTAGAACACTGCGCTTCATGATCATAAGACTCATGCGATTTGAGCGATCCCACTTCTCAAAGTTCCTTCTTTCCTCAGTAGAACTTTCATCCGTAAGAGGAGGGGGTTGCTCAATCCTTAATGCAAGGTCTACATATATGCAGTCGAGAACAATTAACATGTTCTCTTTCCAATTCTTGAAGTTTGTCCCATTAAGCATGAGAATGGAATTTAAATTTGCAGATATAGTAGCAGCAGAGATATTAGCTGAACAGAGAACAAAGTAAACAAACAAACATGTTCACATTAAATTCAATATATAATAATCAATAAATTCAAATAATAGTAATTTTCATCTTAGATACCTAGCACAATATTAATATCAAGTCTTTTGACAGTAATATTAACTTGTAAGTAATACTCTTAGTGTAGTGATCAAACATTGACAATAACTCCTATCAAATAATAAATCTATCTTTGGATCGATTTATTATTCACATGGAAACCTTATAATTGTCACCTATTTATCACCACAGGTATGTATGCAATTCGGCCAAATATTAACCTTCCTTTGGGCCGGCTAACATCCGCATGAATAAACATACACACAACCATCTAAACATTCCTAATAAATTAATCTACACAAGAGATGTCACTTTGGTGACATATTGTGTCAATTAATCTATTTAGAATATTAGATAACAATAATAAAATAATATAAAACCATAATATTTGAATTTAAGGATTCTTTAAATTTTATTGACAACAAGTATGGTTTGTGATCAATTCCCAAATTCTTAACATATTACTAATATATCTTATCACAAAGCCACACATTAAATCCTAATGTATCGAATAATATATTAGTTATTAGATGCTGCCCAAGTGTTATGCACATACTATTATTAAAGAATCATATATAGTACTAATACCTAATAACAATATATTTATGAATTTTTCATTTTATGGGCAATAGTATGGTGTTGTGCCATTAGTACAACAGCCGATGGTGAAGCAGCGCTTGGGCAGCAGCGTGTTGCTGCGCCGCTTGGGTGTGTTGCTATGCCACTTGCACAGCACCCACATAAGCCAAAAATTTAATATATTTTGTGCAGCAAATATCAACTTGGATGCAGCACCAACACAGCAAAAAATTTTTTTTTTTTTTTTATGGGTAGCCGCACATAGGCAGCAACAATACAACAAATATTGTTGTTATGCCCAAATGCTTGCTGCACCCAAATTCGTGCAGCAACATTGACATGGGTGCGGCAGCGCCCAAACATGGGAGCTGTGACACCCAACCCAACAAAACGAATTTTTTTTTAGTACTTAATTAACAGTAAACAACAAAATATGAAATACCAACACAATCAATTGCATTAATTTCAAGAATCAGAAGATCAAAAATAAAAAACCCCAAATTTCAAAATTGTAAAACCTAATTTTACAATTTTAATTACTCAGTGATTCAATTATGGAGTTGCTCTGATACCACTTATAGGAATTATAACATAATATAATTCTAATCATGCTTGATTACACAATCAATTACAAATATCAAGAACCCTAAATTGTGCCCTAAAGTATGTATGTAAATCTCCACAAGAATCTAAAAGAGTAGAATTAAGAAGCGGAAGCGTGCATTGATCTATAATGGAATTGAAATTTGGGTTGCGATCTTCTAATTCAATACGAATTTCTCCATTTGATTATTGTTTCTTACTATTGATGGAGTAGGTAGAGAGAAGAGAAAAACTGTCAATCGTATGAATTGGAGACCTGACCCTGATTTGTAATAGTTTAATAAAAAACTATTGATATTTCTAATTTGGCCCCTCATCAAATTAGAAATATCACTCTTGTCTCTGCGCATTGAATCCATGACAATTTAATACCCAATGTCCAATTCTTTAAACCTTATACCAATCACTTTAAACGGACTATACTTTAAGATAACAACACACATTTTAATACATATGTACGTCTAAATATTGGATTTTTCTAACAAATGATATTTGGTCTTTATCCCCATTACCCATTGATAAACAACCAATAGGCTATAAATGGATTTGAAAAATTAAATATTGCTCTGATGGTTCAATTGAACTATACAAAAAATGCCTTGTTACAAAAGGGTACACCCAAGTTGAGGGTATTAATTATCACAACACCTTTGCTCCTATTGCCAAGCTAGTAATTGTTTGTCTTCTTTTCTCCATTGCTCCTGTCAAATGATGGTTCTTTCACCAGCTCGATGTCAACAATGCATTTCTTTAAGGAGACTTTGATAAAGAAGTGTAAATGAAATTGCCTTCAAGATTCTCCAGTAAGGGGGGATTCCTGTTTACAAACTAAATAAATCATTTTATAGCCTCAAACAAGTCTTGTTAGCTCCATTTCTTAATCAAAAATAGGCCCCCATCTTTACCTATCTCTACCTATTTTTATTTTTTTCCAAGTAAATATCGGTTGTTTTTAATGTTTTACCCTAGTGTGTAGGTAAAAAGTTTTTTTGCTTAATTGAAGAGTTTTGGTGGATTAAATCGAAGATTTGAAGAATTTTTAGTGCACAACTGTCATGTTTCGGAGGCCGCCATAAATTCCACAGGATGAACTGGGTTGCAAGCCTTAAATTTCTGGAAACATCTAGATGTCTAGTTTCTAGAAAATTTTATGGTTTGTGATTCCGAGTTTTCTAAATGAAGTTATGCCCATTTTCGCATCAGTACGCATTCTAGCGAAAACCACCAGAAAGGTGCGCAACTTGCGGTGCGACTCCCAGGTCGCGCTCCAAGTCGCGACAGGACGCTGATGCCCTATTTTGAACCAATATAAAAGGAAAATGAAAGTGGAAAAATGGGCGAGGGGACCAAACCAAGAGAGCTCAACCAAGGACCAAACAAGGGAGAAATAAGGGTGAGGAGAGAAGGTACAACATTTTGGAGACCAACATTTTAGTTAAGGAAAGCCCAAAATGCCTCCTTCCTTGAGCAACCGCTGCGCTTGGTCCATAAGAAGCTACCTTCTCATTTGAGGTAGTTATCTTATCTTCCAGTCATTTGGTTAGGATGGTACAGTAAGTTGATGAGGAGATATCAATTATGGGGCAAGTGGGCGAAAGCAAGAGTAACCAGGTAAAATTGTATATTATTTTCATTTATTTTATTTTTATTTATTTGTTTAAATTTTGAATTTTAGTATTTGGTAACACTTACCCATGAGTTTATTTAAAGTGATGTGTCTTGTGTTGAAAAATTTTGAAGTTTGGGGGAAGTTTGGTTGGATGTGAATATTTTTGAAGTGTCTGAACGTTGTTTGATTTTTGAGATTGATTGTTGATTTTATTTTATTTTTGTTTATATGTTTGATTATTAGTATTTAGTAGGATGATTTTTAGTTTTCATTTTTTTTTTGTTTACCACCCTTTTTCTCCAGTATAGGGTTTTAAAATATTGGGGGACAATGTTTATCTTAGGTTTGGGGGTGGTTTTTGGTTGTTTTTCAATTAATATTTTTCTTGTGTTTGGTGTTTAATGTTTTCGTTGTAATTTTTTTTTTTTTTATTTTGTCTTAGAAATTGTTTTTGTTTATCATGTTTAATTGATGTATATCAACTAGAAACCTAGACTTTCCTTACACACATTAAGCATTTGGAAGGCTTAGCTATAACAACGCCACATACGTCTAGTCAGTGTTTAGTGTGTTTAGTCCAGACTCTAGACTCTGAACATTTTTGAACCTTTATTTTTGTCATGTGTACATTTTCTGTTGAAACATAATTGTTAGCTTTTTCAATTAATTTTAATTTATTTGGAACCACTCATATTTTTTTGTGCCATATTTTACACCGCATTGTGTTACACTATATTTATCTTTTTTGTGAAAACATGCCATGTTCGATCGACTAGGATAAATAGTAGAGACTTACCAGTGAATTTTTGAACTTATACTTTATTATTTGAGAGGATATTTTTGTTTCTACTATTTACATACTTATCTTTAATTTTGACTGATTAGTTTGATCTCATTTAGGTTTTGCATTGAACATTTTTTAACAGCATCTAAGATATCATGTGTTAACCCTATATTGAGTTGATTTTTCCGTTTAAAAGTGATGTAGGCTATGCATGTTGAGCTACTATAAGTCCATAAATTCAACTTATCCTTGTATGTGCTCCAATAACCATTTTGAAGCCAAATACTTAAAAGTATTTTCTTTCATCATCTACATAAATCCAAAACCAATCTCTGTGTATGAAATAGCCTTACCTTTTTAGCTTGGATCATTTTAAGATGATAAGAAAACAAAATAACTAAATGGGTGAATTTCACAAGTCTATGTCAAGGTTGTATATTGCTATGAAAAAAAAAATGAAAAAAAAAAGAAGAAAAAAAAGTCAGAAAAATAAAAGAAGGGAATTGTGCAAAGCCGTGTGTGCATAAGAGAAGAAAAATAAAAGAGATTTTTCCATATATTGAAAAATTCTAAGTAATCTCTTAACTTGATCGAAAGCTTTTTTACATTCTTTTTTTCCATTTTTTTCTTAACCCATCACCCAATAGCTTCATTACAACCTATATTAAAACCTGCTGATCTTTTGGGGAGTCTAGCTTTAATGTAGAGGTTTTCGTATTGATATTTTATTCATAATGTTTGATTCCTTTAGTGTTCCTTCAATGATATGTATTTGCGACAAAATAACATTTTTCTGATTGATTTTAGCATGCGATATATATTTTTGTTTCTTTGAGCATAAATTCTTTCCGCATGTATTTGATGAGTGTGTCGTCTAGGTTCTGAGCGATTTTCTAGATAATTATCCTAAGAGGTTTATAAAATATTCTCTTCAGATTTCAAAAACCTCCATTGATGGTTTTTCTTCAAGCTAAACACTTCTCTTACTTGTTCTTCAAATTATAATCTCAAGTTTTCACATGGTATCAAAGCTTCTTTGACTAATGTCGATGGCTTTTTTGAGTTCTTCGATCTCTTCCAATCTAGCAAGAATGGATCTCTCAACATTAGCAAAAACGTTGAATCTAAATATCTCTGTCAAACTTGATAGGGATATATGCACTGGAAAACACAGGTTATGCCTGCAATATGTACTCTTGATCTTGAACATCTAATCGAGAATTCAAATCCAGACAGTCTACAATGCAAGAGCTATGGTTGAACAGAGGATCAAATCCTGATTATCTGTACTGGAAAAAGTCTGATCAACTTCTTCTTTCGTGGATCTTGTCAATATTAAGTCTAGAGGTTATTGGAGAGGTAACACAATGTAGAACTGCTTTTGCTATTTGGAATAAACTTGAAAAACTGTTTTCTCATCAATCAATGGTCAAAGTTCTATCACTCAGACAAAAGTTACAAAATTTGAAGAAAGGATCAAGTTCTATAGGCGATTATGTTTTTAAAATAAAGGAAATAGGTGATGCTTTGATGTCAGCTAGAGAGGAAGTGAATGAAAGAGATCTTGTGTTGAGTATGTTGAATGATTTAAGTCATGATTATGATTCAGTTGTTGTTCATATTGCCTCACAACAACAATCCATTCCACTTCAAAAGGTTTAATTCTTACTCATGATGCATGAACAAAGAATTGAACAACTCAACTCTTCAAGTCAGATTGATATTGCTGGACCTACTGCCAATTTTGTTTCTAGTTCTTTTAATGCTGGAAGAGGTCAAAGAGGTGGAAATCAAAACAATAATCGTGGAGGTCATAGAAGAAGAGGCAGAGAAGGCCGATTTGGAGGAAAATCTGACCAAAGGTTATACTGTCAACTCTGCTCAAAACCAGGTCATAGAGCCCTTCAATGTTTTAGAAGGTTTGATCAGGATTTTCAAGGACCTAATCCACCTAATCAGGCTCAAGACAATGTTAGAGATGTAGGAGGAAGTCAAAACAAGGGAAATCACTTCAACAACAACCATAACTATCATAATTATAACATCAAGCACATTACCATCAGAATTCAGCAGCCTATTATGCCACACCTGAGACTGTAACTGACTCTTCATGGTACATAGATAGCGAGGCAACCAATCATATCACGGCTGATTCAAACAATCTTGGCATGAGAACTGAATATAAAGGTAATGAAAAGCTATTAGTTGGCAATGGTGAACAACTTACTATCTCAAATATTGGTGGTATAGTTGTTAAACCTCATGGTTGTCAAGATTCTAATCAGCATGTTCATCTAAAGCATGTGTTGCATGTTCCTACAATTGCTAAAAATTTGCTTAGTATCTCTAAGATTACAAAGGATAACCATGTCATAACTGAGTTTTCTGCTGATAATGTGTCATTAAGGACCAAAAACAAAGAGATTGTTGCTTCAAGGTTCTCTTAAGAATGGCATGTACCGTTTGCAGCTAGCTACAAGTAGATCTTCAGGCGTGCATCAGCTGTCCAGTTTAGCTCCTCGAAGTTTTCATACATTTTTCAATAACAATGTTTGTAATTCTAATAAAATGTTAGAGACACTGCCAATCAAGGATGTTGATTGTGAAAAATGTTTGTCTTATACTCATGATTCATCAATGTATTGTGCAAACTATGCTTCAAGGTCTAACTCTTCGATGTGGCATACTAAGTTGGGTCATCCCGCACCTTTGATCTTAAAGAAAGTGTTGAATTCCATGCATTTTTCTTATGATGTTTCAGCTTTACCATTCTGTGATTCTTGTAAACTTGGTAAACTGCATAAGCTGCCATTTACTACGCACACCATCATAGCACAAGCTCCTCTTGAACTCTTTTACAGTGATATATGGGGACCAGCCCCGTTCATGTCAACAGAGGGTTATAGGCACTATATTTTGTTTGTGGATGCATATACACAGTTCACTTGGTTGTTTCCTATGAGGTTGAAGTCTAAAGCTTTGAAGATGTTTCTTAAGTATCAAAAACATGTTGAACGAAGGTTTGATAAGAAAATAAAGTGTCTCCAAATTGATATAGGAGCTTAATATGTATCCTTTGTTCCTTACTTGTCCAAGCAAGGCATTCAAGTCAGATTTTCTTGTGCCTATACCCATCAACAGAATGGGGTTCCAGAAAGAAAACATAAGTATTTGATTGAAATAGGTCTCACAATGTTTGCACATGCTCACATGCCTTGCAATTCTGGTTTGATTCATTCTCTACTGTTGTCTTTGTGATTAACAACCTGCCTACAGCTTTGTTGAGTTTTCAATCTCCTTATGAGAAACTCTATCACAGAAAACCAAACTTTATATTCTTGAACGCCTTTGGCTGCATTTGCTTTCCATATCTCAGAAACTACTCCAAGCATAAGCTCAATTTTCATTCAGATAAATGCTTATTTTTTGGGTACAGCCTTTCTCATAAAGGCTATTGATGTTTGCATCCTTTAGGGAGGATTTATGTGTCAAGACCTGTTTTATTCAATGAACTTGAGTTTTCATTCTCTGTTTTGTTTCCTGGCAAGAGCAATTCTCAACAGCCATCACATGCTTCCTTCATACCAATTCCTATTCCATCCAATACAAGAGGTGTACAGCAAACCAAATCCAATATTATTATTGACTTGCAATCTGCTCTAGTTCCAGTTTCACCAATTATTGCCACAAGTCATCATATAGATCTCTACAACACTAATTCAATTTATGCGCCAAACACCAACGTGGTGCCTCATTCCACATCTGTTACTTCTACTACATTTATCAACAAGCATCCTATGATGACACGATCAAAGAGTTCCTTATTGTCTACTAATGGTTTACTCACAGAATGTTACAGTAACATGGTTGCTGCCACATAACCCATTTCAGTAAAGGCTGCAATTTCTGATCTGAGATGGCTACAAGCTATGTATGATGAATTTACAGCTTTTCAAAACAACAACACCTAGATATTGGTACCATCCATTGCTGAAATGAATTTAGTTGGCTGTAAATAGATTTTCAGAACAAAGTTAAATCTAGATGGTTCAATTCTTAAACATAATGCCAGACTTGTAGCATAGGGTTTTAGCCAAACTGTTGGAGTGGATTTCTTTAATACATATGGTCCAGTTGTTAAGGCTGCAAGCATCAAAGTTTTTTTCTCCTTGGCTGTGCATTTTGGTTGGGATATTCAACAAGTGGACATCAACAGTCTTTTCTAAATGGAGATCTTCAAGAGCAGGTTTTTATGAATCAACCCGATGGCTTTGTTGATTCCAAGTATCCTACACATGTGTGTAAACTCAACAAAGCCTTGTATGGCCTTAAACAAGCACCAAGATCATGGTTCCATAAGCTGAAAGCAGTTCCTCTCTTGGGGTTTCAAAAACTCTACCTCAGACACCTCATTGTTTATCAAACATTTCAAGAATGATGTCTTGTATCTTCTAGTATATGTTGATGATATTCTCATCACAGCTGGTAGTTCTCTTCTTGTGCAATCAATCATCAAGCAACTGCATTCCACTTTTTCTTTGAAGACTTTTGGATCAGTTCATTATTTTTTGGGGTTTGAGGCTTTCCCAAATTTTTCTGGCCTTTATCTTACTCAATCTAAATACATAAATAATTTGTTACAAAAGACTAACATGCTTGATTGTAAGCCTTGTGATACTCCTTTTGAAGCAGGGTCAAAATTGTCTAAACTTGATAGGAAACTATTTGGAGATGCCACCTTGTATAGAAGCACTATTGGAGCTCCTCAATACTTAACACATATTCGGCCAGACATCTCATTCAATGTCAATAAACTCAGTCAATATCTTGATGCTCCTACTCAAATTCATTGGCAAGTATGCAAAAGGATATTGTGGTACTTCAAGGGAACAATGTATACTGGTCTGGTTTTTAAACCATCTTCAAAGCTGAATTTGGAGGCTTTTACTGATGCGGATTGGGCAAGTAATATTGATGATCGGCGGTCTACTAGTGGCAGTTGTGTGTTTGTAGGAGGTAGCCTTGTTTCATGGAATTCTTGCAAGCAAAAAGTTATGGCAAGGTCAAGTACCGAGGCTAAATATCGAGCCATGGCACAGGTGACCACTAAGGTTCTATGGCTGCATTCTTTGTTTCAAGAATTGTACATTTCTCTTTCAGCTTCTACAGTTGTGTGGTGTGATAATACGGGTGCCAATTCTCTTGCTCAAAATCCAGTTTTTCACTCTCGATCCAAACATGTTGACATTGATACACACTTCATTAGAGAAAAGGTAGCAAGTGGTGAAATTGAACCAAGATATGTGCCAACTGATTTTCAACTTGCAGATATCTTCACAAAGGGGTTGTCAACTGGCAGGTTTCAATGTTTATGTGACAAACTGAACTTGGTTATTTCACCTAAGTACAGTTTACGAAAGAATGTGAAGAATGATGGTGTAAAGAGTCTAAAGAGTGTTCCCCAAGCTACTAACACACCTCATAACGCTCATGCACATACGAGTGATGTTAGAGCTGTTGGGTGTGCTGCTGTATGTGTAGGTCCAACTGGTGTTAGAAATGATGATCAGCATCATACAAAAGGTGATCATCATCTGATCAATCAAAGAAGTGTTCATGATCGACCTGGTCCACCTGTGCAAATATTGAAGAGGAGTTGTGTAACTTTAGGCGGTTAGAAGTTAGTTACTATCAGCTGATGTGGCAGTCCACTTGTAAGTAGTTAAAGGTTGTTAATAAGCTGTTAAGGTTGATTAATTATTGATCGGACTTGACCATTGATCGTTCTAGTATTCATATAAATACAAGTCACGTGTATTGCATTGTAAGCTTGATAATAATAAAATGCTCTCTTTAGATTTCAGAAACCTCCATTGATTGTTTCTCTTCAAGCTAAACACTTCTCTTACTAGTTCTTCAACTTGTAATCTCAAGTTTTCACAATCTTAAACTCTTACTTTCCATGCTTGTAGTTTTGTTTATGGATTTGTTTATCTTGTATATCATTACTTCCCTGACCATGAGCTAAAAATTGTAAGTTAAGATTTTGATGGATCCTTTTCTAGGTCATTGAATGAATTGATTGTCTGATTTATTGAGGTTGATTATTGTTGGTTGAGTGATATTATTGATTTTCATGCTTCGAAGTGTAATGGTCTGTATTTAGTAGATTTTATGATTGTGTTATGAATCGAGAGGTGACGCCCACAACGTGCTCAATGTAATGTCCACCATAAGTAGAATTAAATAGAGATATGTTAATTTATTTGTGTGATAATATAAAGTGTTTATTGTGATTAATGCATTTTCATGCACTTGGATATCCATCAAGAGATAAGATATTAGTGTATGTGATATTAGGTCAAATTTATCTCGAGAGAGAATTTTGGATAAATTAGATAAACACGATCATCAACATTGATAATTAAATCGCAATAATGTACTTTCATAAAATTCAATTAGATGGATTAGGTGAATTGAATTACCCTAGTTAATCTCTCATATTGTCCGTGTTATCCCACATTTGCATGTTTTATGTTTTTGTTATTTTCATCGCTAATTCTCTTTTTTATATAAACGTTCTGGTTTTTTCAATTAGATATAAGCTTAGTTAATTTTAATACTTAATACTTAAATATCCCTGTGGAGACAATAATTTACTCTCATTGTATTACTTGTGCCGACCCCGTATATTTGCGGGTACAAAAAGGCGTAATAAGTTTTTTGCTCTCGACAATGGTTCTCAAAATTTTCCACCACCCTCCTTTAAAGGGGTTTCACTCAATCCGTTGCTGATTATAGTCTCTTTACTTGCATTAAGGGACCTTTATCCCTTTTTGTTCTCGCATATGTCCATGACATAATAATCACTAGAAATAATAGAGATGAAATTTCAATCTCAAATTATTTCTAGCTAGCTCCTTCTCTATTAAAGGTATTGAAGTATCACACTCTAAAAATGTCATTTCTTTTTATGTCAATGGAAATATACTCTTGACATTTTAAAAGATGCCGGAATGACTGGTGCACGGATCACTATTATTTCCTATGCAACAATATCTTCATTTACGTCCGACATATGGTGAACCTCTCCCTGATCCAGCATCCTATCATCGTTTAATTGGCACAACTCCTTTACCTCACTATAAAACACGCATATATTCAATACGGTGTCAATACATTAAATCTATTCATGTAATCACCTGATACTACCCATCTTGATGTTGCCAATCACATCTTTCATTATCTCAAGCGTTCTATTGCCGAAGGTTTATTCTCATCTACTTTGAGTGCACTTCATCTTAGTAGTTATTGTGACACCAATTGGGCAAGTTGCCCCACTACTCATCGCTCCACCACCAATTATTTCACAATGTTAGGTTCTAATCCAATTTCTTGGAAGAAAAATAAAAAAATAACACTCCATATCTCAATGTTCAACTGAAGCTGAATATCATGCTCTCACCACTGTTTTATGTGAATTACACTGGCTCAAGTATATTCTCTTAGATCTTGGTATTTTATATCACACCATTTCTATATATATCATTTTCACTCCAGTTCCTAATCTTTATGCGATATTTTCGAGTAAAATTGGTTGTTCAATATGTGTTTTAAGCATGTTCACATTGAAATCCCTATGAATGATGTTTGAGCTGAATTGAATAAGTTTTGGATACAAAATTTTCACCTAGGTCGCAAGAAGGGAAGGATAAAAAAAAATTCAGCAAATGTTGCGAGCATTAGGCCACGAGCAAAACTTGCAACCTAGGTTGCGATGAAGGAGAACTAGGAATTCCAGTGTGTGTCGCAACCAAGGGGCCACAATCGTTGGTCGCAACATAGCTCGCGACGGTAGCTTTCCAATTTCCTAGCGAGAGTAGGAAAACATGTTTTGGAAAAAGCTATTTATATGGGATCTTTTCTGGCGGAAGTCAAGCTTTGTTTTCAACCTTTAGGAGCAAGAAATCTTTCATTCTATTACCAATTCATCCATACATCATCAAAGACTGTCATTTATCCATCGTAGAGATTGAAGCCGTAAAGAAGAAGACGATCAAGAGGATTCCTGCTAGCCCAGGAGAAATTCAGACAAACACCAAGAAGATTGGGAAGCTTTGTTTTATCACCATGAGTTCTCCCATAATGTGCAACTAAACTCATACTAGGGCACCTATGTAACAGACAACTCATGTAATATATTAACTATTTTATTATTCAAATCAAGTCTTGTTTTGTTCACTGATTTAATATTCTAATTATTATTTATATTAATGAATAACCAATTCTTGGCATAGATTTATGATTAAAATTATTTGAGAAATTAAGAGATATATAGTGTGGTATACCCGCCATGGCTAAATCTTAATTAATAAGCTCTTGTGAATGCATGACCGCGATAAATTGATATTAATTCTTAGTTCTTTGTATTTAATGGATTTTTAATTGTTAATTGGCTAGCCCGTGACCCAAGCGATAATAGCTATAACAGTTAAGAATACTTGGTTAAGTTTGTGACCCAAGCGATAATCACTATAATAAAAATAAGAATGAATTCTAGACTTAAATAAAAATCTTTGTATAAGTTAATATGTTACATTGAGTGATTGGGTTTGGATTTATTAGTTACCTAGTCTCTTTCCCATATATTCTCCACTAAAGAACTTTATTGTCACTTAATTTAGCTTTAAGTTTCAATTCTCTTTAATCAATCACTTTCTATTACTTTTACGCTATTTACTTTTGTAGTAATTAGATTAAAATTAGTTTTAGTTAATTAATTTAGCAATTCTTGTGGGATCAACTCTCGGACCTACAAAGCTATACTGTTATATATAGATTCATGCACTTGTAAAATATAAATTTGTTCATCAATTTCTCATCCGCAGCCTATTTCCATTTATTGTGATAGCATTGCTACTAACCACATTGTAGAAAATCTTGTTTTTCTAACGAAACACATCGAACTTAATTGTCAATTCGTTGGTGAGAAAATCACCTCTGATTTGATAGTGCTTTGCTATGTTCTCTGTTAAATTGCATACTGACTTGCGAGTTAAAGATCACCTTTGCAAAAACAAACATAAATGTATAATTTAATGTAAATTTAATTTGTTAATTAAAATCACACAGAAAAATCAGTGATGTAAGACTGCACCAAATTTAATTAGCCAAATAAATGTTAAGAGGTCTAGGCTCTATCATCCACCATGTGCTCAACGTGCTTGATTGATATATACACAAAGAAAAATCTATCTAACTGAAACCACAATGTAATCTCCACCTATATAAAACCCAGTTTGCAGCCTAATTCTCATGCAAGCAAACCATTTAAGAAATTACAAATAGAAAACAAAAAAATGCCAAGCTCCACCACCACCGCCACCAATTCCACCACCACCACCCATCTTGCAAAACAGCACCAATTCACGGCTGCGGAGGAGGAAGAGGAAGCAGAGATTATCAAGTTGTTAAGCCAAGAGTGCAAAGAGTTGCTTGTTTCTCTTCCCAAAGAGAAAGGTTGGCGAACTCCTTTTATCTATCAATTTCAAGGCTTTTGGTGCCAAGCAAAAGAGATTCAGTCCATAGTTTCTTTCCAAAAACACTTCAAAACAAGAGAGTGTGATGTTGTTTTAGCCACCATACCCAAATCAGGCACCACTTGGTTGAAAGCCTTGGCCTTTGCCATTATCAACCGCCAGAGGTTTCCGGCCTCCTCTTCAAATCCTCATGAAAAAAACCACCCTTTGCTCACTTCAAATCCTCATGATCTTGTGCCGTTTATCGAATACGAAATCTATGCAAACAACAAAATTCCTGACCTCTCCATCCTTCCTGAACCAAGAATTTTTGCAACTCATATTCCTTATCATGCCTTGGAGGAGTCCATGAAGAAGTCTGATACTACAACCAAGATTGTTTACTTGTGCAGAAACCCTTTTGACACTTTGATTTCTTCATGGGAGTTCCTTAAGAAACTGAGACCAGAATCTCTACCCCAGTTTTCTTTTGAGGAAGCTCTCAAAATGTACTGTAATTGGTCTATTGGGTATGGTCCATTTTGGGAGCACATGTTAGGGTACTGGAATGAGAGCTTGAAGAGGCCACAACATGTGTTGTTCTTGAAATATGAGGACATGAAGGAAGACATTGTGTCAAATTTGAAGGAGTTGGCAGGTTTTTTAGGGTTTCCATTTACTGTGGAGGAAGAGAGAGAAGGTGTGATTGAAGATATAGCAAAGCTTTGTAGTTTTGAAAAGTTGAAGGAATTGGAGATCAACAAATCTGGGAAAGCAGCAATGAAATTCTTAAACAACTTTGAAAATAACTACTTGTTTAGGAAAGCACAAGTTGGAGATTGGGTCAATTATTTTAACCCTTCAATGGTGCAGCAGTTATCAAAGCTCATGGAGGACAAATTTCAAGGGTTCAGGTCTATCATTCAAGCTGCTTTAATTTCCTATGTATGTAACTGCTTGTATAAGGTTTCTTTTAATTAATAATTATGCATGTGTAATTATTTTAGATAAATAAAATACTTTGCTTTTTAAATACCCTCTTTAATTCCGGAAAAAGAAGCACATCTACTTTCACTTAGATTTGTCATTAACCACTAAAAATTTAAGTTGATAAGAAATGACACAACTATAGATTAATAAGTTTTATAATACGTTAACACGCCCCTTCACGTGTAAAGTGGATATAATAATAAATGCCGCGTACACAGTACATTAGACGCCCCTTACCGTATAATGTGTGCATCAACAAGAAATCAAGAGAAAAGGAGGGAGAGAGGGCTTGAGCCCGAAGATCTCCTGACTCTGATACTGTGTCGTTAATTCTTAGGTCTAAAAGCTTAAACTAATAAAAAATGGCACAATTATAGTATTTAAGTTATAGGTTGATAGATTTTACAATATGTTAACACGGTTGAATATTTGTGCACCTTTTCACTCTATTGGTGATAGAGATTCAAGTCATAAAAATCAAATCTAGGAAGAACTCTACTTGTGCTGTTGAATAACTGTTCAGGCTGTACTAATAGTAGTGCTAATTAATTCTGTTCGGACACATTCGTTATCGATCTTAATACTAGAAACAGAGTGATACTGTTGGAAATAAAATACTCAAACAACTTTTATTTGAACTCAA
Organism: Xanthoceras sorbifolium; assembly: GCA_003430845.1. Taxonomy (NCBI): domain Eukaryota; kingdom Viridiplantae; phylum Streptophyta; class Magnoliopsida; order Sapindales; family Sapindaceae; genus Xanthoceras; species Xanthoceras sorbifolium. The sequence continues at coordinate 6,553,199 of CM010614.1, read as the reverse complement.
AACAAATATTACAAGAAAACTCTCACTCAAGAACTCACTCACTCTTTTACTTCTTCTTCACTCACTTAGAAGCTTTGCTTCTTCTTGATGTCTAAACCAAAATGGGGAGGGGGTATTTATACTACTTACAAATAATTTTAGACCACACAAATAAACTAATCCAAAATTATAATAACCATACACCTCATCCTTCTACATCCTTCCACACTCTTCCAATTGACCACATGATTTTTATGTCTAATTACCAAACCCTAGAGAATTCTAGATAAAGGGCTTGGACTTTATTTATGGACTTGGACTCTAATTTATTTGGGTTTGGGTTTGGGCTCCCATAATAGTTCGGGCCTTCAAATGGTTTGGGCCTAAAACAAGTTTACACTTCAACACCCCCCTTTAAACTTGTTTTACCATGCCAAGCAAACTTCTTAATCTCGAAAAATCTTCAAACCTGAGTAGCTTGGTGAAAATATCTGCAATTTGATCTTTGGACTTCACGTACTCCATTTGCACATCCATTTTCGCTATGCACTCCCTTATGTAGTGGTAACGAGTATCAATATGCTTGCTTCGATCATGGAACACTGGATTCTTTGCTAGGGCAATGGCTGACTTGTTGTCGACACAAATCTCAGTTGGCTTTTCTTGTGGCAAACCCAATTCCTTCAGCAAATTTCTGAGCCATATTACATGACAGACGCTCGAAGTAGCAGCTACATATTCAGCTTCACAAGTAGATAAGGTGACAATCGGTTGCTTCTTTGACATCCATGTGAAAGCTGTGTTTCCCATGAAGAACACGAACCCACTGGTGCTCTTCCTGTCATTTGTGTCTCCACTCCAATCGCTATCGCTATATCCCACAAGCTTGTAATCATTAGAAATTGAATAAAACAAACCAAAATCAATTGTACCTTTGATATAACGGAGGATTCGCTTAGCAGCTTTGAAATAGGTGGTTGTTGGATTCTCCATGTATCGACTCACAAGTCCAACAGCATAAAGAATATCTGGCCTTGTGCACGTCAAATAGCGTAAGCTTCCAACTAAACTCTTAAAGAATGTTGGATCTATGCTTTCACCTTTACCATGCTTCGATAGTTTGATTCCGCATTCTGCTGGCGTGTTTATCGGCTTACAATCATTCATCTTGAACTTCTTGAGTATCTCCTTTGCATAATTTTCTTGGGAGATAAAGATGCCTTCTTCTTTTTGCTTGACTTCAATACCAAGATAGTACGCCATTAATCCGATGTCAGTCATCTCAAATTCCTTAGCCATTGCTTTCTTGAACTCTTCAATCAGGCTTAGGTTATTGCCAGTGAAAATCAAATCATCCACGTACAAGCATACTACCAGAATATCCCCATTCATGATCTTGATGTATAGGTCGTGCTCGTAACGACATTTGGTGAAGCCATTCTGTTTGAAGTACTTGTCAATTCTGCTATTCCATGCCCTTGGTGCTTGCTTTAACCCATAGAGAGCTCTTCTCAGCTTCAGAACTTTGTCTTCTTGGCCTTTGACTTTATAACTCGGTGGTTGCTGTATGTAGACTTCTTCTTCAAGAACTCCATTTAGGAAGGCAGACTTTACATCCATTTGATGGATCTTCCATTTATTTTGCGCTGCCATAGAAATGATTAGTCTTATAGTTTCTAATCTAGCAACTGGAGCAAATACCTCATCATTGTAACATCCCGGATTTCGGGTGATGAATTTTTGATATATGTGAAATATGTGAAAATAAAATTTTACTATTTGAGGGGGTGTTAATGTAATTAAATGTATGTTTATTTTATGATTTCCAGCGGACCGGATTGAATAGTGAAAATGAAAAAAATTGAAAACTGGACCAGTGAGTATCGCGACCTGATCACCGCGACCACAGGTCGCGACAGCTCGCTCGCGATGAAAATGGCAAAAACCTGGCAGTGAGCATCGCGACCAGCCACCGCGACCACAGGTCGCGATGGACTGCTCGCGATGAAAGTGTCAAAAACGGGCAGAGAGCAGCGCGACCACTCGCGCGACCAAGGCGCGCTCGCGAGGAAGGCGGTGCGCGCATTCCAGTGAGTGTCGCGACCTGGTGCCGCGACCACAGGTCGCGACGGCGGTCGCGATGGCGAAAAAAATATAAAAAAAATAGAAGCTTCTCGCAAAAGCGAGAAGCCAGAACAGAGAGAGAAAGAACCGAGAAAAAAGAGAGAAAAGGAGAGAAAAGAGAGAAGAAAAAGAAGAAGAAGAAGAGAGAAGAAGAAGAAAGAAAAGAAAAGAAAAAGAAGAAGAAGGAGAAAGGAAAAAAAAGAGAAGGGAAAGAAATCGTGGAACCGCGGTTTGTCGACCGAAAAACACGGATTCCAAGTAGGTGTACTCTCGTTTTCGAAATCGTTTCGAGCTGTCTTTCGTTTACTTTTTCATTTTAGTTTTCGATTTCGTTCCTCGTTTTTATTTTCGTTTTCGAATTCGTTCATAGTTTTCGATTTCGATTTTTGGTATGAAAAGTGTTTGCTTTATGTGAAAAATTGATGATTGATGCACTTATTATTGATTTTGAACTGATTTTATGCTAGATCGCGTTTTGATCGTATTCCGATTGTGTCGATTTTGTTAACAATACATGATTTATATTTTGTATGAATATTATTGATATTCTTGAGAAATATTGTGCGAAATGTATATTTATTAAGTATTGCTTATGAAAATTATTTACCGCAACGGCCCTAGGATACTTAGACATAGAAACGGATATAGGAGGTTGGTATACCAGCTGGGTTTTACCTAGCAGTACTGCGCCGTTATTATTGTGTGATTGTTGTTGCGGGGCAATCTCGGACAATCACACCGATTTAGTGATCGTTGTTGCGGGGCAATCTCGGACGATCACAATGATTCTAGCGATTGTTGTTGCGGGGCAATCTCGGACAATCGCGATGATATTAGTGATTGTTGTTGCGGGGCAATCTCGGACAATCACGTGGACCCATATTCCAGTCCTAGAATGTTTAGTATTCTAGTGGGCCAGAATTGATTGGAATTGAAAAGTGTACTTAATGATTTTATTGATAGCATTTGTATATTGATTTCCTTATTGAAATTAAAGTGATTGAAAGTGATTTAGAAATAAAACTCATATTGTGGGTTATTGTTTCTTTAAAGAATAATTATGTTGTAATTTACTTAATTGAGATTTTAGTACACCCACTAAGCTTTATGCTTAGCGCGTTAGTTTTGTCTCTAACGCGTAGGTACCAGGGATCCAGAGGAGGCTAGAGATTGAAGGAGGAGCAAGTTGCAGACCGAGTCACAGGATTGTACAGTTGGGTAGCTATATTTTTGTTATGTGTATATAGATTCTGAAAGCATGCATATACAGGAAATTTGTAAATACGTTTTGTAAAATGTTTTGTAATTAATTATTGTATGGTTTCTGTCTTTTATTATTTAAATGTAAATAGTATTGTGATGAAAGGTTTTGATAAGTCGCACTAAACGGCAGAGTGCGTAATTGTTTGAAATTGATATTGAAGTGTTATTGAAATTGGTATTGAATTGATTGTGTAAAAACAGGTTTTTGGAAAGTCCGAAAAATAAACGGTACTCTGCCGAATTTTCGTAAAAAGTTTAAAATGTTTTATGGGCTCACACTGATTTTAAAATGAAAAATGAAGTTTTGAAAGAATTTGAAAGTCCGAGTAGCGCGCCCCGGATCGGTCCGGCCGGGTCGGGTCGGGGGGTGCTACAATCATAGTCTATTCCAGCTCTTTGACTGTAGCCCTTCGCAACTAGCCTTGCCTTGTGCCTTTCAATCTCTCCCTTAGAATTTCGCTTTGTTTTGTACACCCATTTGACACCAATTGCCTTGTGTCCTTTTGGAAGTGGAACAAGTTCCCAAGTGTTGTTCTTTTCAATGGCCTTGATTTCCTCATCCATCGCATCTATCCACTTCTTTTCTTGAGCAGCTTCTTCAAAACTCACTGGTTCACAATCAGTAAAGAGGCAAAAAAGAGTAAGATTATCAGATCTCTCAGTTACCTCGTATAAATCTTGAAGACCTCTTGTTCGCTCCATTGCTCTTTCTTGTAAAAATGATGGTGGTGAATTTTCATTATTTATTGAAGCTGGTGATGCTGGTGGTGTAGTGGGTTCTTGTTGAGGTTCTTCTAGTTGCTCCACTGGCGTCTGCTCTGTTTCTTCAAATTGTGGAGTGAAGTTGAAGTTGTCTACATGCGATCCAAAATCCCATTCTCCTTCTTCATCAAATATTACATCTCGGCTGATCACAAACTTTTTGTTGTTCGGGTTGTATAGCTTGTAACCTTTTGAATAAGCGGGATAGCCGATGAAGATGAAACTCTCACTTCTATCGTCAAGCTTGGTTTTTCTCTCATCTGGTACATGAACATGAGCTATGCTTCCAAAAACTCTTAGGTGGGAGATGCCGGGCTTTCTACCACTCCATGCTTCTTGAGGTGTCTTTCCCCACACACTTCTTGTTGGAGAACGATTAGACAAATAGACTGTACACGCCACTGCTTCTGCCCAAAACTCCTTAGGCAATTTCTTACTTTTGAGCATGCTTCGCGCCAAATCCAGGATTGTTCTATTCTTCCTTTCTGCAACTCCATTTTGTTGGGGGGATCTGGGAACAGTTAGAGGACGTCTAATTCCATTAGCTTCACAAAACTCCAGGAATTCCTTGGATGTGAATTCTCCTCCTCTATCGGATCTCAGTGCCTTGATCTTATGGCCACTCTCTTTTTCCACGGCAGCTTTGAACTTCTTGAATACTCCAAAGACTTCTGATTTCTGCTTCAAGAAATAAACCCATGTTTTTCTTGAAAAATCATCAATGAAGATAAGGAAATAATTACTGTTACCGAGAGAGCTTGGCTTGATCGGACCACACACATCGGTATGGACTAGCTCGAGTGGCTTCTTGGCTCTTGAGTCTGACTCCTTTGGAAAGCTATTTCGAAATTGCTTCCCAAGTAAACATCCTTCACAAAGTTGGTCAGGATGATTGATGCATGGTAGTCCTCTCACCATTTCCTTATTAGATAGTAGCTCCAAGCTTCCAAAATTGAGATGCCCAAATCGAAGGTGCCATAACCAAGATGCATCTTTGTAGCAGGCTTTCAGACACTTTGCAACATCGTTTTGAATGTTCAAAGAAAATAATCTATTCTTTGACATTTTTACTTTGGCTATTAGATTCCCTTTGCCATCTCTTATAGAAAGACTATGATTCTTCATATGAATATCATAGCCTTTTTCTAAGAGTTGACCCATACTCAGGATGTTGCATGTCATGTTGGGCACATAGTAGACATTAGAGATTAATTGATGACTACCATTTTTAGTGCGGATAAGGATGTTACCTTTTCCTTTCACTGATATTTTTGAATCATCTCCAAATGAGACATTGCCAGCCACTGATTCATCTAGCTCTACGAACATATTTCTTCTTCCACACATGTGGTTGCTTGCACCAGTGTCGAGGTACCAAGCATTTTCTTGGTCTCCATCATTGTCTCTACAAGCTAGTAGCACTGTCTCCTTCTCTTCGGTTTTGACTTCCACATAATTGGACCTTTCGTCAACCTTACTGCTGGGAGCTCTACATTCCGAAGCATAATGCCCAAATTTCTGACAATTATAACATTGAACTTGAGATTTATCGTACCTCGAGTTTGAATTGCCTCTACCACGGCCTCTTGTTGAGCTTTCTCCTTTCTCGTAGTTGTTGAGGTTGCTGCTGTTAGAATTCCAACCTTGTCCATGACCACGACCTCTACCTCGTCCTCGTCCTCGACCTCGGCCTCTATCTCGACCACGCTGGCTTCTCTCGTGGCCTTGACTTTCTTCCTTCTCCTTCAGTTGCATCTTGAGGAGTTGCTCGTTGATCCCTTGCTTCCTCTTATGTTTTTCTTCATATGCTTGCAATGATCCTTGGAGTTGCTCGATGGTCATTTCTTCCAGGTCTTTAGTTTCTTCTATCGTCACAACAATGTGCTCAAATTTGGGATCCAATGATCGGAGTATCTTCTCTATTATTCTTACATCTTCTAACTTTTCACCATTTCTTTTCAATTGGTTAGAAACAGCTGCTACTCTTGAGAAATAATCTGAAATAGATTCAGATGCTTTCATGTGTAAGGATTCGAATTCACCTCTTAATGTTTGGAGACGGACCTTCTTTACTTTTTCGACTCCTTTGTAAGAGATTTGCAACTTCTCCCACGCTTGCTTAGCGGAGCTTGCACTCGAAATCTTCTCAAAACCATCATCATCTAATGCTTGATAGATGAGATAGAGGGCCTTCTTGTCTCTCTTCCTTGAGTCTTTTAAACTATCCTTTTGAGTTTGGGATAGAGTTGACTCATCTTCTGGTTCGGTGTAGCCTTTCTCTACGACCTCCCACACATCGTGTGCTCCAAGGAGAGCCTTCATCTTGATACTCCAATTATCATAGTTTTCGTTCTTGAGTGTTGGAACTTGAAACGACGCCATACCATTAGCCATAACTCTCAATATAGTGAGAATTTCAAAATTCTGGTCAATAGTCAACGTTTTTGATGGCTTGGTCAACGGCTTGCGGCTCGGTCAGCGGCTCGGTCAACAGGCTTGGCAGCTCGGTCAACTCGGCTCTAACTCGGCTGGACTCACTTCCAACTCGGCTGACTCGGCTTGAACTTGGTGAGTTAACTCACTCCCTGGCAGCAAACTTTCGGCGGCCCGTGGCGGCTCGTTTGAACTCCGATCGGGGCGATTTTTGCGGCGTCGGCTTCGTCTCTTCGAGAACTTCAATTTGGATATGCTATAGTGCACACCTTCCAACCAGGCTCTGATACCACTTTGTTGGAAATAAAATACTCAAACAACTTTTATTTGAACTCAAAACAAATATTACAAGAAAACTCTCACTCAAGAACTCACTCACTCTTTTACTTCTTCTTCACTCACTTAGAAGCTTTGCTTCTTCTTGATGTCTAAACCAAAATGGGGAGGGGGTATTTATACTACTTACAAATAATTTTAGACCACACAAATAAACTAATCCAAAATTATAATAACCATACACCTCATCCTTCTACATCCTTCCACACTCTTCCAATTGACCACATGATTTTTATGTCTAATTACCAAACCCTAGAGAATTCTAGATAAAGGGCTTGGACTTTATTTATGGACTTGGACTCTAATTTATTTGGGTTTGGGTTTGGGCTCCCATAATAGTTCGGGCCTTCAAATGGTTTGGGCCTAAAACAAGTTTACACTTCAACAGATACTACATATCCCAACAATATAGTTAACACACACACATATATGGAGCTAATTAATGGTAACAATACAAAATTAACAAAGATTAATGTACCAGTGAATATAAATAGGTTGGTGGACCAGATCAATAATGGCTGTTCATTTGGTTACCGGTTTCTGTCTTGTTACATTTATAGTTATTAATTGGACCACAGCCTTTGCCCCATGTCTCAAAGAGTGAAGATATCTACTGCATTTAACGTGCGTGGGATGCTTTATCTTAGATATCTACCTCAACGCTGTTGATGTGTTTTGTTTTTTTATAAAAGGAGTTGTGCTCCCGTATTGGAAGGAGATCCCTTCCATTATTATGAGCAGATGACTTTCGAAATAAAAGTAAATGTTCAAACCTTACTCGTATGGTTTAATCTCAGTAGGTCACGATAGTACTCTGACCCACAAAGTATTAAATTTTAAAATAAATAATAATAATAATAATAATAATGGAGTTGCAATAATCTTTAGCTACATGTATACATTGCAAAAAGCCCTTTAGTTTTCTAGTGCTATTTTCTCTTAAAAATTGCTCAATATCACCCCACTGACATTAGATCTCGGAAAGGTCTTTTGCAATGTAAGAGCATAATCTTAGAATTGAAATATACTCTTATTGGACCGTATTGAATTAAATTGAATCGTACTAATTTTGATATTATTTGATGTGTGGTATTAAAGTTATTAATTCATGCCAAGTGTTGGGAATAATTATAGGATTTTGTTAATTGAATATATTTGTATATATTTATAAGCTTTTTATGAAGATAATTTCAAAAATATTTAATTATAAAAATCATAAGATATTTAACAAAAATTTAGTTTTCTAAATAATTAAAAAATAAAAATATATTTTTTTTAAAGAAAATTTGACCCATTCTATATATATATATATATATATATATATATATATATATATATATATATATATATCTCTCTCTCTCTCTTTGACTGGCTGGAGATCAATCCTAGAAGATGGTTCTATTGTCAAGGAGGAGGCAAACAAGAGTTCCATTCCCCTTACTCGTATTGCAGGCAAATCCTGACCTTGGAGGAGGTCATGATGGAGGAAGCCACATCTCCTCCACGATGGAGGAGACGTAGCCTCCTCCAAAATGGTTCCTTGACGGAGGACACCGCCAACCTCCAAAAGGTTCCTCCTCCATTTTAAAAGAGGCAATTGGGCCTCCTTTTTTAGGGAGGTCGTTAGCCTTTGATCATGGAAGATTGACCGACCTCCTCAATTGATGGTCGTTAAAATTCTCCACAAATAGAGATCAACGACCTCCTTAAAAGAGGAAGCCGAACCAGCCTCCGTGATGGAGGTTGGGCTCCTTACAGTTTTTTTTTTAAAAAATAAAATTATTATAATTAAATACATTTTAAAATTGTTTTATTAAAAAAAATAATTAAATACTTTTATATTCAAATTTTAAAATACACATGATCAAACCCTCGTTCGTCATTAGTAACAAACATGATCAAACTTGCATGATATTTTTTGTAAATATGGTGCAAAAGCTTGATCGAATTTCCATTCTTCTACGTGTTTACTTATGATCCCAAACAATTCTCTAGAAGTTTTCTACTTTTCAGTCAATATACATTTATTTTTCATCTTTAAAACTATATTCTAACTCTATTATTATATTCATCGATATTGGAACTGAAAATTGTGTTATTATGAATTTCGATAACAAAGATTATGAATAAATATTGTTTAAACCGACACTTATTTTTTAGCTTTTTTGATTTATTTATTTTTATGCCTTCAAGGCTTATTTTATGTCTTCAAGATTTATTTTATACCTTCAGGAGCTGTTTGTTACCTGGGTTGGGGTTGGGTTTGAATTGTTTTTTTTTCCAAACCCATGTACAAGTTGGGATTGGCTGTACAATGCATTTTTTATGCTGTTGAGGCGGGAGAGGTGGGACAACTTGTCCCACCTCTTTTTTTTTTTTTTTAATATAAAATATTTTATTAAAATATTATATATCTTTAATATTAATAAAAATTAATTTTTAATAGTTTTATATATTTTTAAAAAATAATTTAAATGATTTATTTTATTTAAAATTACTTTTAAATAGTTTTATTATTTTTTATTAAATTTATTTTATTAATAAAATAATTTTTAATTCAATTTAATTTAAGTAATTTTATTTTTTATTTAATTTAAAATAATTTTATTATATGTAAAAATTAATTTAATTCAGCCTGATTTTATCCATTCACATACTATATCAAATACATGACAGGAATAATTTATTCCAATACATATTGCACAAAAAAACATTACAGTATTAATTTAATCATGTCCAATCCATTCGAGTAGTGTCCCTCTCCCCTAAATTACGAATGAATTATAATAGTTTAATATATATATATATATAAGTTAGTTTTTTAAAAAATTAATTATAAATAGTTATATTTATTTTTTTAAAAGTAGTATAAATATTTTATTTAAAAAAATTAACCATATTTAATTTCTATTATTGGTTTAAAATAATTTTTTACTTTAAAATTAATTTAATCTAATAATTAACCAATCTCAAACTATATTTAACATATTAAATATAATAAAAAAATTTATCCAATCTCATCCTACACCAAACAAAATATAGTACTATTTTTAATCCAATCCGTACTGCATCAAACACATGACAGTACTAATTAGCCCAATCCAATCCAATCCAATTTAATCCAATCCCATAAAAATAGTCCAATCCAATCCAATCCAATTCAATCCCATGAAACAAACGAGCCCTCAAGACTTATTTATGCCTCCAAAATTTATTTTGTGTCAAATAAGCTGCAAGTTGAAAGTACACAAATACCCTAATTATAATTGCCACTTAACATTTACCTCAAAGATACCGTACATGTATTATTGAAAAAAAGGATCAATAGTTTACCGTATTAGATTTGCAATTCCAGAAAATCGACAAATGCATGCATGTTAATAAATTATTTTAAAAAATGCAACATGCAAATATTCATGGATTGATTAATATTACAAAGACTATTTTCACAATAATTTTAGGAATATACACATGAACTTCAAATCATGAGATCAATGAATTAAAAAAAAAAAATTTTGTTTATTGATTAAAAGTTAGTTGATTTGAGAGAGCAACAGAGTAAGAGTGAGAAAAGCTTGAAGAGAAGAGAGTAAAAATGATGGAAATTTCATTAAAGGGCATTTCTGACATTTATTGATTATTCTTTAAAATAAGGGAGATTTTTAAAAATTCCTTAAGGTTTAACCTATTACCATAACAACTTTCTCGTTTTGAATTTGAATAAAAACCCCCTACTATTAGGATTCTATTAAAACAATGTTGACGTGGCATTAAAAAAAATCAAAAGGACTTTTATACCCATTGTTAAAATAAATTAGCAAAAGTAAAAATTAAACAACAAAAATTATTTGCACTTAAAAAATTATAGTAGGATAAATAATAATAAAAAATATATAAAATTAAAATTGTTAGGTCGAATATTTTCTAGGTTGGCTAATTCCGTGCAAAACACTATATGTTTATAATTGTGTTTGGGAGCTTTCGTTGAAGGTATTAAGATCATCGATTCATTTGATAAGTTGCTCTCAATCTCACAAAGGTTTTTAGGATGTCACACACTCACAACATATCAGTCATTGTGTTTCTAGGAATCTCATTCATCATTGACATGGTATATGGTGCATAGTTCATTGTATTGCATTCATATGTTATGTTCTGCAGATGCATCCTATAGATGGTCTCATATCGCCACCTTCCTATCCTAATTACAAAGAGTATTCTTCATGAAAGTTGTTGGCCTATGTATGTACTTACTTCTGTAAGTTTTTCAGAATTTTCTGGGCGGCACTTCGCTAGATATTAGATAGACACCGGACATAGGTCAATGCTGGAAAAACAGGGGAGACAGTTTTTGTGTGACATGTATGTGGTCCAATATGTCACCATTCCTGTCTGAATTGTAAATGGTGTTCTTCATGAAAGTTGTTCATATATGTGTCTACTTTCTTTAGTTATTTTTTCAGAATTTTCTGGGTGGCGTTTCTCTAGATATTAGCTTGAAACTAAACATAGGTCAGTGCAGAAAACTACACCCGACCCAACATGTGCGCTATTGAGGCGATAAATCGCACGAACCCTGAGGGTGTAGTCCTCAAAAATCGCTCGGGGACACGGGGCACTACAACCTGCAAAGACAGAACGCACGTGACCCGCAGGACGTCTGGGACACCGGGATGGTGCCGGCCAAAGTCACTCCGACGGTCAAGTTAGCGAGTGCTAATGAATGTGTAATGCTCGTAAATGGAGATGAGTGAGAAATACTTCCTGCTATCTTCACAGTTGGGGTTTCTTTGATCAAAGAAGATGTAAGGTTGGAGGGTGATCGGAGAAGATGAGCAATGGCCGGAGGGTGTGGTTCTTTCTCAGTAATATCTGGATCTCAGTTTTTCGGCCGTCCCCTCTTATGAGGGATTATCCTCCTTTTTATAGAGGACTAATGCTTCTTCCTTTTGAGAGATCTCATCATTCTCTCTTCTCTGTCTGCCACCAAGAAAGCATCTGGGTGCTTCTTTTGATTGGGCTGCCATCAAGTGTCATTATGACTTTGTAGGACCCGTCTCAAAGTAGATCACAATCTGGTCTCCCTCGGAGCGACGGAGATGCTATGTCGTACGACATGTAGGTTCCTTGTCAATCTGGACCGTGATTGGGTGATGTAGCACCAGTCGTACTACATGAGTGCTTCATGTCGTGCGACAAGGTCTTCGAACTGGTATGTCGTCGTACTACACGAGTGCTTCATGTCGTGCGACATAGTTCTTTGAACTGATGTGTCTACATGAGGGTGCTCCGTGTCGTACGTATGTCGTACGACAATAAGGTCTTCGTACTGGTCCACCGTCGTACTACATGAGAGTACTTCATTGTCGAACGTATGTCGTACGACAATAAGGTCATCGTATTGGTCCACCGTCGTACTACATGAGAGTGCTTCATGTCGAATGTATGTCGTACGACAATAAGGTCTTCGAACTGGTATGTCGTCGTACTACATGAGTGCTTCATGTCGTGCGACATAGTTCTTCGAACTGACGTGTCTACATGAGGGTGCTCCGTGTCGTACGTATGTCGTACGACAATAAGGTCTTCGTACTGGTCCACCGTCGTACTACATGAGAGTACTTCATTGTCGAACGTATGTCGTACGACAATAAGGTCATCGTATTGGTCCACCGTCGTACTACATGAGAGTGCTTCATGTCGAATGTATGTCGTACGACAATAAGGTCTTCGAACTGGTATGTCGTCGTACTACATGAGTGCTTCATGTCGTGCGACATAGTTCTTCGAACTGACGTGTCTACATGAGGGTGCTCCGTGTCGTACGTATGTCGTACGACAATAAGGTCTTCGTACTGGTCCACCGTCGTACTACATGGATGCTACATAGGAGCTCTTCCAAGCGTGGACACTGAGTTATCTCCCTTGATGTTACTTGGATGTGTGGGACATGGAGCGCATGTCGTACTACATGGATATCTTATGTCGAGCGCATGTCGTACTACACGGACGTCTCATGTCGAGTGCATGTCGTACTACACGGACGTCTCATGTCGAACACACATGTCGTACGACATATGAGTTCTTCCAAGCATGGACACTAAGTTATCTCCCTTGATGCTACCTGGTTTGTGTGAGGCACCGATTTCATGTCGTACTACATAAAGGTCTGTATGTAGTACTACATGAAGGTTTTATACTGAGCCTGTGTCGTACTACATAGACGTATTTCCACTTTTGGACTCTGGGCCTGGTCTTTGAGATATACTTTAGGCTTCTGGGCTGGATCCTTCGCTTATATCTTGGGCCCGACATATTTTGGCTACTACAGAGGGCAGGTCGACCCTAGCACGAGGGCGTCAGGCTCTCACAAGGTACTGTTCCTCATGGGATTTTAATTTCGCTTCCCCCACCCCTCGAACCGCTAACCTGTGACGCCCGGAGCCTATATAGATGTTGGGTGTTGGAGATGAGTACCAACTGAGCTGATCCTTCCTATATAGGTTTTGTGTGGCAACCTAACCCGTGGCTCTTCCTACATAAAGGTCATTTCGTTTTTTTTATCCAAAATCCAGAAAGAAGAACCCTAGCAGCTCCATCTCTTCATACTCTCTCAAATCCAATCTCTCAAAACTCACACAATCTCTCTTGTATGTCCATGGAATAAAAAACTAGAGACTTGTGGTAAATGTTTTTCTTGTATGTTGAAGGTGTTTTATGCTTCATATCATTTAAATCTCTTTTTTATTCTTGAATGAGAGTTAGATATTGATTGGATGTTGAAAGCTTGTGAGTTTTGTGTTTAATGCATGATAAGGGGTTTAGGAAGTTGAATTAGTACCTAGATAACTTCATGTTATGATTTAGAGTGCATGTCTTGCTTGAATGAATTAAACATCTATCTCACATGTGTTTAGTGGATTGGTACTAATCTAGGTTGGATTAAGAGTGTTAGTTGTTGTTATAATAATTTACTTGTTGCTAGAATCACATTCATATAAACATGTTGGCTGCCTTATAGAGTTCATGCTTTGAATATGTTTATTTCATGACTTGAAAGTGTTGAATTTGTTGCAAAATTTGTTAGGTCTTGAAATGTGTTTATGCTAAGTGTTATTTAAGTAGATTGTGTGCACTAATTCACTTAGCATCATAGGTTGTATTGGTCATGCATCATAATTGTATGTTCATGCATCATTGAACACTTAAACCATAATCCTTTGTGTTGTTGGAAGAGCTTGTGTGACTTTGGTGAAGTCTTGTGAATGATCTCAAGGTTTGCTTCTTGTGGAAAAGTTGCATTTGTGTGGAATTTCACTAGTTGGCTCTTGCGAGACAATAGGTGTAGGCTCACGCCAATAGGAGTGTGGATTCTAGGATAGCTTAAGGATATACGTTTAGTCACCTAGTGGATCTTGCGAGATCATTAGGGAAAAGGTCTGCGGGTAGACTAGAGTGGGATAGTCTACTAGGAGTAAGTCCTTGTAATTTCAACTTGAGGGTGTACTACATTTATCACTAGTGGATTGTTCGTTAAGTGGCCAAGAGTGGTCTCGTGGTTTTTGATCCCTTGTTGGAAGGGGTTTTCCACACTAAAATTATTGTGTTGATTTTGTTTATCTCTTCCGCATTTGTTATGTATTTATAATTGTTGAATTGGTCTAATTGTTGGTAATAAAAAAATTGGGAATGTGACACCCCTTAACCCGACCCGTCTGGATCGACCCAGGGAGCGCTATCGGGTTTTCAAAACTTTACTTAAGTCACTTTATAAATTGCAAACCAGTGAAAATCATATCAATTATATTTTAAAAATATGTTTCTAGTGAGCTCATCAAACTTTATTTTTTTCAAAAATTTCGGCAGAGTTTCCTCTATTTTTCTGATTTCCCAAAACCTGTTTTCAATAAAACAATATAATACAATATAATTCCAACACTTCTATATCCAAATTTGCAAATCAATGCGCACTCTGCCGTTTAGTGCGACTTCCAAACAGTTTTAAAGTAAATTATTTCATAATTCAATATGTACAAACATTTAAAAAGAAATTTAAATCATAAAGTAATTATTTACAAAACATATATATAAATGTCGAATTACAAATTTCTGTATATGCATGCTTAACTAAATACAATGTACAATTAAAATTCAATTGTAACTACTCAAAAGAATTGTGACTCTGGACCTTCAATCTGCTGCTACTTCCTCTCTGTTCTTTGTTTCCCCTTGTGTCTCTGATACCTACGCGTGATAAAATCAACGCGCTAAGCAATAATGCCTAGTGGGTGTACACTAAACTCAAGTATCAAAATTAATAATCATTTCATAATAAAAATATTCCAATATGATCATATAAAAACATTTCAATTTTCAACTTTCTCACTGAAAGAAATCATATAAAAACAGTTTAATAAAAGCATCTAAATTAAATCAGTAAAGCATACAACATTTAGTTTTCAATTCTTTTATAATCATTTTATTCATTCTGTAACATTTTATTCATACAAACATTTTGTTCACTTTCATTCTCCATCTGACCATACACTCATCATACATTTCTATATCTGTAACATCGGTGTAACGTTCACCTCCGGGATTCACCTAAACTGGACTAAGCTAGGTTTGCCCCGCGAGATGTAACTGTCAGGAATATTAGTACAATATCTATCTCCGGAATTCGCCTAAACTGGACTATACCAGGTTTGCCCTGCGAGATGTAACAGTCATGGATACAGTGAAATGGCTATCTCCAGGATTCGCCTAAACTGGACTAAACCAGGTTTGCCCCGCGAGATGCAGCAGTCATCACTATCAGTACAATGGCTATCTCCGGGATTCGCCTAAACTGGACCTGCCAGGTTTGTCCGGCGAAATGCAACAGTCATGGATACAGTGAAATGGCTATCTCTGGGATTCGCCTAAACTGGACTTGCCAGTTTTGCCCCGCGAGATACCGTAGTTATCACTTTATATTCGTTTTCCAATTAATCAACAGTTATTCACGAATCAAACTTTCAAACATCAACAATTATTTTCACAAAGCCAAAACTTTCATTTATACTCATATCAATATATTCTAAAATTATTTTTAAATATCATTTACAAAACAATATTTATATTAAAATTTTCTAAAATCGTTTCCAAACATTACTCGCAAAACGATTTATTCGAAACCATAGAAATTCCATTATGCTATCATATTCCCTAATTATTTTCAAACAGTTTATAACAATATTCATAAACAAAACATAATTATACAAAATTCATAAATAAATTTAATACTCAATTTGACGAAATATGGAAAAATTCAAATGAAAATATATAACGAAAATAATAACAAATTCAGAAATCAGTGTACACCAACCTGGATTCCGTTTTTACGCCTTATTCCTTCTGGATTTCCCTTTTTCCCTTTCTTCTTCTCTTCTCTTTTCTTTTCTTCTTTTTCTTTTCTTCTTCTTTCTCTTTTCTTTTTCTCTTCTTCTTCTTCTTCTTCTTCTTCTTCTTCTTCTTCTTCTTCTTCTTCTTTTCTTTCTTTCTCTCTCTTGCTCCCTCGGTCTCTCTCTTTTTCCCCCCTTTCTATTTTTCTAGGGATTTCTGCGATGACTTATTTCTTTTTTATAATCTTTCGGTCATCGCGACCGTCGTCGCGACCTGTGGTCGCGCTACCAGGTCGCGTTGCTCACTAGAGCAATTCCACCGCCTTCATCGCGATCACTCATCGCGGTACCATGGTCGCACTGGTGGTCGCATTGCTCATTGCCAGAATTTGACATTTTTCACCGCGAGCTAGTCAGCGCGATCTGTGGTCGCGGTGACTGGTCGCGATACTCACTGCCAAAAATCACCATTTTTCATCGCGAGTAGCTCATCGCGATCTCAGGTCGCGATGACTGGTCGCGGTACTCCCTTTTCACTTTTTCCTTCACTTCATGCAATCTTTTCTGGACTACTCCATCTGGTCCACATGGAAACCATAAAAATAAACATATATTTAATTACGTTTTACACCCCTCAAATCACAAAATCTATATTCACATGTTCAAAATTAATTTTTCGAAATTAGGGATGTTACAGGGTAAGAACCTATTCACCCCCACTCTAGGTTCATGTTAGACCGTTGCACTTAAACTTTCAAAAATAACTCGATAAATAAATTGTAGAGGAGGCCACAATTGAACTATGGAGGAGGCACCTTCTCCGCAATTTCATATGTGGAGGAGATGCCTCCTCCACAGCTTCATACATGTGGAGGAGACTCACATCTTCCATAAAGTAGTTTGTTGAGGAGATTATCCTTCACAGATGCCTCCTTCGCTTATTTGTGTGGAGAAGAGTGCTGAAAATTTCTAATAGTTTACCGGTAATTGTCCAATGTTTGGTGAAAGCGATGTGGGTAAGATGATGGAGGTTGACTACCGACTAGATTGAGGTTTTCGAAACTTCTAGTGGTGCGTTCGAATAGTGGTGATGTCGAATATGGATGGAACTTTGAGTGCTAATGAAGTCGACAGGTGAAGAATCAAATAGGTAGTGTCAATGGCGGCAGTGCATGACGTCTAACAGCAAAAAGTGCCAACAAAAGGAAGTTTAGATGTTACTCATGTTATGTTCTCAAACGACATCATCTGGTGTTTATAATTAATTGTTTTTATTTAAATTTACAAATGGTTTTTTTTTTTAATTGTGATATGAAATTTGTAGTTGAAATTACTCAATTACCTCTATTTTGATAGAGTTATGGAAGTTAACATAATGGTCAACTGATGTTAAGGGGATTCTCATTCAAATTTAAAATTAAAGGGTTGTTTTTGGTGATGGGTCAAATCTTGGGGAAGGTTTTTGGAAATCTCCCTTAAAATAAAATATTGAAAGTGGAAGTAAACATGTGGCTAAAAACCAAAAACTGAAAACTTGGTAGAGTATATAAATTTGACAATATTGTCAACTTAATATTCAATTATCATTATGTACATATAAGCTATCTTTAATCAAAATGGTACACATACTTTACCATCTATAATCTGCAAGCAAAGAAATGGCTTGTTTCAGCTGATGAGGATTGACAGTGTTTGGACCACAAACTTCAATCATAGAAAATTCATTTGTCCGACCAAATCTTCAGACAGACAATATTATTATTGGGGACAAAATATTCTTTGAGCCAACATCCTAACTCCACAACCATTTAAGTCATTTTAAATGTTTGGTAGGCACCCCAACAATGATATGTTAACCTAATTCAATTAAGAATCATCAATAGGCACCACAATCATATCCCAACACATTAAATCATTTTTCCTCATATATGTTACAACACCACCTTGATATTAATATGTAAACGTTGAAGGTGAGGCATGAATTTCTTCTAATGTTTATGAAGACAATAGTCGGGACATAAGTTTTTACGATATATGATAAATAATAAATGTAAGAGAAAAGCATATGAAACATTTATAATAGATTGGATGGAGTTAGCAAAATATGTGGAATCTGATTATATTTATTAGGGAATTTAGCAAAATTGCCCAAGCTCCACTAACAGTTGCAACACTACCCAAGCTCCACTAATTTTTGCAACATCTACCCAAAGCCATTTTTTGGACAAAATTGCCCTTACTTTTACATTTGACCACTGCACTTTCTTCTTCTTCTTCGCACTGTCTTCTTCTTCTTCATCATCTACGCAAATTTCTTCACCTCACTCGGTTCTCTCTTCGTCTCTTCTTCTCTTCTCTTCTTCACATTTTCTTATTTTTCCTCTCTTATCTTCTCCATAAATCTCTTACCCAACCTAAGCCAAGAAATTCTGAAGTTATCTCTTGCAAATAAACCATCGATCCATCTCACACAGTCTTCTTCTCCATCAAAAATTCCAAGGTTAGTGTTAAACTTTTTTTTTTTAGTCAATGCAGACCTTTATGGGTTTTGAATCAGTTGTAGACATTTCACATTTGTTAATCCTCCATCAAAAAAATGAAGAACGAATTTTTATAAAAAAAAATTTTCATCATGCCGACCCGATGGTTTTGGCCCGATGCGTTGTTTTTTCATTGTTTTTGGCCCGATGGTTTTATCATGTCGGCCCGATGGTTTTTCTTCATGTTTTTTCATTGTTTTTGGCCCGATGGTTTTATCATGGCCCGATGGCTGGCCTTGGCCCGATGGTTTGATCATGTCGGCCCGATGGTTTTTCTTCATGTTTTTTCATTGTTTTTGGCCCGATGGTTTGATCATGTCGGCCCGATGGTTTGATCATGTCGGCCCGATGGTTTTATCATGTCGGCCCGATGGTTTTTCTTCATGTTTTTTCATTGTTTTTGGCCCGATGGTTTGATCATGTCGGCCCGATGGTTTTATCATGTCGGCTCGATGGTTTTTCTTCATGTTTTTTCATTGTTTTTGGCCCGATGGTTTTATCATGTCGGCCCGATGGTTTTTCATGTCGGCCCGATAGTTTTTTTCATTGTTTTTGGCCCGATGGTTTGATCATGTCGGCCCGATGGTTTTATCATGTCGGCTCGATGGTTTTTCTTCATGTTTTTTCATTGTTTTTGGCCCGATGGTTTTATCATGTCGGCCCGATGGTTTTATCATGTCGGCCTCGATGGTTTTTCTTCATGTTTTTTTCATTGTTTTTGGCCCGATGGTTTTATCATGTCGGCCCGATGGTTTTATCATGTCGGCCCGATGGTTTTCTTCATGTTTTTTTCATTGTTTTGGCCCGATGGTTTTATCATGTCGGCCCGATGGCTGGCCTTGGCCCGATGGTTTCATCATGTCGGCCCGATGGTTTTTCTTCATGTTTTTTCATTGTTTTTGGCCCGATGGTTTTATCATGTCGGCCCGATGGTTTTTCTTCATATTTTTTTCATTGTTTTTGGCCCGATGGTTTTATCATGTCGGCCCGATGGCTGGCCTTGCCCGATGGTTTCATCATGTCGGCCCGATGGTTTTTCTTCATGTTTTTTCATTGTTTTTGGCCCGATGGTTTTATCATGTCGGCCCGATGGTTTTATCATGTCGGCCCGATGGTTTTTCTTCATGTTTTTTTCATTGTTTTTGGCCCGATGGTTTTATCATGTCGGCCCGATGGTTTTATCATGTCCACCCGATGGTTTTTCTTCATGTTTTTTCATTGTTTTTGGCCCGATGGTTTTATCATGTCTGCCCGATGGCTGGCCTTGGCCCGATGGTTCATCATGTCTGCCCGATGGTTTTTCTTCATGTTTTTTCATTGTTTTTGGCCCGATGGTTTTATCATGTCGACCCGATGGTTTCATCATGTCGGCCCGATGGTTTCATCATGTCGGCCCGATGGTTTTTCTTCATGTTTTTTCATTGTTTTTGACCCGATGGTTTGATACTTTAATTGAATCAATGTTTTATTTACATTTTTTATTTGAATGCAGGAAGGAGCATGGATGATGTGCAGTTGATAATCAACTGGGATGGACATTGGGTATGTGAACAAGGGGTTTATTGGTATGATGGCAAGAGATCAAAATGGGTGTTATTTCCAAGAGAAGCAACTTATGCTCAACTATTAGATAAAGTGTATGCCGTCACTGGGATTGACAGAAAGTGCTTTCGAGTCATTATAAAGACGGTTGCTCTTACCATCCGCCCAAGCATGCCTGTTGAGATAAGTGATGATGATGATGTTGTAATATTATTACGTCAAAAGAATGTTGACCCTTTAGTTTGTATAACCGTGTCTGAGATTGGCCATAGTGACCGACAATTGCAGCAGCAATGTTTTCCAGAGTCATCTAATCAACAACACCATCCCATCAATCTTCAATTTCCTTCATCGAAGGGAAGTAACTACATTCGGGAAGGCTACACACCAAATTTAAATGATGCTACGGTTGAAGAAGAATTTCAAGTTGTTGATGATTTCAGTAACGAAGCTAAAGATAATGAGAAGTTTGAAGATGTTCAGGGTGCTGGAAACAGTAATGAAGGGTTGGTTCGAGCCACGTCTGTAATGTGTTCAATTAATGATGTTGAAGTAGCTTCGAGAGCTATGCCGATTCTGATTGCAAATGGGGAAGTCTTTGACAGTAAGAAAGAGTTGCACTCCCAACTAAGAAGGTACGCTGCTGCAAATCGTTTCAATTTGAAAGTGTGGAAGTCCGATACTTCACGTTTTGAGGTACGTTGTGCTGTTGGAGAATGCAAATGGCGGCTACATGCATTCAAGGTTACAAACACTGATTTTTTTCGGATTACCAGATTTGATGACAAACACAGTTGCTCAATGGAGAAAAGGTTTTCATGGAATAGAAAGGCTAGTGCACAGTTTATTGGCCAACATATCAAGGAGAAATTTCGTGATGGTCGTATCTACAGACCAAAGCAAATCATAAGAGATATCCAAAATGAATTGGGCATTACAGTAAATTACCACAAAGGATATCGGGCTAAACATATTGCTATGGAGGAGGTACACGGATCATTTGAAGTTTCTTTCAATATGTTACCTTATTATTGTCACATGTTAGAGGAAACAAACCCAGGGACGATCACGAACATTAAGACTGATGATGAAAATAGGTTCATGTATCTGTTCTTCTCCATTAAAGCGTGCATAGATGGTTTCAATGCTGCCATTAGACCTGTTATTGCAATTGATGCCACGTTTCTGAAGGGTTCATATGGGGGCATTTTGTTTGTCGCTGTATGTCAGGACGGGAACGACCAAATATTTCCTTTGGCATTTGGTGTTGCGGATTCCGAGAATGATGCTTCATGGAGTTGGTTTCTATCTCGTCTGCATGATACCATTGGAGATGTTGAAGATCTTGTTTTTGTATCTGATAGGAAAAACAGTATTGTCAAAGCTATTGCAACGGTTTTTCCAAATGCATACCACGGTGCTTGTTTCATGCATTTAGAACGAAATATGATTTCCATTTATAAGAACAAAGATCTTTCCATACCATTTCGGAAGGCAGCCAAGGCCTACAGAGTTAATGATCACTCATTTTACATGCTACAGTTGTCCAGCATTAGTGTTGGAGCTCACCAGTATGTCGTTGATGCTGGAGAAGAGAGGTGGTCCCGAGCATTTTGTCCGAGGAAAAGGTACAACATTATGACTACTAATATTGCTGAGTCGATGAATAATGCAGTGAAAGATTTTCGAGAGTTACCCATTGTTGCTATGATTGACCGTATTCGAGATATGATGCAACGTTGGTTTCATGATCGGCGTACAGTGGCTGCTTCTTACGATACGCAGTTGACAGAAAGGGTTGAGGCACTTATTGGGGTTAGTGATGAATCTGCGCAACATATGAAGGTGTCCCCAATTGCAGTGTACCAGTTTGAGGTGCACGATGGAAAACAGAATGGCATTGTTGATTTAGAAAACCGTACATGCAGTTGTAGGGAATTCGATCTTGATCAGATTCCATGTGCACATGCTTTAGCTGCCATAAAATATAGAGGATTGCATTACACAACATTCACCTCACCCTACTACTCGACTGCTTATCTGCTTTCAGCCTACAGTGGTGAGGTTCATCCAGTAGGCCATCAAGGTGACTGGTTGGTCCCAGCGGACGTTGCAAATACAATTGTTCTTCCACCAGTTGCCCGACGGCCACCAGGTCGACCAAAGAAACAACGTATACCTTCGATTGGAGAAGAGGTTGTACGCAGAAGGTGTAGAAATTGTTGGCGCCACGGCCACAACAGCCAAACATGCAAGAATCCTAAAGTAGCGGAACCATCCGGGTGATGAGGATATGCAAAATACGATGTTGATTTATTTATGATATTATGTTTTGTTGTATTTAATTGCATTTTCAGTCGGAGACTTGCAGGAAATGAACAATATAATTGACATTATTGTACAATTTGGAACACATTATTGTACTATTTCGAAATCAATGTTTTGTTGTATGTATGCATTTGAAAAGTTTTATTATTGTTCAATTTTAGTTAGCTGTGTTGTTGTATGCAATGAAGAGTTTTATTTTGGTTTTTTGAAGAGTTTGTCATCAAATAACTTATGAAATTTTTGCCAGAGTTTCCTCTGTTTTTTTAACAACCCAAAACCTGATTTACAAAATCAATGCATTAACCTGAACGTCTATACACTTCATAGCACGATGTTCAATCATTTGCGCATCCTTCCGCTCGATGCGACTTTTCCAATCATTTTTTCAAAGCGTACAAATTAACGTTTAAAAATTTAAAGAAAAATTGTACAATAATTTCCAATAACCAATGATATACCTACAGCCAATAATTTCCAATAACCAATGATATACCTACAACCAATAATTTCCTAATAACCAATAATATTCCAATAACCAAAATTGACAATCATTCCCAAAAACCAATAATATTCACATAAATGAAAATGTAACAAATTGCAAAGTTCATTCTGAATCTGAATCTTCTAGCCTTGCAGAGTTTGCAAATATCTCGATGGACATTTTCTTCCTGAGGGCATCCATTTGCTTCCAGGTGAAATCAAACTTCTGTCTGTGTGCAATAATGTATTCAGCAAAGACAAGGGTAAATGCACCACAGTGACCACTGCAATAATTTCAATATAATACCACTGTCAATTATTGAATTAATTACAATAACAATTACATAATAAAAATATTGAGTTCAATTTCACTTGCGCGCCCCGTTGTTGTGGAACATTATCGGGACCTAGTCTTTTGCATGTAAATGGAGTAAGCTGTGGTTGTCTCCCCTTGTGTTCAAAATAGCCTCCTTGATACATAAGGGACGGCAGAAGAAGTGCTAGCGGGGCGACATATTGCTCCCGAAAAGACGGTTCAGTGTCCTTACACATAGAATCATAGATCCGTACTTTTCTTTCAACAAGATTGACAGCCACCAACACCCAATGATAACCATCCACATTCACAGGCATCAACAACTACATTGAACACATAATTAGCATTTAACTTATAAAGATATTGTACTGTAACATAGATGCATTATTACACTTACATTATCGATCTCCCACCATGGACGAGACCCTTCGGGTCGTTCACCGCGAACATAGCCAAGGTAGAAATCCTCCCAAGGAAAGGTAAGGGGATCGTATGCCTCCTCTGGTATGGTTCCATCCTCGTTCTTCGGAAGTTTTTTCCACATGTGTTGAACGGTTGACTGCAAAAATTTCAAAAATCAGTATGTTCTTTATAAGTAAGTCATGGAAAGTTTATTAAATAATTTATATTTCAATTACAACTTACAAAGAATTGTGGGTCAATCAAGTTGTAATTTTGGGAAAAAATGGTCGGATGCGAAAGCTGGCGCCTCCGTAATACTGCAAAATAAGCCTCAATGTGCTGTTTTGTGGTTAGTTCATGGAAAAAAAATTGTCATTCAGAACTCATCATAAGGAACAGTGCAAGTTAATGACATTAGCATGAACGTAACAAAAAAATTTCTATTATTTACTAACCAAGCCGTCCAACCAGTCGGTCGCACTCTCAAACGTCTTGAAAAATTCGGGGGTCGCATTCAGTGGTGCCCCAACGTAGCACCTGCATATACGGTATAATATTCAGAGGAATATAGATTAAAACATCACACCAAAAAAATAAGTCTGAAAATAGTTTATGCACTTAAATTATGTATGCTTACCTAGCTTTGCTATTTTTTTTGAAAGCCTCGTACTCCGACTTTACTTCCTTATGAACCGGTTTTAACGGCTCGAACTTAATTGGATGGGAGGACCGTGTCTTTTGCTTCTTTGGCCTAGTCGGGTCAATGTACGGGCTACATACGAATGCAGAACGCTTTTTTTTCCTCTGACCATATCTTACACCGAATGCTTTTTTTTCAAGAGCTTCGACACTCTGACTACCTGTGGCACTCCCTGTGGCACTCGCTGTGGCACTCGCGATATGCGCCAAGGGAGAGGGAGGACGGTAAATAGTTAGCTCCATGCATTGATCAGGTTCAAGACCCTCCTCGTTTGCTTCATCATTTTTTACATTTTTGTCCTCCTCCTTTGCTTCATCATTTTGTACATTTTTTTCCTCGTCCACATTGTAGGTTGTATCAAAGATGTCGTCACTCTGATGCAGTTAATAAAACAGTATACGGTCAATACAATGTCGAAAAGGAAATGACAAATGTCGACGTGATTAAATAAAAAGTAAATTACCTGTGGCACCTCAGTTCCAGCTGGAAATTTTTCATCACTGCCTCCTGTCTTGCAGACAACTTCAATCAATTTCTCAACTCCTTTCCGCATCTCATCAAGTTGTGTTTGTAGGGTTGCAAACCCTTTGTCAACTTTATCATTCAGTGCGGTCATAGAAGTCTTCAGACAGGCTACTTCTGTGTGGAGGCCATCGAATTTTCTATTCACATATTCTGAGTCCTAGCATAATGTCCAAGAAAAAGTTAAATTAACATTTACATAAAATTTAATGAACAATACAATTAAGGGACAATATTGGCAACATACCGATGGCCTCCGTCCAATAGGCCCCTCTTCTTGTATTTCAGCTTGCTTATATTTCGGTTGTGGTTGCTCTTCTTCAGCAACATCATCACTATGACTGTCATGACGGTACTCGTCATCTTCCTGATCACCCATCTCTATATATGGGGTTGACGGATCATTTGTAGTGGCACCCGTATCGAACCCTATAAAATAGGACAACTTAAGTTCTTCCTCCGTTGGTTTCAAAGTTTGAAACGTTGAAATCTAACCAAAAAAACAAAAAAAACAGCCCACGTAGTGTTATAATAACAATTTATATACCTAACATAAGTCTTTCAATGTAGTTCATACCTTTCGCCTACTGAAAATCTTATTTCTCAAAACCTCATATCCAGGACTCGTTTTCACTTCCCAGTTCAGAATACGAGGGGCTGAACGAGACACCCTGGTAGCATACTTCTTGATTGAGTAAAGCGGAATCGCTTCAATTGCCCACACCTACCAAATAAAACAAAACCATGTTTCAATAAGAGTTTTAAAGAGGTTAAGGGTAACAAAAGTTAAACAATTAAAATTACCTGAAAAGCATAGACAAATCCATACAGGTTGATCTTCTCCGCTGTATGGCTCGGATCCTTTTCAGCCTTCTCCCTAAACTTCTGATCTCGACCTTTGCAACAGGTGGAGAAAGAGTTGAATGTCCTTGAATAGATAAATGAACCCCATGGGAACCGATTGAATTCTTCTAAGTTATCAACCAACTTCATTGCCCAATATTCGACCTTAGTCCTCAGGTCCTTTCCAAGCAATGTCATCTCCAAGATCAGCAACAAAGCTACTTTAATCATGTCATCATCAGCATCATGTTCTTCCTCCATACGTTCGAACAAAGTTTGCAATTTTGTTCCAGTCACCTTTTTCACTCCCTTAAAGTATTTCTGCCAAATTCTACACATATGATCTTCCCCTACAGTAGGGACGACTGTATCCCCAAAACGTAGACCGCTGACGAGGCAAAACTCGTTTGCACTGAACCGTATTCTGTTCCCGCCAATCAAAAACCACATTTCGTTTTCAGCATTGTCCACATGGCACTCCCGCAACAAGATATGATGAAGCAATTGACCCGTGAAGGCCATTTCATTAACATCTAAGAAATGGCCAAAGCACGTTGCTCTTATTTGTTGTTGTTGACGTTCGGTGAGTTTACTCTTCAGCAGCCCGATGCAACCCCATTTAGAATATGTTGTCATCTTGGCATGGAAAAAATTTCTTTCCTTAATTTTCATCGTCCCAACCAACTTCTCACTTGCCATTGAATATTAGCCTGCATAAACAAAAAAAATTCGAATTCATCAACATACTAAACAATACAAATATATTTCATCAAATCATGTCGGCCCGATGATTTAATTTCATCGGGTCGCAGTGGCCCGATGCTTTGATTTCATCTGCTTTTGTTTCATGGTGATGCTTGCAGGCTGCCCGATGGTTTAGTCTGATCGGCCTGATGAAAGAAAACCGTCGGCCAGCCGTCCAATCGATGATTAAATGTCATCGGGCCTCAGCTGGCCGATGGTTTACTTTCGTCGGGCCACAGTGGCCCGATGAAACAAAACCGTCGGGTCGCGGTGGCCCGATGACATTTAATCATCGGGCCACGGCTGGACGATGGTTTTGTCTGATCGGCCTGATGAAACAAAACCGTCGTCAAGCCGTGGCCGGATGATTAAATGTCATCGGGCCATCGCGACCCGATGGTTTTGTTTTATCGGGCCACTGTGTCCTAGGAAAGTAAACCATCGGCCAGCTGAGACCCGATGAGTCATCGGGTCTCAGCTGGCCGATGGTTTACTTTCCTAGGACACAGTGGCCCGATGAATGTAAACCATCGGCCAGCGAAGACCCGATGAGTTTTTCATCGGGTCTCAGCTGGCCGATGGTTTACTTTCGTCAGTACCTCAGTGGCCCGATGAATGTAAACCATCGGCCAGCGAAGACCCGATGAGTTTTTCATCGGGTCTCAGCTGGCCGATGGTTTACTTTCGTGAGTACCTCAGTGGCCCGATGAATGTAAACCATCGGCCAGCGAAGACCCGATGAGTTTTTCATCGGGTCTCAGCTGGCCGATGGTTTACTTTCGTCAGTACCTCAGTGGCCCGATGAATGTAAACCATCGGCCAGCGAAGACCCGATGAGTTTTTCATCGGGTCTCAGCTGGCCGATGGTTTACTTTCCTAGGACACAGTGGCCCGATGAATGTAAACCATCGGCCAGCGAAGACCCGATGAGTTTTTCATCGGGTCTCAGCTGGCCGATGGTTTACTTTCGTCAGTACCTCAGTGGCCCGATGAATGTAAACCATCGGCCAGCGAAGACCCGATGAGTTTTTCATCGGGTCTCAGCTGGCCGATGGTTTACTTTCATCGGACCACTTAGACAGTGACCCGATGAAACAAAATCATCGGCCAGACGTGGCCCGATGCCCAAAACACAAATTTGTAAACAAATAATCAGAAGAAGAAATTTTTCCTTACTTTGAACAAGAACAGAAGAAGACGATTTCCTTGCTGTGCAGACCGCTTTATAACGCGACTCGCTGAACCTGCAAACACAAACGAAACGAAGAAGACAGACGAAGAAGACAAACGAAGAAGACAAACAGCAGCAGAGAACACAAATGCAGAATACGAACAGGCTACGAACGGCAGTTGAGATGAACAGCAGTTGAGATGAATAGCAGTAAAAACAAGCAAGTCAAAAACTGTAAAGTGAAAACGTGGAGTCTGGGTCAAATGTGAAACTAAGGGCAAATATGTCCAAACAAAGTCTTTGGGTACCGGTTGTAAAAATTAGTGGACCGTGGGTAGTTTTGCAATTATTGATTACTGTTTGGGCAATTTTGCTAAATTCCCTTTATATAAACAAAAAAGAATTAAAGAATTTTGATGTTTTACGATGGTGAACACATCACAGCAGCTCTCATGCGCACTTCATCATGACACGTGATCTACTAACATCTTTGGTGGGCATAGTTGTATCGCAATCTGTTTTTAGGGCAAGTGGCAGGAATATGACTGACATAAAAAATTGATAGTTTGAAAGTTATTATGTGCATTAAGTTTTGGAAAACTGCAGAAGAAAGATAACAATAAATAGCAAATAGAGTATTTTTTATTTTATATTTTTGGTTAAGTAATGAAGATGAAATTTTTTTTTTTTTTAAGTGATGAACATAAATATAAAGACGAATTTTTTTAATTAATAGTTTGATTTAATTAATTTAAAGTTTTTAGATTGACTGGTGAGACGATTGAACAAATTATTTTCTTTATTTATTTATTAATAATAAAAAGCAAATAACAATTTTATTCTCTGTTAGCTAACGGTAGTCAATTTGTTCTCTGGTGTTTAGTCATATTGTAATAAAATCATACTTTTACTTCAACTACAACTAAGTACCTCGAATAATTATTAACTTGATCCCTAACGTATTTAGAAATATCACTTTTTGACCAATTTTTACTTTTTTAATTCATATGATCCCTAATTGTTTCAAAATATATCAATTTAATCCCTATAATAAAAATTTTGACAATTAAACTTAACATAAAGTATAAATTATTTATTTTACCATTTTTTATTAAATTAATAAATAAAAATAACATTTTTACTATTTAACTTTTTAATAACTTTACCTATTTAGATAATTCAATAAGAAATTAACATATGTTATAAAATTTTAATTTTTTTAAATAAACACTTAAAAATAATTAAATAAAAAATATGATAAAATTCATTAAAAAATTTAAAAAAAAAACTTAAAAATAACACTATTTATTAAAAATCTAAATAAAATTCAAGAGCGAATATTTATAAAACTCAAATTTTAGTTAAAAAAAATACTAAAATGTAAAAATATTATATATATATATATATATACATATTTTAGAATATATTATATAGTATATGTACATTATATATATTATAAAAATTAAATATATTCAAGAGTATATTCAAGAGTGAATATTTGTAAAACTCATATTTTAGTTAAAAAATACTCAAATGTAAAAATATTATATATATATATATACATATTTTAGAGTATATTATATAATATATATACATTATATATATATACATATTATAAAAATTAAATATATTCAAGAGTGAATATTTATAAAACTCAAATTTTAGTTAAAAAATATTAAAATATAAAAATATTATATATACAAGTTTTAGAGTAAATTATATAGTATATATACATTATATATATTATAAAAAATAAAATTATATATATGTACATTTATAATTATTATTATACTGTAATATATATATATAATTTTATTATTATATTTTAATTTCTATAAGTATTTAATCTTAAATTTTATTTTATTTTTAATAAATTATATTACTATAAGATTTTTTATAATTTTTATAATTATTTTTTATTTTTAATAAATGTCATTATATTTATTTTATTATTTAATTCTTTTTATTTTATTTTTTAAAATACACTTTTATAACATATATCAATTTCTTATTAGACTATTCAAATAAATAAATTTATTAAAAATTTAAAAAATAAAAACATCATTCTAATATAATAATTTAATAAAAAGAGTAAAATAAATAATTTATACTTTACGTTAAATTTAATTTTAATCATAGAAACTAAATTAATGTATTTTAAAAAAATAAAGAACCATGAGAATTAAAAAAGTAAAAACTGATTAAAAAGTTATATTTCTATTATATTAGGATTCAACTGATAATAATCCAAGATACTTAACTGTAGTGTAAATAAAAATATAATTTCATTACAATATAACTAAATATTCAGATATTCCATTACAATTTACCCTTTTATAAAATATCAACTTTTTTGAACCATTGATTTTCGATCCAACAAACATCAATCGTTCAATAATTATACTCTATTAGGGATGACAAAGAAAGAAATGGTAATAGATATAAATTCCCCCATCCCAAGCCCTTCCCCAAGAAATGAGGATAGGAGAGTTTGGGAGGAGATATCCTCATCCCCCCCCATTTTACCCTGATTAACTAAAAATATAAAAATAAACCACCAATTGACTACATAAATGTGCGGGTTATAAATTTAGAGATATATTTACACGGGTTTAAATTAGTTATATTATATAAAATATATATATATATTTAAAACACATTTTGATCAATGGGATCAATCCCCATCCCTAGAGGTCCGTGGGGAAAATGTCCAACTCTAGTGAAACAGCGTACTTCATAGTATTTAATACATCAGTCTGACTACATATAAGTAACAGTACAATAAATGAAAAGGAGTTGTAACAACTAGAAAAGTTACTCCTAAAGTCCTAATGAAAAAGCCAACTCATTTAGAACAATAGTGGTATGAAAGTAGTGCTAAACAATGTATGCATGTCCATGAACATGAGAAGGAGCAGCACAGAGAAGAAGATTTTAAAACATGAACATGTCCATGAACATATCATTTCTGCAATGCAATGCAACGCAAAAGCCAGAGATGAGATGACGGTACCAATTCTTCAACAACTGACCCACCGAATGTTAATGGTCATTTTTAGAAGTCAGAATTATAACACCCAACATTCTGGAGATGACTGTATAGAGAGGATCTAGGAAACCATGAGAAGAATTCGTCAGGGATCAGCGCAAAACTTTGGTATGTTAACAAACCAAACACTATTGAGTTACAAAGATGAGATATACCATCTTGAGCAGACACATCCACTCTTACGCTGGGCTCACAGTAGGTCATGCTCGAAGCAAGCGGATGGGATGTTGTCTGTTCTGGCAGCTGCTAGAAATGTGAAGGAACAATTTATTTCTGCAGAGAACTGTGGTTACCTACTCGGAGGAGACTTTGATTGTGAAAGGCCAGTTTGGAAGCGACGTAGGAAAAGTGTGATGGATTTTATCAGAGTCCTGCCAATGGGAAAAAAAATATTAAATGAATTGACTCACAAGAAAGTTGGAGATTTCTCAAAAGAGTAGTGTTGTATTCGTGAAGCACGTGCCCAACTTCGAGCACACATGCACGCATACAAAGGACAGAAAACTGACAAATTGCATCTCAGCTAAGCAGCATGTGCCAAATCCAGCTCATCAACCAATAACAGAATGTTAACAAAGTAAAAAATGATGTAGAAGTAGCTGAAACATTTACCAGATCCACGCAGATCTACTTGAGCACTTCTGATATCCTGATCTATCTTCTGTGGCGCTGGACTGTACAAACCTTTGAAATTTAGTTGATAGCTCCTTATAAGACTGAATATCTGATGGTTGTACTTGTCTACTTGCAGTCCTTAAATGTTGCATTGTTATTTCTGATGAATCAAGGTTCTCCTAATAAAATAACAAATCAATACCAAACAAATAACCCAACCCCTGCCCCCCCCTAAAAAAAAAAAAAAAAAAAAAAAAGAAGAAGAAGGCGGGGAACTAAACAAACCTCAAGAGCTGAAATGGCTGCCTCTCGGCAGATTAATGATATATCAGCCCCAGTACAGCCTTCTGTGAGACAAGCCAGATCTCTTGTGCTGACATCAGAATTGCATGGAATTTTGCGCAAATGGATGCGGAATATTTGTTCCCTGTCAGTCTCATTTGGTGGCCCCACATATAGTAGCCGATCAAAGCGTCCTGCCAAATTTTAACAATTATTTACAAAGTTACCAAGTTTGTAGGGAAATGAATGGTAAGCTAGTGTGTGGTGTGCGAGGTAGAACCTGGTCTTAAAAGGGCAGGATCAATCTTGTCTGGACGATTTGTAGCAGCAATAACAGTAACATTGACTCTTTGATGCAAACCTAAGATTAATGCAGTATTCATTTCAGTCAATGATTCCAGAGAAAGATATAGCATGCAAACCTAAGATCAATAAGTAGCATTACAGGGAAAACTATAGCATGCTTTAATTCCAAATATATTAAAAAGGTTTTACAGATTAATTATAATAGGATAGTGAACATAAATTGCCACGAATAAAGCAAACAGAAAAAATTTTATATTTTTGCTTCCCCAAGTATAGTTGAGCAAACGAAAGCCATAATGAAGAATCAAAGACTTCAAACTAACCATCCAACTCAACAAGAAGTTGACTCATAACCCTATCTGAAACTGAAACTCCATCACTTTCTTTCCCACGAATGACAGCAAGACCATCAATTTCATCGAAAAATATGATGGATGGTGCATTGGCACGTGCCTTTGCAAACAATGTTCTTACAGCTTTCTCAGATTCACCAACCCATTTGCTAAAAAGCTCTGGACCCTTCACTGCAAGAAAGTTCAATCCTGCTTCAGAAGCCACTGCACGTGCCATGAGGGTTTTACTACAACCAGGAGGACCAAACATCAAAATCCCCGTCGGGGGGCGCGTGCCAATACGCTTGAATGCTTCTTGGTGTTTCTGAGGCCATTCAACTGCTTCCATTAACTGAGTTTTGACTTCCTTTTGGCCACCAACATCTTCCCACTTAACCTTTGGAACCTCAAGTATCACCTAGAAATAGAAACATGTTAACAGTGAGATATTCTTGCTTCGTAACAACCTTCTAGATGACTAATAACACAAGGCTGAAAAATAAGGTGTTAATAAGATATATTTACAAGAACTCCTCCAGATGCCACAATCACTTGGTTATCAGGATTAACATGCACAAAAACTTCCAGGGAATAAACCTCTTCTAAGTCAGACTTCCACTTTCTTACACAGAATTGGTGACAACTAGAAAATTGCTGCAATTCTACATATACGGATGTAGTAGAACTGAGCCTACTCCAGTCTTCTGATGTCACTGGTGCTGAATTTGTTGGATATGACCAAATATTTTATGATTATGGAACCACTTTGAGCAGTTAACCCCATGTATAAGAGATAAACTCAAGAAATTGGAATGCAGAGAACTTTAACATTTAAATTAGAGAGTTCAAACAAGTACTTAAAGAGTCATATTAATTAAAGTGCAACTGAGTTTGTAACCTGTACATAACAGATAGTTCCAAAATATTTAAGATTTTCATCATGTGGGTTAATGTTAGTCCATAATAAAAAAAAAATAAAAGGTCCATATTGAGGGAAAAATAACCCATTAATTTATATATAAAATATGCTTGCTTGATACTAGACAGTGAACTGTGGTTCCAATAATAGAAATTCATTAACTATACCTCTCGCATGGCGCTAGGCCTCACTTTCATCCTGGCCTTTTCAAGATCTTCAAAAGTCACTTTCAATGTGCATTCTTCCCCTAACACAAATGTCCCTTCAGAACTACTAGTTACACCATTCTGACAATTATCCGCAGTTTGTGATACTGTTCCTCTAACCTGGAAAGACGGTAGCATCTCTGAAGAAATTGGTACCATTGAGGGATACGAAGATGCAGAGTCTGAACAATTCCCTGAATTATCTCTATGATTGCTTGAGTAACCAGATACTTCTACTATAACATCAGAACGGCCTTCATTTGCAGTGAATGTTCCACTAGAATGCAAAACATCACAAGATGTTTTAAACTTAGAATAGCGCCTAAGGCATACCAAGGCTGCCTCATTGCAAAGGGCAGCTAAATCAGCACCTACAAAACCATGTGTGGCCATGGCAAGGTGTTGAACTTGCAAGTCTGAAAGAGAGTGTTCTGTGTCATTGAGAAGAGTATGCAATATTTCCAATCGTTGCACGGGAGATGACACACCTGCAGGTGAATTTTCAAAGAAAGTAAATAACATAGCTTGCAAAAGGTGACATCCTCTGGCATTTAGTAAGCATTTATACCACACTTGAGTGGATGATAAGGGTAAACATGTTAGTAGTCTATGTTTCAAAGTTTATGAATGTTCTACCTTACTTCTAAGTTTAGTGCAATTTTAGTAAATGAAATTGAACTATGGTTGTTAGTAATCACTCATCCAAAAAAAAATTTAGTTGTTAGAAATAACCCAACAATAATACTTAAGCAATCAAAGAACCCCCTCACATGCAAGACCATTAGGCTTGCTATGTAGCCAAGCCCAAATACAAACACAAAATCAGAACAAACACAAAAAACAAATAAGAATTCAATCGCGTGGGCGAATTCAAACCCAGATACTTTTAGTAAAATTGGCTCTAATACCGTGTTAATAGCTACTTAATCCAAAGCTTAAACTTTTAGAAAAATACTCAACAACAATATTTAAGCACTCTAACAATGATATATTTTATCCTACTATAATAGCATATTTTATCCTATTGTTGCTAAAATAAATTCAAATGTTCCAATATACCCATTAAGGCACCTGATATAGAAAATCAAACCGTGACATATTTAGCTAACTACCTCTTATCATGAATAAATTTTATGTTGTGTCCATAACTTTTTTTTGGAAGAATATGGAAACAAAAGACTCATCAACTCAATCAAATATGCTTCTCCATGTCCAATGACATTTCTCTTGACAAGTTTCTGAGAGAACAGTTTTGTTTGTTCCTTTATCTTTGTTTGTTCCTTTATCTAGCACTGCTAAAAGAAAGTACTATAGAAGAGGTTTACTAGGTTTATTGGCCCTGACAACTTCTATTAAGAAAATTTAGTCTGAATAGGTTTGTGTAATATAAAGTAACTAATCATGTGAAATCTCAAGCAAAAACTTAAAAATTTTAACGAAAAGATTCTCAACATAGCAAACAGATAAAGAAAAATATAAATCACCAAAAAAGGTAAGAGAAGAAAACGGTTCCCCTATTACCTATCTCAATTTCTCGGTCCAGCCTTCCAGGCCGCCTGAGCGCAGGCTCAATACTATCAGGCCTGTTGGTAGCAGCAATTACAAGTAGTCCATCAATTCTGCTAACTCCATCTATTAAATTTAACAATGTAGCAACCATTCTTTGAGATAGTTCTTCACCTCCATCTTTCCGTGCAGGTGCAATGGCATCCAACTCATCAATGAACACCTACAATTGAAAGATCAATAAGCATCTCTTTTATGAAAAACCTAGACATCAGTCTGACTACATCTAGCTATCAGAAAAATAGATATTATAGAAAAGGCTTAACATCAGAAAAGTTACTCTTGAAATTGGAATGACATAATCAAAAGCCAACTGAATTAGTAGAATAATAGGTATGAAAATGCTAAACTTAAGCATGCACATGAACATGAAAAGGAGCAATAGAGAGGAGATTATATAAGGATAAAAAATGATGCATCTGCAGGATCCTGCATACACTGGTTTTTCCAATTTAAAATCCAAAAGGATGCATTCATGGTATGAGTTATTCGACTGTTGAACCACTGAATGATAATGGTCATTCCGGGCAGAAAATGTTGCAAAGGAATGAGAATTAAGGATCAGGATATATAAAAAAAATAAAAAAATAAAATAAAAAAAAAACTAACCACAGCAGGAGCAGCTTGGCTAGCTGAATCAAAAACTCCATGTAGTGCTTGCTCACTTTCTCCGTAATTTTGACTTACAACCTCAGGTCCGTTTACAGTGAAAAGATTGACACCGATATCATGGGCACATAGTTGAGCCAAAGAAGTCTTTCCCGTGCCAGGTGGACCATGAAGAAGCACTCCCTTTGTAGGTCGTAAACCAAAACTAAAATAGTTACATTAATGAACACCATCTTATGTTCAATACATGAAACATTTATTATACATAAGAAGTTGAAACTGTAAAATTGGTTTATAGTATATTAGATCACATAAAAAAAGTTATGTCGTCACCCAGCGCAACTTTCTAATCCTTTCTTGTCTGGCAGATATTGATTCCTTTGTTATTCAACTAACTAAGATTGCCTAAAGTTCCATAATTTTCAATATTTAACTAATTATATTTCTGACAATCTAGATTAAGATCTATAAAATCTCCACCAGAGAACCTCAAGATAGCAAATTATTATACAAACACCAAGATATACACAATGTACCAGCAAAAACGTTATGCAGCACATGTGTATTTAAATATTTAAGATTCAAATTAAGATTTCAAGGACAACGACGAGAAACTTCAAGACAATATATATACAAAAACTAAAACATAAACATAAGCTTACAATTATTGGTGAAAACTGTGAAATGATATCTTAAACTGAGAATCAAAGTACTAATTCCTTTTTAAATCTTCACTCTCTGTGATCCCAAATTAGAGATCAACTTTAAACCAACATAAGAAAATTAGATCTGACGTACGAACAAAATTGCATCTCTGTAAAACTGTAACCAGTACGAAACTTAGAAATTTGTCTGACACCATACATTTTGATGTCCATCATAAGAAATTTGTCCCAGACCATAAATTTTAATGTTCATTGTCTTCTTCTAAATGAATATTTGTATATGGTTTGAAGACTAGGATATAGTACAGTATATTTCATTAAAAAAAAAAGGGGGAAAAAACCACTTGTTTAAAAATGAAACAGCAGAATTAATTTATATAACGTACCGTGATAAACCATCCTTCGCAGACGAGGAAACAATTATATCCTTCAAAATTGTATATTCTTTAGATAGACCACCTAATTTTGAAATATTGTGTTCTGTATGGGCTTTCACATTTTCAGACTCAATTTGCACACATGGAAAACTTCTTTTTTGAAAAGACTCAGATGCTGAATTTGACGATGAATATAAATACACTTTTGTCTCGTGGTTTATGACAAAAGCGTCACTCCAATTGTTCACTAATTCAGAAGCTAGAGGGTGCATACTATTACTCCTTTCATTTGACAAATCCTCATTTGTATCCTCTGCTGGCATTTTATTAGCACCTACCACAAGGAAAACAAAATGCTCCGACATGATCGGGATGGCCACAAGATTTCCACAAAGTAAGTTGCGAGAATACAACCATGAAGCAGCACAGGTTTGCAAAATTTTTTTCGCGCTTTCATCCCTTAATACCTCTTTAATATCAAATAAATCAACACCTGAGCCATTCAAATTGAGAGAACTTGACATTGAATCTTCATATATTGGCGAAATTAACTGACTAATACTTGGAGAACTAAACTTTGGCATAGACAATGGTGTCTTAGGGGACGAAACCACCTCATTTTCAAGTCGATCACGAATCTTTTCCACAGAAGAATTCATTTTAGAGAATATATCACGATTCAATTTTACTCCACACTTAAAAGGAACCAGTTCTAAGTGCAACTCTTTGCAGGTGCGCATCGAGATGTGCTTTACTTCTCTATTATGTAGTTCATAACTCCCATTTACTTGACCATTAAGGAATTGATTTTGTACAGCATAAACAAACACAGCCCTGCCTGATGCAGGACAACCCATTGTGTGTGCAAGGTTTGAAGATAATCGCACTCCATTCTTCAACACCTGATAAAGAAGAAAAAAAAACAAGAGAGTAAGCTTAAAAAATCTGTGGCATGGATTACCACTACAAAGCCTTTAAATTTAAATATATAAATAAATAAGAAATGATCAAGTTTTATGGACACCTTCGCTTAAGTAGTATGATAGGTGAAACCAAACTTGATGACATAAGAATATGAAACTACTTAAAAGAACACATATAATAGCAAAGGCCCAAATTGATTGTACAAAATGTAATTTGCATCAAATGGAGGTTTAATGTAATATTTATCTACATAGATGTGAAGCCAGTTTTTACTTCACTTCATTCAAGAATGCTCCTTTTATTCCCCAATTGCTATCATAAAAAGAAATATATCATAGCAGCAAGATAAAAAGAATCGAATCAATATCCAAACCTTACAAGAAGGAAACACTGTAGCAAGAGCAAAGTAGTTCCCCACTTCATCAGTAGTTTGACCCAAAGTATCAAGCCCAAATTGTTGAGCCCATTCCTCTGCCACTGAGCTGAGAGGACTATTTGAAAATCTCTTATCTGAAGAAGGAAGACAAACCTGCCAGTGGGAATTAGAATGATTTGAAATTATTATGATACCAAACATGTAAGTCCAGACAACTTGACTATCACTGTAGAAAAGATGAATCCAACGAACAAGTAAAAGAAGTTTTAGCAACTTGCAGACTATCAACAGAAAGCCGAAGAAAAAAAAAGAACATAAAACAATAAATGTAAAATCAAATCAAATTCTCAAGGTGACGATTATCTCATATTACTCTACTAGAAAAGAAGGGACAAAATTACCGATACTGTGGAACCAGGGGCAAAGGAAGATGCAAGCATGGAAGACTCTGAAAGCCAAATTTTACAGCCTCTGGACTCAGTCTCGACATTGGTAACTCGACCAAT
Organism: Xanthoceras sorbifolium; assembly: GCA_003430845.1. Classification (NCBI taxonomy): domain Eukaryota; kingdom Viridiplantae; phylum Streptophyta; class Magnoliopsida; order Sapindales; family Sapindaceae; genus Xanthoceras; species Xanthoceras sorbifolium. Next base: position 6,514,599 of record CM010614.1, on the reverse strand, counting down.
AACAGCAGATTTGCCTATTAGAGTAGGATATCGGATCGAAGCTTCCTCAAGAATGCTCTGGAAATCTTCATAACTAACCTCAGAATCTAAAGTAGGTGTCAATGACGGTGTCCTAGGAGATGCAGATGGATCAGAATTCGGCTGCCTGGATGGGGTCTTCGAATGCTTCTTTGTCTTTGAAGGCATCTCTTCTTCCAAAATTGAATATGTGCAAAATACAATGCTAGATAGTGGAAAATATAAATATATGAGTGCTTCTGCATCTTTGAAAGTTTTTCTCTATAATTAATAAACATAACTTATATATTAGCTATAAAGAGTTTTTTCTATGCAGTTCTGCATCTCAGGATCTGTGAACAGCGATGGGAACAAATTAGCAACTAAGATGAGCAAACTTGCATTATTTGAAAGCCCAAGCAAAGAACAATGTCATAAGAGAAAATACATTAAGTATATCAATAAGCTTTAGTTGTCCAAGAGCATAAGAAGATAAAAAATGGGATTCATAAAAAGTGTAACTGATGATATACAATAACTAATGTATAAGCAACACCTACAATTGACTGCAAGTGTACAGTTCTTTAAGGAATTTACAAACATCTCAATTTCAAATCGTACACAGTACACAATGAAAGCCATGCATTCTGAGATGAGATGCACAAACTTTCATCCGAAACCAGAAGGAATGGCAGAACCATTACTTACCACAAGTGATCTTCTTATGCTCATTGGCAAAGACCTTTACAAGCTCTCCCTAGAATCACAAGGAAGCAAGTTATTTAGAACCACAAGCAACAATATGTATCCCATATGAGATGCATATAGATAATAAAAGGGACAAAGACTGCATGCCTGAAAATCTTATACAGGTATTTTTTTATATCATATTTTTTTATATCATAGGTGACGTAGTATGTTGTGACCATGAATATCAATCCAGTCTCAACAGATGACAACATTGATTAAGTTAAAATGACCCAGTGGTGTACACACCACCTTCACTTGTTTCTGTACATCGTACCATCTCTCTTTGAGTCTTGTCTGTCACTCCAACAAATTCTTCCATTACCAACTCTGGTTTCTCTGTACTTTCCTTATACATTTACATACCCACCAGCTACTCTCTTTCTTTTCTTGTATGTTTGTTTATATTTATGCTTCTTCTTCTTTTTTTTCAATTTTAGTCCATACACATCTTTGATTGTCATCAGTTTAATACCTCAACAAGCTGATAAACATTAAATACAAGCAACAAACTGATAAATTGTCATCACTCAAGGACAGCAGAAATGATATATACAAGCAGAGCAGTTTTTTATAAATCAAGCAAAATAATCCTCATTCGCAAACATATACCAAATGAATAACTTGTGCAATATAAACCTTTCAATATAAACATATACCAGCACCCAGGGACAGCAGAAAGAGACAGACCTCTACACAGGGACAGCAGAAAGATGAGCGGCTGAACCGTCGAGAAGACCAGCGATGACCGTGCGAGAGGGAGACGGCGTGCGAGCGACGGAGCGCGAGCTACTGAACCGCGAGGACGAACGGCGTGCGAGCAGCTGAACCAAGAGGACGAAGACTAACGGCGCAGAGAGAGGCAGAGAGAGGCAGAGAGAGGCAGAGGAACGAAGACAGCCGCGAGAGAGAGAGAAGAGAGTTAGCAGACAAATCAATTTAGGGTAAAAAATGATTTTAGGGTTTTTAATTTTTCTTTAAATAGTACGGGTCAAACGGATAAAACCGGTTTTGGAGGGGTCAAACCGAACCGAACCGTTTTTTGACGGTTTTTTTAAAATTGAAACTGAACCGAACCGAATACAAATCCTAAACCAACTCGAACTATAAAAAAATGGTAGGAATACGATTCGAATACGGTTCGAACCGATTTTTGTGCCCACCCCTAATCACAGAGGTGAGAGGAGCTTAAAGAAGCAGAGGAGAGGAGAAGTGATGAGATTGGAGCAGTGCTGCAACAGAGAATAGAGGAGGCTTTTTTTTTGTTTGAAATCGTGAAAAGAGAAGCTTGGAGGCTGGAGTTGATGAAAGTGAAACCCTGATTCTTTTAATGCGGGTTATTTGCGGGTTTATATTGAACCCGCATTTTAACCCACATTTGACCCGCAACACATAAAATTCTTCCATGGCATGGACATAACTGACCTAGAATGCTCCTTCCATAGCATGTTACCAATTATCCATGACAGCTGGTCTGCATATTTGATATTTGATCGCTAACTCTTGCACACAGCTCGAACTCGTATTTGATCGATGTAATAAACTCGTTCCACAATTAAGTTTATGATTATAACCGGAAGATTAGACCAGTTACTCATATTGTCTGCAAGAGCTATCAACTATCAACTTTAATTTTAATATAACCATATTTGAGTAGAAAATAACAAAATACGCGATAGAAATTCTATTCCACATAAAAATGTTAATATTATTTCATTCAATATATGTTCAACAATATTTGGATTTTCTTTGAGAAAGATTTGACAAAAATCAAGATTCAAGACATCGAAATTAGTTCTCTTGGTAATTATCGATATTTAAATTATTACTTTTAGAAATGTTTCTCCACAATTCTTCAAACTTTAATAATAGAAACATCAAATTGGCATTCAAAATTTTATAATAAAAATAAACAAGCTTAATTTCCTTTGAATATAATATATAAGAGTTAATTACACTCAACCTCCCTGAGGTTTGGGTAATTACATTCGAAATCAAAGTTTGCATTAATGAACACTAACCTCCCCTCACGTTAACGTTGACCGTGAAAATGACCGTTGACTTTTTTTAAATTTTTTAAATGACCAAAATACCCGTCACAATTTTTTTTACTGTTTATTAAAAAAATTAATGTTGAGATCCAGATTGAATCTCCACCGTCCATCAACAATGATGGACAGTGGAGATCCAATCTGGATCTCCACCAAGAAAAAAAAAATTTCAACTTCATCTTCGTTCTTCGAAGATGAATAAGAACTTCATCTTCGAAGATGAATTCATCTTCGAAGAACGAACCCTCTGGGTTCGTGGAACCCAGAGGGTTCGAAGATCGAACCTGGGTTCGTGGAACCCAGAGGGTTCGATCTTCGAACCCTCTGGGTTCCACGAACCCAGAGAGTTCGTTCTTCGAACCCAGAGGGTTCGAGATCGAACCCAGGAGGGTTCGATCTTCGAACCCTCTGGGTTCCACGAACCCAGAGGGTTCGTTCTTCGAAGATGAAGTTCATCTTCGAAGAACGAAGATGAAGTTGAAAATTTTTTTTTTTTTTTTTTTTTTGGTGGAGATTCAATCTGGATCTCAACATTAATTTTTTTAATAAACAGTAAAAAAAATTGTGACGGGTATTTTGGTCATTTAAAAAATTTAAAAAAAGTCAACGGTCATTTTCACGGTCAACGTTAACGTGAGGGGAGGTTAGTGTTCATTAATGCAAACTTTGATTTCGAATGTAATTACCCAAACCTCAGGGAGGTTGAGTGTAATTAACTCAATATATAATAATAATTATACATGGACAGAACAATATTGAATTTCTATTTATAATATCTCTAACATCTATAATAACTGGAATCACTAACATAACATCATATTAATATGACAAAACATATATAATAACACAATTATATTTAAAAGCAATAGAAAACTAATAAAAATTACAAAAATAATGATTTTTTTCCCTCAATGAAATGTATCAATATTTATTATTAATGAAGATTCAATTACCTGAAAAGGAGGAAGACGCTGAAACTGTTTTCTAATGTTGGAGGAATGTTGCTGAACTGTTGTGTTTAAAAGAAAATTATTAATATGCCAAAAGAGATATGAAAATATTTACATTAATTTACTTCAATTTATAAAGGTAAACGTGACAATTTCCTTATATGATTAGGATTTCTTTTTAACTTCAACAACATAAATTAGTTATTTTATTTTATGGGTAAAAAAACTCTTTAACAAATTGAATCGATAAAGAAATAAAATAAAATAAATAGTTATTTTATTTTACTTTATTTTTTATAAATGTACATCAATAACAGTGATAGCGTATCAAGAATCAATTACTAAAAGAAAAGTAGAGCTTTATTTTCTATAATTAATCAATTACAGGGCATTTTTAAGGACTCGCAAGTGGAATTAAGAGAAAGACTCAAGAAAAGTTATTTATTTAAACTATCTTTATTTATTTTTATTTTATTTAATTATTGTTTCGAAAACTTAGACAGTGGTTATTCACTCAAATTCAATAATTAAGTGAGAGTTTTTGGGGAAAAATAAATTTCTATGAAGTTTTTCGTTCACTAGCTAGATGCACATTCTACTATTTCGCCGCCACCAACTTGTTTTCAACTTTCTTCCACGCTTACTAAAATTCAGGTGCAGGATCGCGTATGTTTTTTCATGCTCCATCCGTAGTAATTGAATTCCTGTAGAAATAAGGAATTTTGCACTTGATAATCCTTATATATATAATATATAACTCATGAGAAAGTTTTAGATTCCTCTTGTAATTACCATACAGTGAACTCACATATACATGCACTAAACTAATTAATATACAAATTATCTAAATACATGAATTTTCGATATATATATATATATATATAAAATCCTAAAATGTATAAGTCTTCATGAACACGTTATACATGCATGTTGTCATGACTCATGAACAATTCATGTAGTCTAGCTAGCTCAAACTAAACAATATTGAAAAAGCTCAATAACCCTTTTCAGTTTCATTGAAGTTTGATATAAACATCACTGAAACTCCATCATGGATGTTCAAATTATTTCTAAGAAATTGATTAAACCATTGGTTCCAATCAACTTCATCTCACCTTAAAAAACATGAGTATATCATTCATGGATCAACTTCTTAAATCTTCACGAAGTGTGCCAATCATTTCCTACTGCTCTGTCAATAATACAATGAACTCACACGTATACTAATTAATATATGAATTATCGTTCATAGATCAATTGTAACGATGAAGGGGTCGAATATATTGAAGCCGTTGTAAATCATGATCAGCTATCTAAAATTCTCCAAGGAGAAATTGAATTGTTTTGTTCAACCACACAACTATATGCATCCCCATTATGGATACCATACCTTATCATTAACCATTAGGCCTAAAAGTTTAAGTTGATAGAAAATGCACAACTATAGTATTTAAGTCATAGGTCAATGAGATTTATATTATATTAACAGCATGAACAATATTATAAAGGGCGAATTGCACTCAAGTACCCTGACTTTTATCATAATTGCACGTTTAATGCCAGTTTTATCATAATTGCACTCGAATACCCTACTTTCAGTTGACCGCCGTTAAAGTAACGGTGACCAAACGATTCAGGGGTAAATTGGTCTTTTACGTTTAAATTTATTTTTTAAAAAAAATTAAAAAATCATTCAACCAATAAGAACATGTCACGTCATATTTTAATTAATTTTTAAAAAGTAACCATATTTTTAAATAAAATAAAATAATATATTAAAAATATTTTTTAAAAAAATTAAAAAAATAGGTGGAAGAACTTCCAGATTTCTTCCACCACATCATCAAAAAAAAAAATTAAAAAAATTTTGATGGCTTCCTCTACCCCGCTGGTTCATCTCCCTTTCCAGATCGATCCGTCGCTGCTGGTTCATCTCCCCCGCCACTGGTTTGTGTTCATCCCTCCTTCCGTTGCCCCACGAACCCAGCAACCAGGCTTGCTGGGTTCCTGTTCGAACCTGCTTCTGGGTTCGAGCACGAACCCGATTTGGGTTCGAGTGCTCAAACCCGATCTGGGTTCGTGTTCGAACCCAGATCTCTGGGTTCGTGTTCGAACCCAGAGACACGAACCTAGATATGGGTTTGTGCTCGAACCCATAAATCTAGGTTTGAGCACGAACCCAGATCACGAATCTGGGAATTGAGTTTTTGAAATTTTTTTTTTTTGGTTATTTGTTTTTTGAACTGTGAAGGAATTTAGATCTGGAAATTTCTTCTATTTCCAGATCGATGATTTTTTAAATTTTTTTTTTTTAAAAAAATATTTTAATTATTATTTTATTATACATGTGCAAGGGCAGTCTCGTCATTTTATCATAATTCGTTTGGTCAACCATTACTTTAACGGCGGTCAACTGAAAGTAGGGTATTTGAGTGCAATTATGATAAAAGTTAGGGTACTTGAGTGCAATTCACCTATTATAAAACTATATGTATGTGCGATGTACGATGTACCATTAACAAATTATTCAAAAAAAAAAAAAAAAACACGATTCACATATAAAATCTACCTTATTAATTAGTTACTACTAGATGAGATATATAAATATTATCAAACACCCAGAAACATTATCAGAAACTCTTACCTAGAAAAAAAAAATTGATAAAAGAAATAAAAACACCATCCATCATCTTGTTTGAGGAGGTTGAATCCAAACTTTCCACAACCGATCAGCTCCCCCATCAACCCAGTCATAAATTTGTGGGTATGATGATTAATGAGTACCACCCTTACCTCCTCTAGAGGTACAACACCTAAACGAAATACTGTGTATAGTGTTTGCTAATTTACTTGCTTCTCCTGCTGCTGGTAGGGATATGCCATTGTGTAGACTGTAGAACAATATCATGTTATTCAAATTTTCAACTTCAACCTGCTCATGGTCACTATCTGATTGACCGGAAATGAAAATTTTCAATTCTGAACCACTTCATCTGTGACAGATCAAACCTGAAAACTCATTCTGGATCATTGTAATTATATGATAATAGTATAAGGTTTTCGTCGTCAGGAGATTCAATCAGGGAAAGATGATATTGATACGGTCTTTTGAAAACTGCGGATAGGGATGTAGTTTCCATTGTGTAATGCTGGGTTATAGGCACCCTTCTTTCGAATGTGTGGAAAGCACAATAGAAAACTTCATTCGCGTAGGCAACATTATATATCAGTGGCCCGTGACCGTGATAGTCATTGAACCAGTGACTGCTCCGTATTGTGTTTCCAAGACTAAATGTGCTCACACAAAACTTGTTAACTCGATAACATAAATTGATTACAAATATCATACAATCTGAGGAAGCTGGAGCTGTAGAGAATGTTGCCCTATTAATATCCTCCATGTGCAGTTCTGGTAGTTATATAATCACACCAGTGAAAGGACTGTAGAAGAAGAAGGAGGACGACGAGCAAGTGTAAGATTTTGTTAATTTCTTGGAGAGAAGCAACCAAGGCAAGTAGCTCGGCGCCAAAAAGAATTTTATTTTTTAAGAAGGTATCTTCGTTTCTGATAAGACTTGTACAAATAAAATAAACTACTATGAATTTTCTTTTTCCCACTATAACCCATTATCCATGGCAATTTATCTGCATATTTGATATTACATACTGTTCGAAATCGTATTTGATCAATATAATAAAGACGTTCTGTAATTAAGTTTAAAATTTCAACGGGAAGATCAGACCAGTCACTCATATTGTTCTTGTGATACTATGAATATGTAATGATTTATCAACCTGCAAAGGCAAATTTATATTTGTTTTAAGTGTATTTAAGTAAAATAATAATAATAATAATAACAAAATATGTGATGTAATAGTCTATTTTCCCAAAAAAATTAGGGGCTAAATACACTTAAATTAACAAATAAAAAAAATTAAATTTTAAAGAAAATACTTAGCTCTAAAGAAAATATTTGGGTTTGGTTTAAATTCTAGGGTGATTTTTATTTGGATCCCTAACTTTTGGGGAATTATCAATTTTTTAAAGCAGTTTCGTTTATTGGTATATGTGGGCTCTAACTTTTTGAAAATGTATCATTTTGGTTCATCCGTTAGTCAACTGTTAGTCAAACTTAACTATTTTAGGGGTATTTTTGTCTTTTAACCTACCCCTAATTAAAAAATAATTAAATTAAAAAATTAATAAAAAATCATAAACGAAAATCTTCACCGTCCATCTAATAGATAGACGGTGGAGATTATATCGAATTTTTTTAAAAAATTAATATTGTAAAATTTAATTTTTTTTAATTTAAATTTTCTTTACTATTTAAAAAAATGATATTTTTGGTGGAGATCTAATCCACCATCCATCATACAATGGACGGTGGATATCCAATCTGGATCTCCACCAAGAACAAAAAAAAAATAAAAAAAAATTGAACATCAAAGATGAAGAACAAAAAAAAAAAAAAATTGAGTTTGGTTCGATTCGAACCCAGATCTGGGTTCGAATCGAACCCAGCTCAAATTTTTTTTATTTTTTTTTCTATTCTTCAAGTTCAAGGATTTTTTTTTTATTGGATCTCCACCGTTTATCATTGTTGATGAACGGTGGATCTGAATCTCCACCAAGAACATTAATTTTTTAAAAATAGTAATAAAATCTCCACCGTTCATCAATTTTGATGGACGGTGGAGATTCATTTGAAAATATTGTTTTTACATACTTTTAAATATTTTAAAATTTTTAATTAAAAATTAATCTTAAATGACCATATTATCCTTCTAATTATTAATATTCTTTTTTAAAATTTAATGTTAAAATGGTAACTTTAACTTATTTAAATAAAGTCAAGGGCAAAACAGTCTTTTTACCAATTCTGTTACGATTGACTAACAAAAATTTGGATAGAGGGACCAAAATTATACATTTTCAAAAAGTTAGGGCCCAAGTATACCAATAAACGAAACTGCTTTTAAAAACTGATAATTCTCCAAAAGTTAGGGATTCAAATAAAAATTATCCTAAATTCTATTTAAAGTTGGTTCAAATCTCCAACCCCGTAGCTAAAATATTCGGTTCAAACACGTATGAAACGAGTTAAAAATATAGACGATTTAATAAACTAATGAGTTATGTTTACTAAAATTTTATATTTATCATGTTTGAACCGTATCAACCATTAAATATATGACAAAGTATCCAATAACAAGATTTAATTTAATCCAACAGAAAACTAATTAAAATACAGAAAATTAACCATTAATTTAATTTATATAGGTGAGCGTTACAATTTCCTTTTTTAATTGGGATTTATCATTTCTTTTTAATTTGTATCCTACGCTAAAAAGGAAAACAATGAAAATAGTAATAATAATAATAAATAATCCTTCAAATTTCAAAAAAAGAATAACAACAATATATAAAATAACTTGTTCCTTACGTGGCATGTGCCATATATACTAAAAGGCCAACAAAAGCAAACAAATTTCTCTTAAAAAAAAATACAAAAGCAAACAATAGTTTCATAGTAAAATTTAGTGCCGTACAACATTGGAATCACATTTATCACGAGTCACATAAAATTTTATATTTCTCTTCGTACTTTTATGTATGTTTATTTTATTATATTTTGAGTTTATATATATTTTGTCATCAACCTAATTTCGGGTTGAATCTAAACTTTATGCCTTAAGTGCTTTATACCCTTGAGTACAAATTTAATTTGTATTGCAGACATGACGAGGGTTCAATCCAAATTATATATAGTACTATACCTCTCAACGAAATTAAAGTTTCGGTTTAAAGTTATCCTTCCCAAGTTAAAAAGATATATATATATATATATATATATATATTTGACAACCAACAAATATCCATATCTATATTCCCAATTCTTTTTAATTTCCCCAAATTGATTTTATTTTTATTTCACCAAATTAAATTTATTTTTTTCTTTAAAGATTTAATAGACAACTTAAATTTTTTTATTCTCCAAGGTAGACAGGCGTAGCCCGTTTATCCTCAGCAAATGGATGTATTGTTAATGGGTTGATTAAAGTGACAGAAACCATATCGCAGTGTATCCCACATCATGAGAATACAAATTAAAACATGAACTCTCACATGTATATATGATTAAGGAACCTCTATGGAAATATACTTACCTGGACGGGGTCTATGGGCGATCAAGAAGGCTCATGGCCTAGGCTGGTGGCCTCCATTGCACTCTGGAGGTGCACCCACCTAAGGTCTGCCCAAGTGGTAGAGCCTACGTCATTATTTGTTGCTGTGGGGGCCTGCGTCCGCACGGCCCCTACCAATTTCCATTTAAAACTGTGTTTTAAAATATGAGAAATCCGAATTGTAAAAGAAAATTGTCACGTTACACCTATATAAATAAAATTACATTAATGTAAAATTTTTCACAGCTCTTTTGGCATATTCAAATTTTCTTGAACCCCTGCAACAATCCTCCAACAACACAACAGTCCGATTATTAGTTTCTTATCAGGTATTTTATCTCCACTAACGATTAATGAATATTGGGTTCCCCTTCCGAATTCTCTTTCCAATTTCCAATAAAACTTGATTATCTTCTATTTTTATTCACAATTACGTAAAAATAACCCTTGATAGCACTTTGGCTTTGCAGGTTGACAAATCATTTCATTTATATTATCATCACAACAACAATATGAATAACTGGTCTGATCTTCTAGTTGATATCTTAAACTTAATTGCAGAACGTCTTTCAAATACAATTTCGAGCCGTATGTAAGAGTTGGCAATCAAATATTTACGATGATATCAAATTTGCAGATAAGTTACCATGGATAATGGGTTATAGTGGAAAAAAGTATATTTCAACGGAACTTATTTTACTTGTACGAGTCATCTCAAAAACGAAGATATCCATTCAAAAATAAAATTCTCCTTGGTGCAGAGCTACGTGCCTCAAAATTTGGCTGGTTGCTTCTCTACAAGAAATTAAAAAAGATCTTGCACTTGCTCGTCTTCCTCCTCTTCCTTCTTCTTCTACAGTCCTTTTACTAGTGAGATTATACAACTACCAGAACTGCAGATGGAGGCCATAAATCGGGCAACATTCTTTACAGCTCAAACTTCGTCAGATTGTGTGATATTTGTAATCAATTTATGTTATCGAGCTAACAAGTTTTGTGCGAACACATTTAGCATTGGAGACACGACATGGAGCGCTCACTGGTTCAATTATCACGGTCATGAACCGTTGATATATAATGTTGTCTACGCGAAGGGAGTTTTCTATTGTGCTTTTCATGCATTCCACAAGATGGGTGCCTATAACCCTGCATTACAGGAATGGAAACTACATCCATATCTGCCATTTTTCAAAAGGCCGTATAAATATTACCTTCCCCTAATTGAGTCTCTTGATGATGGAAATCTTATACTACTTTCATATAATCACAATGGTCTAGAATCGTTTTTCAGGTTCGATCAGTCACAGACGAAGTGGTTCGGAATTGAAAATTTCATGTCTAATTATGCGCGTACTGAATATGAGCATATCAAAATTGAAAATTTGAATAACAGCATAATATACTACGCTCTAGACAATAGCATATGTCTACCAGCAGGAGAAGCAAGTATATTAGCAAACACTATGCACAGTGGTTTGTTTAGTAGGTGGTGTCCCTCGGCTACTCATCAGTCATCATGCCCACAAATTTATGACTGGGTTGATAAGGGAGCTGATCCTTGGATTCAACCTCCTCAAACAAGATGATGGATGGTTGTTTTTATTTCTTTTATTAATTTTTTTTTTCTAGGTAGAGTTTGTGTTAATGATTTTAGGTGTTTGACAACATTTATATATCTCATCTAATAATAAGTAAGGTAAATTTCATATGAGCCAAAATTTGACCACATACATATAGTTTTATAATGTAAAACAATGGAACCATAATTTTGGAAACCTCGAAAAGCATAATTAAGACTGTATTTGATATTGTTGTAGCTTATAAAATAATCACTTATTTTATAATCTATAATCCAAGAAAGTTTGATAAATTAATTAAAAATTGATTATTTCTCAAGTTGCTTTTGGAAACATAATTATTAGAGAAAAAATTTATAGAAATAATACACTTTTAATTAATTTACTAATACTTTTTCGACCTTATATTGTACCTTTTATTGTATTGCAAGATTGTTGAACATGAAATAGGAAGTGTTCTATTTTATTGTATTGTAAGATTGTTTGACTTAGAATAGTGCCTCAAAATTGTTGGGCTGTGAGCAGTTACCTGACTTGTCCTGAACTAGCGCCGGACCTAGTTGTTAATCTCATAATTATACATTTTAGAAAAGAAAAGGAATGTTTATAACAAAAGTTGGTTTTACTTAATAGCCCCTTAAGGTCAAAAATACCTTAAAGATTAATAACTCTCTCATCAAACAACTTTATTTTTCTCTCATCCAACTTCCAAAAAAATAAATGACTTTAGTTCTTTCTCATCAAATATCTCCAGCTTTGATCAAGAGTAAAAACGTGACTGCTTAAAATTCTAGATTGGATTTTGCAATTCACTTAAATGAGAGGTTGGTGTTATAAAATAAATCGAAAATTAAATTAAACAAAGATAATAATAACTTAATAAGTAAGAAGAAACAATATTAAAGAGGTAAGAAGAGGCGGATGAAGAAAACACACGCGTGCAAGAAAAGGAAAAGCAAGTAGGTGAGAAGAACCTTTTTTATTTACTCTCTGAAGTTTTATCTAAAACTGAGAGAGGGTTGTATATATAGAGGCATTCCAATGCCTCAAATACAATAAAAACTTTATGCAAAAAAAATTGGTCCAATCAAGTGCCACGTGCATAAAAATATAAAAATCCATACTTTTGCACAATCTTCCACAATACACCCCCTTTGTATTTTTATTATTTTTATTTTTACTTAGAATTTACTAAAAAGAACTTATTGGAATAAAACCATTTCGAATTAATAGTAATAAAAAACTTATTGGTATTTATAAAGTTTTCATCGCCAAGAAATTCAATCAATAGTAATAAAAAACTATATTGTAAAACTATATATATGTGTGATGTATAACGTGCCATTTACAAATTATTCAAAAAACAAATAAAAATACGATGCTCATATGAAATCTACCTTTTCATTATCAATATTTATTAATTAGTTACTATTAGACGAGATATATAAATGTTATCAAACACCCAGAAACATTAACAGAAACTCTTACCTAGAAAAAAAATTTGATAAAAGAAACAAAAACACCATCCATCATCTTGTTTGAGGAGGTTGAATCCAAACTTTCCACAACCGATCATCTCCCCCATCAACCCAGTCATAAATTTGCGGGCATGATGATTGATGAGTACCACCCCTACCTCCTCTAGAGGTACAACACCTGTACCACCTAAACGGAGTACTGTGTATAGTGTTTGCTAATTTACTTGCTTCTCCTTCTGCTGGTAGGGATATGCCATTGTGTAGACTGTAGAACAATATCCTGTTATTCAAATTTTCAACTTCAACCTGCTCATAGTCACCAGTTGATTGACCCGACTTAAAATTTTCAATTCTGAACCATTTCATCTGTGACAGATCAAACCTGAAAACCCATTCTGAATCATTGAAATTATATGATAATAGTAGAAGATTTCCGTCGTCAGGAGACTCAATCAGGAAAAGAAGATATTGATACGGTCTTTTGAAAACTGGCGGATAGGGATATAGTTTCCAGTCGTGTAATGCTGGGTTATAGGCACCCATCATGTCGAATGCGTGGAAAGCACAATAAAAAACTCCCTTCGCGTAGGCAACATTATATATCAGTGGCCCGTGACCATAATAGTCATTGAACCAGTGACTGCTCCATGTTATGTCTCCAAGACTAAATGTGCTCACACAAAACTTGTTAGCTCGATAACATAAATTGATTACAAATATCACACAATCTGAGGAATCTGGAGCTGTAGAGAATGTTGCCCGATTACTATCCTCCATGTGCAGTTCTGGTAGTTGTATGATCTTACCAGTGAAAGGATTGTAGAAGAAGAAAGAGTAAGACGAGCAAGTGTAAGATTTTGTTAATTTCTTGGAGAGAAGCAACCAACCAAATTTTGAGGCAAGTAGCTCGGCGCCAACAAGAATTTTATTTTTAAGAAGGTATCTTCGCTTCTGAGAAGGCTCGTACAAATAAAATAAACTACTATGAATTTCCTTTGCCCAACTATAACTCATTATCCATGGCAATTTATCTGCATATTTGATATCGTGGTAAATATTTGATCGCCAGCTCTTACATACCGTTCGAAATCGTATTTGATCGATATAATAAAGACGTTCTGTAATTAGATTTAAAATTTCAACGGAAAGATCAGACCAGTCACTCATATTGTTCTTGTGATACTATGAATATGTAATAATTTTTCAACCTGCAAAGGCAAAATGCTATCAAGTGTCAATTTATATTTGTTTAAGCGTATTTGAGTAAAATAATAATAATAATAATAATAACAAAATATGTGATGTAACTCAAAGTAATTAACACAACCAGCTAGCAAAAGGAGCAGCTCAACAGCTCATGCAATACATGCAAAGTGGAGTTTACAAGCTAAAAATAATTCTCAATATGCACAGGACAGGATGCAACACAAAGCAAAATCACCGGAAACAGTGTTACACGCCACAATGCGGACTTCAGAGTTCTAGAGATGGATAAAATTCAGCCAAAAAATGAACATACTTTTAATAAAAATATTCTGCCCACTCACTCGCTTTTAAAACAAGGAAAATCTAACTCAGACAATGAAATACGTCCAACAAAACTAAAAGAGTGCTCTCACTCAAGTAGGCAATATCTCATTCACAGGCAACAATGTAAGAAGCAAATACAGCTGCTAGTCTGACAAGAGGACCAAGCTGTAATATATAAATGCTCAAACAAACCTTTTTATGATGCACTGTTGATGACTTGGGTGGGCCAATAAATTTATCTTCTTTCTTGTTGTCCCTGTATAAAGGGAACAAACAGAGCAACAAATTTTAATAAAGCGTAGATGACGGAAATATATGAACAGGAACAACAGCTAATATTGTAGAGTATGTGATAAAACTAATAATTAAATAAATGAAAGTAGATGATAGTTGAGTGCATAGCACAGTGGTTCCTCAGTTTCACTGGGCTGTGACAGCACCACATTAACAAGACAAATAGTACACCAATTTACATACATATAAACATATATATATATATATATATATAATTGACTAGTTGACAAGCATCAACTACAGTTACATGTACTCTAAATCAGATACTCTCAACATATAATTATCGAAAACTATCATAGCAAAAACGAAAAATGAAGTGTGAATAGAAAATCAATAAACTGTATGCTTCTCAGAACATATGTAAGAGACACTCAAGATGCTTTATCCAAAATAACAAAAATAAATATAAATTTAAAAAAGTTTCAATAGAATATTGCTGTGATAATAAGTTTAAAGAAAATCTGCAAATTCTGGGAGGGAAATTGACCCTGGTTAGCAAAATCTGAAACACAATAAAAGGGTTTTATAATCTTGTGCCAGCCCACAAAAATGACTAAACTGGCCTTGTGACAACTATATTTTCTTCTCTATAAAAATGCTTATACTTCCCTACTTCCTAATTCATAATCTGGACCAATGGGTTATTGTTAATTAACAAATTAATTAATCTTGGCTCATTAATAGCCCATTAATTTGCTATTTGTCATAGACCAGCATAACTATCTCACACAGGCAAGCACAAAGTAAGAGAAAATAACAAATCAGTACAAAAAAAAAAAAAAAGGACGATTCAAAGATTGAAATCGTATAAGGCTATTTGCAGAACACAAATCTGGAAAAAAAAAAAAGGATTCTATAATAATAATACAAGTTTACAAAGACTGATAAAACTGAAGTTGAATTGAAGATCTACATCACAATGAACTGCAATTTAGCAATTCGCTCCAAATCAAAACGCACTTTCCCAAAATCAGAAAAAGAGAGAGAGAGAGAGCAATAAAAGGGAAACAACACACCTTGTTCGACGAGAGAAGCGAACGGAACAAGAAGGTCGACGGCGGCAAGGAGCGATAGCAAACGGATAAAGAAGACAACGACAGCCACGGTGATGAGAGAGAGCCGAGAGAATTTGTGAGACACAGAGAGAGCGGAAAAAATCTGATTTAGAGCTAGGGTTTTTTTTACATTAATTTAATTTATATACGTAAACGTGACAATTTCCTTTTGTGATTGGGATTTATCATTTCTTTTTAATTTGTTTCCTACACTAAAAAGGAAAACAATGAAAATAGTAATAATAATAATAAATAACCCCTCAAATTTCAAAAAAAAATAATAATAATAACAATATATAAAATAACTTGTTCCTTACGTCTTGGGTGGAATGTGGAGAGACTTGGCTTCAGTCTTGGGTGATATTTCTTCAGAAGATTATGGAGAGACTTGGCTTCAGTCTTGGGTGGATTAGTAAAGTCATGGGGTGTGTTAGTTCAGCTTCTTATGCTTTTTTTGGTTAATGGTGAACCAAGAGGTCGGGTTGTTCCTAAAAGAGGTCTCAGACAGGGATGTCCGTTATCCCCTTATCTGTTCCTTCTGTGTGCTGAAGGCTTTTCAGACATGATAGATGCGGCTGAGCTAGGAGGTTGGATTCATTGTGTTAAAGTTTCCAAGACCGCCCCCTATCTCCCATATGTTATTTGCGGACGATAGTCTTATGTTTGCTAGAGTTTCAGTAGATGAATGCAGTAACTTGGTGAGAAATTTGAAAGACTATGAGAAGGTGTTTGGGCAGGCTATCAATTTTGGTAAGTCAGCTCTTTCGTTTAGCCATAACACTCATGTTACTTTGAGAGATCAAGTCAAAAACCTGTTTAACATGGATGTAGTATCGTGCCATGAAAAATACTTAAGGCTCCCTTCGATGATTAATAGAAATAAAAGAAAAGTTTTTGGGTTGATTAAAGACAAGGTTTGGGTCAAGCTGCAAGGTTGGAAGAGCAAACTTTTCTCGGGCGGGGGTAGAGAGATCTTACTAAAGGCAGTAGCCCAGGCGGTTCTAACATATGCTATGGGTTGCTTCAGATTGCTTGTGTTTTTGTGTTCGGAGCTTAATAGCTTGTTTTCGGATTTTTGGTGGGGCTCCCATAATAATAAGAAAAAAGCCCATTGGCTGGCCTGGAGGAAGATGTGTCTACCAAAGGCTGCGGGTGATATGGGATTTAGGGATATTATGGCGTTTAATCAAGCCATGCTAGCTAAACAGGGGTGGAGGATTCTCTCTTCTCCTTCGTCCCTCTTGGCTAGAGTTCTTAAGGCAAGATACTTTCCTAGTTCTTCGTTCCTTGAGAGTAAGGTTGGTAGGCTGCCCTCATTTACTTGGAGAAGTATTTTATAGGGTAGAGATGTGTTTTTGAAAGGCCTTAGATGGAAAATTGATAATGGTGAAAGTGTACGAGTTTATGAAGATAGTTGACTTCCCAGAGATTATGCTTTTAGAGTCTTCTCTCCTAGAATCCTTCCAGAGGGAGTCACGGTTTCAGCTCTTTTGCAGGAACCAGATTTTTGGCATGTAGATATTGTAAGGAGACATTTTATCCATGAGGAGGCAGATTTGATCTTGTCTCTTCCTATCAGTTTGCACCCTTGCATGGACTCTTTTTTGTGGCATTTTGACAGCAGGGGCTTATTTTCTGTGCGAAGTGCTTATAAGGTAGCTTTAGGTTTGCAGCAGGAGAGCTTGGTTTCTTCCTCCAAGGGGGCTTTGGAAGTCTGGAAACTTGATGTCCCTAGCAAAATTAAAGTCTTTGCTTGGAGAGCTTGTAAGGAGATCCTCCTTACAAACCTCAACCTCAGCAAGAAAGGTATTCATGTCTCTCATTTGTGCTCCTTTTGTGGTTTGGTTTCGGAGAGTAGTGACCATGCATTTTGGGGTTGTCATCGTCTGAAAAGTGTTTGGTACAGCTGTCCTTTCACAGCTGATTTGAAGAGATGTAGGTTTGTGGACTTTTTGAGCCGTATTGAATTTATTTTTGCAGCTTTCCTTGTTGTTTGTGTAAGACAGTTTGTGGTCTCTTGTTGGTTATTATGGAGAGATAGGAATGTGATTTTGCATGATGGTAGAGGACTAGTTTTAGATCAAGTTTGGAATGATGCTGGTAGTTTTATTGATGATTTTTTAGCTGCTAATTTGCCTCCAGCTTCTTCTCCTTTTTGTTCTGGTTCTGGCCCTGATCTAGCTATTTTTTCCTCTAGTTGGAAGGCCCCTCCAGCTACTGTCTTTAAGTTGAATGTGGATGCTTCTTGTGATGTGTTGTCTGGCTATTCAAGTTTGGGAGTGGTAGTGAGAAATGCCACTGGAATAGTTGTGTTGTAGCTGCTGTCCCTTTGAAATTCTGTGCTGATATAGAAGTAACAGAGGCCAAAGCAATTTTGGCAGGTATTCAGCTTGCTGCTGAAAGAGGGCTGCTACCCTTGCTGGTTGAAACAGATTCGCTCAATGTCTCTCGTTTGTGTAATAGAAATCTTTTGTCCAGAAGCGATATTGAGAATATCATTTTTGATATTCAATCTTTGATGTCTAATTTAAATATAGTTTTTATCTCCTTTATTTTCAGGTTAGGAAATAGTATAGCTCATGGCATTGCCAAAAGAGCTTTCGATCTTGTTATACCTTATTTGTGGACTTGCTCTTTTCCTGTTTGGTTGTCTAAACTGTTTCAGGTTGATGTTATTTCTTTTTCTTCCCCTATTGGTGAATGAAGTTTCTTTAGTTTCAAAAAAAAAAAAAAAACTTGTTCCTTACGTGACATGTGCAATATATACTAAATTGCCAACAAAAGCAAACAAATTTCTCTTAAAAAAAAAAAAATACAAAAGCAAATAATAGTTTCATAGTAAAATTTAGTGCGCTACCACGTAGTAATCACATTTATACTCAACCACATAAAATTTTGTATTTCTTTTATTTTTCTGTGTACTTTTGTGTGTTTATTTTATTATATTTTGAGTTTATATACTTTTTGTCGTCAACCTAATTTCGGGTTGAATCCAAACTTTATAACTTGAGTGCTTTATACCTTTGAGTATAAATTTCATTTGTTTTTGCAGACATGATGAGAGTTCAATCCAAACCATATATAATGACTTTACCTTTCAATAAAGTTAAAGTCTTGATTTGGAGTATAAATTTCATTTGTTTTTACAGACATGATGAGAGTTCAATCCAAACCATATATAATGACTTTACCTTTCAATAAAGTTAAAGTCTTGATTTGGAGTGCTCATTTCCAAATATATATATATATATATAGTTGACAACCAACAAATATCCGTATCCATATTCCCAATTCTTTTTAATTTCCCCAAATTGATTTTATTTTTATTTTACCAAATTAATTTTTTTTTTAAAGATTTAATAGACAACTTATATTTATTTTTCACAGCAAAAATCTGCTCACAAATCACAATTGATCAAAGATCGTTCTCTCCCATGCCTTCTTGGATGAATAGCCTGTCACCTCTTCCGTTTACGTAATACGAGTCGAAATCTGAAGCAATTTTGATCAGCCTGGACCACGACGCTCACGTGGCAGTGCCCACCCTTAGCCGGCCGTGCCACGTGGACCCGTCTCTTACCTTACCTGTATAAATATAGGACTCACTTCTAATATATATATATATATATATTATGTTACAATGTATTATATAATAATAATACTACTCAAGTCTTTCATTTATCGGATTAGGATCCTCTTATAACCTAAACTTTTACATATGTGACGACACGTGGATTTAATAGCTAGAATTTTATGTTCTTTCCTCTTTTTTTAAAAATTTTTTTTTATACATCTCAAGACATGTGGCACATAATCAATTTAATGACTAAAATTTTGTGTAAAAAATTTAAAAAATTTAGGTTAGGAGAGAATCATAATCCTCGTTTATCAGCCGGCCCATTTTTGTTACAAGAAGTAACTGTTGTCTTTACTTTCCAATAATTTTAGGTCATTTTCTGCAGGGGGCCTCCAAAACCCACAACAACAGCACCCGTTATTTTTTTTTAATATCTTTTTTGCCTTTCTCTTTTAATTAATTCAACTCTATCTAGCTAGCTAGAAATGAGATATCCATGCACGCGCGCGCTCATGCAAACACACACACACACATACACATATACTGTGAATGTTACTCTAGCGGTTTCCTTCCTAAATCCCAAGAAAAAATTTACACATGCAGGTTTTCCGTAGATCTCTGGGGATAGCAGCCATGAACATGCGCTGACGGTATTGAGCTATATGGTCGTCCGGATCCGTCGTGCCATCATAATGCTTAATGTTAGGGAAGCTGAACTTCTGTGGCATCTTAACGCGTGCTACGGTATCAACGAATGGTGAATCCGCGAAGCTGTTAATAGAGATCTTTTTGATGGGAGTCAGCATTCCAGGAATGCATTGGATTAGAGCCTCCATTTGTGCGAACCTACGTGCAAGTTCAGGGTAAGATAAAATGGAGGTCGAGACTACCATAGTTGTCGTGTTCACATCCAATGTCATGGGTACGTTGACTCCAGGTGCCATTGCAGGGACGACGATTTTCGCATTTGGGGAACTAACTTGTTTGTCTCTCCTTAGACTGCAACTGCCACTGCTGTTATGGAGGGCACGATAAGATCTGCAACTTGGTCTCCCTCAGGAGCGGAAGTGTCGGCTGCACTCGATCGTAATTCGAAGATTGGATAACGTGCATTAGAAGTTAACGTCACGGGGGTTACTTGCCCCGAAGCAGATGCTGGGTTGTTGACTTCATAGCGTACGTGACCGAATCCCGGTGGTAGAGTGATCGGTCATTTATTTTCATATAATTATAACCCTTGGATTAGCTCTTTTGATTGTATTCTTGAGTATTTTTGGTGCGCATGTGTAGGTTTTAGGTGTTTCTCTCGGAACCGCGCGAAGAATGGAATTTTCGGTCCAAAACCGTGATTTTCAGGCAGGGAGCATCGCGACCTGGCCATCGCAACCTCTGGTCGCGCTGTGCTGATCGCGGTGGAAAATGTGGATCCTGACAGTGAGCAACGCGATCTCTCACCTCGACCACAGGTCGCGATGAGGAGATCGCGGTGAGAGTGGAGGTCTTTGGCAGAGAGCATGGCGACCAGCCAATGCTAGGGCTGGTCGCGTTGAAGTGTTCGCGGTGAAAGTGGAGGCTTGGCAGTGAGCATCACGAGCTCGAGCGCGACCATCCCTCCTCGCGGTGCAGCAGCTCCAACCAAACCAGTGAGCACCGCGACCAAGCCAGTGCGACCACAGGTCACGGTGGTGATCGCGACGAGGAATTTCTAGCAACCCTAAGTGCTTCTATTAATAGAAAGAGAGGAGAGAGAAAGGGGATCTCGGGAATTTTCAGAACAAGACAAGAAAGAGAGAGAGAGAATGAGGAAGAAGAAGAGAGAAGAGGGTCTAGGAAGCTAGCCATTGGATCGATTCTCCGGACGACTTCAATCACTCTTAGGATTCAGATTCGTGCACGAAAAAGCTCTACCGATTCAATTTCGACGAGAGTCAAGCCACATTGAGTTTTTCTATCACAATCTTTCCTTTAATCTTGTATTATTCATGTTGTTCTTGATTTATAATATTATGTATTCTTATTTTCTAGTGATGAACTAATTTATTACACTAGGGATGATGATGGAACTTGCTATAACGTTTGATTGAGATTAATGAATGTTGGATGATTTGAGTTATATGATTGAGTGTTGATTTAATGTTTAATTGATTGTATATTGATTGATCACCAATATTCGATATCTTGTTGTGGTAGATTAAGTACCGAAAGGAGACGCCCATTACGTGTTCGATAAATTAACACAATGACCTAGGAACCAAATAGAGATATATTGGTGTGGGTTATGTGATCTCATATGTTTCCATGTTTAATGCTTTCTCGTATATTTAACATTCATTTAGAGATAGAGTGTTAGTATGTGTTGAATAGGTTCGATTTACCTTGAGAGAGGATTTCGGATAATTTGTTAACATGATCATCAATCATCAACTTGGGCATCCATACATGATTATCTCATATCATTAGGATTAGTAAGTGAAATCGGATTCCCTAGTTCCCATCTCCATTGATAAAAAGATATTTTAATTTCAAGTTTTAATTCATTTAGAATATAAATCACAAATCACAACCATTGAATTAATCATCTAGATAGTATTAAGCTTGGTTAATTTTAGTATTCAATATCTAAACGTCCTCGTGGGAACGATATTCGGAACTCACAATTCTATATTACTTGAGCCGACCTCGTATACTTGCGGGTACACAAAAGGCGTGTCAAGTTTTTGGCGCCGTTGCCGGGGAACGGTTTAGTCATAATTGATATTGATACCGACTTAGTCTAGTACTAATCTGGAAATTTTCTTTATTTTCTTCAAAATTCTTTTTACATTTATTTTCTTACTTGTTTGATTCTTTGTGTATGCAGGAATTTTTATTTGTGTATGAGACAGACGAGACATAGTAGTTTAGAGTCTCTCGAAGCCTTTGACCCTGAAATCGAGCGAACATTTATTCAAAGAGTAAGGCAAGCAAGATAGCAAGCTACAATAGAAGACCATGCACAGCAGCAATGCGCAGCAACAAGCACCTCCAGAGATTGCCAAGGCATTGCGAGATTATGCCATTCCTACCATGGTGGGAAATCAGTCGAGCATTCGACGACCTCCAGTTGCAGCTAACAATTTTGAAATCAAGCCTGCAATCATCCAAATGATTCAGAATACTGTTCATTTTGGGGGTATGCCAATTGATGATCCAAATAGCCACCTGGAGCGATTCCTGAAAATATGCGACACCTTCAAGCAAAATGCGGTGTCTAACGATGCAATTCGGCTGCGGATATTTCCCTTCTCATTGAGGGACACAGCTAAATTATGGTTGAATTCATTGCCGTCGAACACCTTCACTACATGGGAAGGCCTAACTCAAGCTTTTCTTGCCAAGTATTTTTCACTAGGGAAAACAGCAAAGCTCAGAAATGATATCGCTCTATTCGCCCAATTGGAGATGGAATCGTTATATGAAGCCTGGGAGAGATACAAGGATACCTTGAGAAAGTGCCCGCATCACGGCTTACCCTATTGGCTTGTAGTGCAGACATTTTACAATGGGCTCACACTACAAAACCAAAGCATGCTAGATGCATCCGTTCAAGGTGCTTTAATGAGCAAGCCAGCTGACATAGCTCATCAGTTAATTGAGGAAATGTCCACAAATAGCTATATGTAGGCATATGAGAGAGCATGTCATAAAAAAGCAGTTGGGTCAGCTACAGCTTATGAAGTTGATGAGATCACATCACTCAAAGTACAAGTTGCTTCTTTGTCGAGCCAAATCAATAAATAGAATGTAAATTCCATACAGTCAGCAACTCCTGGATGTGACAACTGTGGAGGACCACACGGTAGTGCCGAGTGCACAATAGGTAATTCTTCTTTTGCAGGTAGTAGCGGTGCTGAACAGGTACAATATGTGCAGAACTTCAGCAAGCCATACAACAACCCATAGTCAAGCACTTATAATCCTGGATGGAGAAATCACCCAAATTTCTCATGGAGCAATAATCAGCAGAACAGCAATACGAAGCCCGGTCCGCCTGGTTTTCAGAATCAAGGCAATGTTCATCCGAATCAAGGAACAAATCAGCAAGAGAGGAAACCAGGCCTAGAAGACATGCTGGTTAAATTCATGTCAAAAATTGATTCTAGGATGGACGGTCAAGACGCAGCAATGAAAAAAATGGATGGGAAGATTGACCATGTGGCGTAGCAAAATCAAGCCGCAATTCAGAAGCTTGAAGTACAGATTAGCCAGATAGCCAGAGAGACACAAAACAGGGCTCATGGCACACTACCAAGCAACACTAAAGTCAACCCCAAGGAGCATTGTAAAGCAATCACTCTGAGGAGTGGAAAAGAAATAGAAAATACTGCAGGAAGAGACCGCGACCAAGCCAGCGCCACCACAGGTCATGGTGGTGATCGCGGCGAGGAATTTACAGCAACCCTAAGTGCTTCTATAAATAGAAAGTGAGGAGAGAGAAAGGGGATCTCGGGATTTTTGAGAACAAGACAAGAAAGAGAGAGAGAAGAAGGAAGAAGAAGAGAGAAGAGGGTCTAGGAAGCTAGCCATTGGATCGATTCTCCGGACGCCTTCAATCGCTCTACGGATTCGGATTCGTGCACGGAAAAGCTCTACCAATTTGGTTTCGACGAGAGTCAAGCCCCATTGAGTTTTTCTATCACAATCTTTCCTTTAATCTTGTATTATTCATGTTGTTCTTGATATATAATATTATGTATTTTTGTTTTCTACTGATGAACTAATTTATTACACTAGGGATGATGATGGAACTTGCTATGACTTTTGATTGAGATTAATGAATGTTGGATGAATTGAGTTATATGATTGAGTGTTGATTTAATGTTTAATTGATTGTATATTGATTGATCACCAATATTCGATATCTTGTTGTGGTGGATTAAGTACCGAAAGGAGACGCCCACCACGTGTTCGATAAATTGCCACAATGACCTAGAAACCAAATAGAGATATATTGGTGTAGGTTATTTGATCTAATATGTTTCCATGTTTAATGCATTCTCGTATATTTAGCATTCATCGAGAGATAGGGTGTTAATATGTGTTGAATAGGTGCGATTTACCTTGAGAGAGGATTTCGGATAATTTGTTAACATGATCATCAATCATCAATTTAGACATCCATACATGATTATCTCATATCATTAGGATTAGTAAGTGAAATCGAATTCCCTAGTTCCCATCTTCATTGATAAAAAGATATTTTAATTTCAAGTTTTCATTCATTTAGAATATAAATCACAAATCACAACCATTGAATTGATCATCTAGATAGTATTAAACTTGGTTAATTTCGGTACTCAATTTCTAAACGTCCTCGTGGGAATGATATTCGGACTTCACAAATCTATATTACTTGAGCCGACCCCGTATACTTGCAGGTACACAAAAGGCGTGTCAAGTTTTTAGCGCCGTTGCCGGGGACGGTTTAGTCATAATTGATATTGATACCGACTTAGTCTAGTACTAATCTGGATATTTTCTTTATTTTCTTCAATTTCTTTTTACATTTGTTCTTACTTGTGTGATTCTTTTTGTGTGCGGGAATTTTTATTTGTGTATGAGACAGACAAGACGTAGTAGTAGTTTAGAGTCTCTCGAAGCCCTTGATCCAGAAATCGAGCGAACTCTTATTCAAAGAGTGAGGCAAGCACGACAGCAAGCTACAATGGAAGACCATGCACAGCAGCAAAATGAGCAGCAACAAGCACCTCCAGAAATTGCCAAGGCATTGCGAGATTATGCCATTCCTACTATGGTAGGAAATCAGTCGAGCATTTGACGACCTCCAGTTGCAGCTAACAACTTTAAAATCAAGCCTGCAATCATCCAAATGATACACAATACTGTTCAATTTGGGGGTATGCTAATTGATGACCCAAATAGCCACCTGGAGCGATTTCTGGAAATATGCGACACCTTCAAGCAAAATGGGGTGTCTGACGATGCAATTCGGCTGTGGATATTTCCCTTTTCATTAAGGGACAGAGCTAAATTATGATTGAATTCATTGCCATCGAACACTTTCACTACATGGGAAGGCCTAGCTCAAGCTTTTCTTGCCAAGTATTTTCTACTAGGGAAAACTGCAAAGCTTAGAAACGATATCGCTCTATTCGCCCAAATGGAGATAGAATCGTTATATGAAGCCTGGGAGAGATATAAAGATACTTTGAGAAAGTGTCCGCATCACGGCTTACCCGATTGGCTTGTAGTGCAAACATTCTACAATGGGCTCACACTACAAAACCGAAGCATGCTAGATGCATCCGCTCAAGGTGCTTTAATGAGCAAACCAGCTGACGTAGCTCATCAATTAATTGAGGAAATGTCCACAAATAGCTATATGTAGGCATATGAGAGAGCATGTCATAAAAAGGCAGTTGGGTCAGCTACAGCTTATGAGGTTGACGAAATCACATCACTCAAAGCACAAGTTGCTTCTTTGTCGAGCCAAATCAACAAATAGAATGTAAATTCCATACAGTCAGCAACTCCTGGATGTGACAACTGTGGAGGACCACACGGTAGTGCCGAGTGCACAATGGGTAATTCTTCTTTTGCAGGTACCAGCGGTGCTGAACAGGTACAATATGTGCAAAACTTCAGCAAGCCATACAACAACCCATAGTCAAGCACTTACAATCCTGGATGGAGAAATCACCCAAATTTCTCATGGAGAGATAATCAGCAGAACAGCAATGCGAAGCCCGGTCCGCCTAGTTTTCAGAATCAAGGAAATGTCCATCCGAATCAAGGAACAAATCAACAAGAGAGGAAACCAGCCCTAGAAGACATGCTGGTTAAATTCATGTCAAAAATTGATTCTAGGATGGACGGACAAGACGCAGTAATGAAAAAGATGGATGGGAAGATTGACCATGTGGCGCAGTAAAATCAAGCCGCCATTCAGAAGCTTGAGGTGCAGATTGGCCAGATAGCTAGAGAGACACAAAATAGAGCTCATGGCACATTACCAAGCAACACTGAAGTCAATCCCAAGGAGCATTGTAAAGCAATCACTTTGAAGAGTGGAAAAGAAATAGAAAATACTGCAGGAAGAGACCACTCTTAACAAGAAGCTGAAGCAAATGAAACAAGCATTGAATCACCTTCCACACCACCAGTTTGTCACAATGAAAAGAGTGATGAACCACTCCTGCCTGTCCAAGTAGTCAAGGCATATGTGTCACCTGTACCTTTTCCACAAAGGCTACAGAAGCACAAAGAAGATAAGAATTTTACTAAATTTCTTGAAATTTTTAAGAAACTTCATATTAACATTCCTTTTGCAGAGGCTTTAGCTCAGATGCCATAATATGTGAAGTTCTTGAAAGAAATTCTATCAAAGAAAAGACGGCTTGAAGATCATGAAACCGTCGCCTTGACTGAGGAATGCAGTGCCATCATTCAGAATAAATTACCTCAGAAATTAAAAGATCCAGGGAGTTTTACTATTCCTTACACTATTGAGAGTTCTGAATTTGTTAAAGCTTTGTGCGATCTAGGTGCTAGCATTAATTTGATGCCTTTTTCTGTTTTCAGGAAACTAGGCTTGTGCGAAGTGAAGCCAACAAGTGTAACACTCCAACGTTCTGTCAAATATCCCTACGGAGTGATAGAAGATGTGCTAGTCAAGGTGGACAAATTCTACTTCCCTGTGGATTTCATTATGCTAGAGATGGAGGAAGATGTTGATATTCCTCTCATATTGGGGAGACCATTCTTAGCAACCGGAGGAGCACTAATAGATGTACAGCAAGGGAAGTTGACACTGCGCGTGGGTGAGGAAGAGGCAGTCTTCAACGTGTTCAAGGCCACAAAATTTGCAATTACTGCAAACACTTGCCTTAGAATTGATACAGTCGACTCTTTAGTTGAAGAAGCCTTTGAGAAGAGCAATCCTGAAGAGCCATTGGAAGCTTGTTTGGCTCATGGAGAGACAAAAGAAGAAGAAAATGATAGCATAGCTGAGTATGCTTTCCGTCTTGATTCAGCACCCCCTATGCCATACGGGGGCAGGAGATATTTTGAAGACTTAGGCCATGGAAAGCCTGAAATACTACCTTCAATCGAGAAGCCTCCTCAACTCGAATTGAAGCAGTTACCTGAACATTTGAGGTACGCTTATTTGGGGGAATCTAACTCTCTCCCAGTAATAATTTCAGCTACCTTAGATGAAACAGAGGAGGAGAAACTTCTGAGAGTGCTGCGGCAGCACAAGTCCGCATTGGGGTGGACTATCTCTGACATAAAGGGAATCAGCCCTACCATGTGCATGCACAAGATCTTGATGGAGGATAATTTCAAGACTTCAATAGAACATCAACACAGGCTGAATCCGATTATGAAAGAGGTAGTCAGAGCAGAGATTCTCAAATTGGTAGATGCTGGAATCATATACCCCATCTCAAATAGTTCATGGGTGAGTCCGGTGCAAGTGGTGCCAATGAAAGGGGGGATCACGGTAGTGAGAAATGAAAACAATGAATTGCTCCCCACCAGAACAGTCACAGGTTGGAGAGTGTGCATTGATTATAGGAAGCTAAACACTGCTACAAGAAAAGATCACTTTCCGTTTCCATTTATTGATCAAATGTTAGAGAGACTGGCAGGGCACGCGTACTATTGTTTCCTAGATGGCTACTCAAGATACAATCAGATACCTATTGCACCTGAAGATCAAGAGAAGACAACCTTCACCTGCCCTTATGGTACTTTCGCCTACAGAAGAATGCCGTTTGACCTTTGTAATGCCCCAGCGACCTTTCAGCGATGTATGATGGCTATCTTTTCTGATATGGTCGAGCGTTTCATTGAAAAATTCATGGATGATTTTTCTGTATTTGGTTCGTCTTTTGATGTGTGTTTGGCCAATTTGGCCTTAAAAGATGTAAAGAGACAAATCTAGTACTAAATTGGGAGAAATGTCACTTCATGGTGAAGGAAGGCATTGTCTTGGGTCATAGAATCTCATCAACAGGGATTGAGGTGGACAGGGCAAAAATAGAAGTCATTGAAAAATTACCACTGCCCACCTCCGTAAGAGGAGTCCGCAGTTTTTTGGGACACGCCGGTTTCTATCGCCGGCTTATAAAAGACTTCTCCAAGATCATCAAGCCCCTCTGCAATCTATTGTCAAAAGAGGTAACATTTGAGTTCACAGAAGAATGCCATAGCACATTCCAGAAGCTGAAAAAGGAGCTCACTTCCGCACCGATTATCACAGCCCCTAATTGGGAGTTACCATTCGAATTAATGTGCGATGTGAGTGATTTTGCTGTGGGGGCAGTATTGGGTCAGAGAATAGACAAACGCCTTCATGTTGTCTATTATGCTAGTCGTACTTTGACAGATGCTCAAATCAACTATGCAACCACAGAAAAAGAGCTATTGGCAATTGTGTTTGCTTTCGAAAAATTCAGGTCATATTGGGTGGGGGCCAAAGTAATTGTATACACTGATCATTCTGCGATCAAGTATCTCATGTCAAAGAAGGATGCCAAGCCAAGACTCATTCGATGGGTCTTACTCCTACAAGAGTTCGACCTAGAGATCAAGGACAAGAAGGGAACAGAAAACCTGGTGGCAGACCATCTTTCCCGACTAGAATGCAGCTGCAACGAAGAGAAGGTAAGTATTCCTATCGATGATTCATTTCCTAATGAACAACTCTTTGTTTTGCAGGCTCTTATGACCCCATGGTATGCTGACTTTGTGAACTACTTGATGAGCGAGATCATTCCACCAGACTTGACCTATCATAAGCGGAGGAAGTTCTTTGCCGACGTGAAATACTACATGTGGGAGGAACCATACTTGTTCAAGTATTGTTCAGATGGCATAATCAGGCGTTGTGTGCCAGAAACGGAAATCAGAGATATCCTCCTGCATTGTCACAGTTTGGAGTGTGGAGGGCACTTCAGCGCTTCAAAGACGTCCGCAAAAGTTCTTCAATCAGGCTTCTATTGGCCCTCAATATTTCAAGCCACCCGCCACTTCATTGATTCATGTGATAGGTGTCAGAGGACAGGCAATATCAGCCGCCGGAACCAAATGCCTCAAAACCCCATCATTGAGGTCAAGCTATTTGATTTGTGGGGAGTTGATTTCATGGGACCATTTCCTATGTCGTTCAACAACCAATATATTCTGGTTGCGGTTGATTATGTCTCCAAATGGGTGGAAGCCATAACCACTCCGACAAATGATGCAAAGGTAGTGTTTAAGTTTTTCAAGAAAAATATTTTCTACAGGTTTGGAACACCGCGGGCAGTCATCAGTGATGGAGGATCGCACTTCTGCAACCGGCAATTTGAAGCACTATTCAAAATATATGGAGTGACTCACCGCATCACCACACCATACCACCCTCAAACAAGCGGACAGGTGAAAATTTCGAATAGGGAGATTAAGCAAATTATAGAGAAAACGGTGAATAGCTCCAGAAAAGATTGGTCGGTCCGGCTAGACGATGCACTATGGGCTTACCGGATAGCTTTCAAAACCCCTATTGGGATGTCTCCCTATAGGTTGGTTTATGGGAAGTCATGTCATCTGCCAGTCGAGCTCCAACACAAGGCTTATTAGGCAACGAAGGCACTTAATTATGATATGCAGCTAGCAGGTGAAAAGCGTCTTCTGCAACTAAATGAATTAGAGGAGTTCCGGTTGGATGCGTACGAGAACGCGGGAATTTACAAAGAGCGCACCAAAAGATGGCATGACAAGCATATTGTGCGAAAAGAGTTGGAGGTGGGGCAGAAAGTTCTTCTATTTAACTCTCGCCTGCGACTCTTCCTAGGAAAATTGAAATTACGATGGTTCGAACCATTCGAGATTGTGAAAGTATATCCACATGGGGCTGTGGATATCAAGAACCTGAGTGGGGAAACATTCAAAGTCAATGGCCAACGACTCAAGCTATACATAGAGGGAGTTGCCATTCCGCCCAAAACCTCGATGGAGTTGCTAAGTTCCGAATGACAGGGCATACAGTCAAGCTATGACTATAACTAGCGCTTCTTGGAAGGCAACCCAATGTTCTTGAATTTTTTTTTTGGAACTATTTTGAATTGGTTTAAGTTATTTTGATTCGATTGTTTTTAATTTTGATTCTTAGTTTTTAGTTTTTAATTTTGTTTTTGTTGATTTTGATTTGATTTGGTTTGTTGTTTATTGGTTGTGAATTTTCATTTTTGCAATTGTTTTTCTTGATAGGTGCCAGGAGGAGAGTTTATACTTATCACAGTGAGCACCGCGACCTGCGTCACGACCTATGGTCGCGGTGACGCTGTCGCGTTACTCACTGCCTTACGAAGAAAAATTTTGCCAAGGTTCACAGTGAGCAACGCGATCACCTCATCTCGACCTGTGGTCGCGTTGAGAAGGTCGCAGTGCTCACTGCCTCAGAAGAAGAAAAAAAATGAAAACTTCAGAGTGCTCACTGCGTCGCGACCTGTGGTCGCGGTAAGGAGGTCGCGGTGCTCACTGCCAGAGCAGTTGAGTAGTCAGCGCGAGCAGACCAACGTGACCTGTGGTCGCAGCGACGCCTCGTGCTGACCCATCACTTA
The DNA here is from genome assembly GCA_003430845.1 of Xanthoceras sorbifolium. Lineage (NCBI taxonomy): Eukaryota > Viridiplantae > Streptophyta > Magnoliopsida > Sapindales > Sapindaceae > Xanthoceras > Xanthoceras sorbifolium. The sequence goes on along the minus strand of CM010614.1, from coordinate 6,483,545 downwards.
TCCAAACGGTGGCGTTTCGAGCAAAAACCAGCCACCGCAACCGTGTAGCGCGACTTGTGGTCGCGGTGAAGCGGTCGCGATGAGGAATTGGGGATAAAATCCCTAGCGTGCGTGACAAACTCATTCTCTCAACAGTTCTCGCGATAAATTTTTTTTCAAAATCCTCTCAAGAACATTGGGTGCAAGGTAATTGATTCCTTTCTTTTCAATTAAGTTGTAGAGATCTATTTTGGATTTCTTTGAGTGGATTTAGTGCCTAGAAGATTGAAGTTTATGGTGTGTGAGATTTTGAATTTGTGTGGTGTTTTTTGTGATTGGTAGTGATTGTTGAAGTGTTGGGGATTAATTAGTTGTTGTAGTGTTGTTGAAGTTTGTTATAGTATTGTTTTTGCGATAGAAGTTGTTGGGATTGTTGTGAAGTTGTGAAGTTATTTTGTTGCCGTAATTTGGTTAACTGTTGTTGAGTTGGTGGAAATTGTGTGGGTTATGGTGCAATGTCGAGGTTGAAACGGTTTAACGAAGAGTATCCCGACCGGTTTGCGTCCTGTTCTTCAAAGGGCAAAGGCAAACAAAAGCAAAAAGGGTCTAAAAAGGCCAAAATTCCGGATAAAGAAAAGCCGAAGAATGTGGGTGACCCGAACCCGGAATTCGACGGTCTGTTGGCAGCTTAGAGGAGGAGAACCCTTCTCTTGGAACGAGGTATTACTGTGGAGAAGTTGGCCACATCTGTTATCCCTGCCCATATTGACCAGCAGAGTTGGGGTAACTTTATTCGGATGCCCAACTGGGCGAACGAGAGTATTGTCCGTGAGTTCTATACCGCGATGTATCCGCCGCACTTCCATAACTATGGCATAGTTCCAGTCAGAGAAGTACATATTAGGATCACTCCAGAAGTGATCAATGCTCACTTCGGCACCACTCCTCAGCCAGACCTTCGTCTTGGATACCCGAGCTTCCATTGTTCTCAGAGCATAACTCAGACTTAACCGGGAGTTTGCGGATGTCCGGATCGAGAGTTTGGCAGGACGGCACTGCCCCTATTAAGCATCATGAGCTTCATATAGATGCTGCTTTCTGGCAGATATTCTCTGACTTTTCACTGCGGCCAGTCCAGTATCGCACGACTCTTATCATGGAGACCGCCCGGTTGGTGCACTGTATCCGGAGCGGCATTGCTTTAGATGTTGGGGTATTGATCAGGGATGAGATATGCCATGCAGGCCGTCGGTTGCGAGGTGTGCTGCCATTTTCGTGCTTGATCATGCACATTTGTGCTTCTCATGGCATAGATGTATATGCACGAAGAGAAGATTGAAAAACGGAGACAGTGAGTATCGCGACCTAGCCATCGCGACCACAGATCGTGATGAGCTGCTCGCGATGAAAAATGGTGATTCTTGGCAGGGAGCACCGCGACCACAGATCGCGATGACTGGCTCGCGATGAAAAAGTGAAAATCCTGGCAGTGAGCATCGCGACCAGGGTACCGCGATGAAGGCGGTGGAGTTGCTCCAGAGAGCAACGCGACCTGGTCACCGCAACCACAGGTCGCGACGACCAAAATTTTATAAAAAAAATAGAAGACGTGAAGTCTCCAGACAACAGAAAAAAGAGAAAATAGAGAGAAAGAGAGACCGAGAAAGAAGAAGAAAAAGAAGAAGAAGAAAAAGAAGAAGAAGAAGAAGAAGAAGAAGAAGAAGAAGAAGAAGAGAGAGGAAAGAAAGAAGAAGAAAGGAAGAAGAAAGGAAGGAGAAAGAAAAGGAAAAGAAAAGAGAAAAAGGGAAAGAGAAAGGAAAAAAAATTCAGAAGAGAAACTGTGCGAAAAACAGAAACCAGGTTGGTGTACACTTATTTTCGAAAATTTTTGTGTTTTTGAGTTGAATCTAAGTTTATTTGAATTTTTGATGGATATTTGTTTATATGTATTCTTGATTTGAATATTCTGACTATTCTGATTAAATCGATTTTTGATTTACAACAGTTATTTTAAAATAAATTGTTTGAGAGTATAATTGTTGATTTCGAAAGAAACGGAAAGTTTTGCTATGAACTGTATGGATTATGTATTACTAATATTGTTTGAATATGTGGATTCTTGATTTTTAATTTGAGTTATGAAACTGTTATATCTCGCGGGGCAAACCTGGCATAGTCCAGTATAGGCGAATCCTGGAGATAGCCATTTCACTGTATCCATGACTGTTGCATCTCGCGAGGCAAACTTGGCAAGGTCCAGTTTAGGCGAATCCCGGAGATAACCATTGTACTGATAGTGATGACTGCTGCATCTCGCGGGGCAAACCTGGCTGAGTCCAGTTTAGGCGAATCCCGGAGATAGCCAGTACACTGTATCCCTGACTGTTATATCTCGCGGGGAAAACCTGATATAATCCAGTATAGGCGAATCCCGGAGATAGATATTGTACTGACATCCCTGACAGTTGCATCTCGCGGGGCAAACCTGGCATAGTCCAGTTTAGGCGAATCCCGGAGATAGCCATTTCACTGTATCCATGGCTGTTGCATCTCGCGGGGCAAACCTGACAAGGTCCAGTTTAGGCGAATCCCGGAGATAACCATTGTATTGATAGTGATGACTGCTGCATCTCGCGGGGCAAACCTGGCTGAGTCCAGTTTAGGCGAATTTCGGAGATAGCCAGTGCACTGTATCCCTGACTGTTATATCTCGCGGAGCAAACCTGGTATAATCCAGTTTAGGCGAATCTCGGGGATAGATATTGTACTGACATCCCTGACAGTTACATCTCGCGGGGCAAACCTGGCATGGTCCAGTTTAGGCGAATCCCAGAGGTGAACGTCACACTAATGTACAGATATAGAAATGTATGATGAGTGTACGGCCAGAATAAAGAATGAAAGTGAATAAATTGTTTGTATACATAAAATGTTACATAATAAATAAAATGATTATAAAAGAACTGGAAACTAAATGTTGTACGTGTTACTGATTAAATTTGGATGCTTGTATTCAAATGTTTTTATATGATTTCTTTTAGTGAGAAAGGTAAAGATTGAAATGTTTTTATACAAACATATTGGAATATTTTTATTATGAAATGATTATTGATTTTGATAATTGAGTTTAGTGTACACCCATTAGGTATTATTGCTTAGCGCGTTGATTTTATCACGCGCAGGTATCAGAGACACAGGGAGAAACAAAGAATAGAGAAGAAGTAACAGCAAATTGAAGGTACAGAGTCAGTTTCTTTTGAGTAGTTATAATTGAATTTTTAATTGTATATTGTATAGTTAAGCATGCATATACAGAAATCTGTAATTTGATATTTATATATGTTTTGTAAATGAATGCTTTATGATTTATATTCTTTTTAAATGTTTGTAAATACTAATTATATATGTTTATTTGAAACTGTTTGGAAGTCGCACTAATCGGCAGAGTGCGCATTGATTTGAAAATGTGGATATAGAAGTGTTGGATTTATATTGTATTATATTGTTTTATTGAAAACAGGTTTTTGAAAAATCCGAAAAATAGAGGAAACTCTGCCGAAATGTTTGAAAATAACTTTTGAAGGGCTCACTAGAAACATATTTTTAAATTACAAATTGATATGATTTTCACTGGTTTGAAATATATAAAGTGAATTTAGAAAGTTTTGAAAACCCGGTAGCGCTTCCTGGGTCGATCTAGTCGGGTCGGGTCAGGGGGTGTTACAATATTATTTGAGTTTTTATGTTGAAAGCAGGATTTTTGGAAAGTCAGAAAAACAGGGGAAACTCTGGCAAAATTTTTAAAATATTTTGATGGGCTCACTATAAGAGTTTTTGAAAGACAAATTACATTTGTGTTTATAAAGATTTCAATTCATAAAATAAGTTTTGAAAAGTTTTGAAAACCGGGTAGCACTCCCTAAGTCAATCCAGGCGGGTCGGGTCAAGGGGGTGTTACAAAAACACTTTTAAACTAGAATGATAAACTGAATAATTCTTATTAAGTCTTTAACAGTTTACAAATACAAACTTTAGGACATAACTCCCAAACACGTTTCACTTAACAACATTTCACTAAATAATATTTCACTAACAAACATTTCACTACAATATTTCATTGTAAAACATTTCACTAACCAACATTTCACTTAACAACATTTCACTAAACAATATTTCACTAACAAATATTTCACTACAACATTTCACTAACTAACATTTCATTGATAAATACTCCACTATAAATAAATATTTCACTAACTAACATTTCACTGAAAAAAATTTCATTAACTAACATTTCATTCATAAAAATATTTCACTAGCTAACATTTCACTGAAAATCATTTCAATAACCACCATTTCACTAACTAGATTACAAAATCATTAACAATTCACAAATAAAAAACACAATATCACCTGTTGACGTGCGAATCCGGACAATGTGGTGAATCGGTGAATATTCGAGATTTAAAGGATTGTAACCATAAAAAGACAAAAAAAAAAAGATTTTTAAGGTGGTTCGGCTTCAAGGAATGCCTACATCTACTGTTCTTTATATTTAAGTTGAGCTCGCTGGGAGTGAATCTGGAGCTCGCTTATGCTTTTATTTTATGAAAAAATTGGTAACCTTTGTAACAGGGGTGTCCCGCTCTTTTTATAGTGTGAATAGACGGGAGTCATCCTGTTTTACATGGAATTTAATTACATGTTTTAAAGGCGAAATTATATCTCATAATAGATATGGTTTAATCTAAATGCAATAACTGATTGTGTGGCATTTGAGGTTGATTGAGAGTCTGCTTAGTTGACCAAGTGTAATCCCTATATTCTTGGGATTCTTCCTTAAATTGTGACTTCGGACTGCGAGCTGCGAACCTAGTAGTTGGTGAGCTGCGGGCTGTTTCTCCTATGGTTAGCTTAGCGGGGTGTTGTACTTCGACTCCTTTGTTGTTCCTCTCTGCGTATTCTATTGGGCTTAGGGCTCATTTGGTCCAGTAGCGATTCTCTGGCCCTGTGTGTAATGGGCCTTCTTAGGAGTTTTCAGTATTTTTGGGCCTGTGCAATTTTACACACAACATCACCCAAATCATTTTAACCACCAATCAAAATCTTATACAACTTAAATAAATCAAATATATTGGACAAAATAACAACATAAAAAACCATTTTAAATAAAAAATTAAATATTCCATAAAATTAATAATTTTTTCCATACCTTACTTGACTACCGGAAAGGAATTGGGAATGAGAAAATTTGTCAAGCCACCATCCAACATTCAAAAATAAGTTTTGATTTTTTTTTTTTGTGGTTTGGAAATATAAAAAGAAAAGAATTAAAGAATAAGTAAAATATATTTAAAAAAAAGAATTAAAGTATAAGGAGGAGTTTTTAAGTAGGGTTTGAAGAAAGATAAAAAAATATTTGTTAATTATTTAATTGACGGCGGCTTTAATGAAATTTAGGGTGGTAATGTAATTTACGATAGACTATTTTATAATTGTGTCATTCTATGGGTTTTTTGTAATTATTCAATCAGGGGTGGTTTTTGAATGTGTTGACCGGTGTTTATGATATTAAATTACTAAAATGACTATTAATTATTATGTTTTTCAAAAGTGGTTAAAAATAATTTTTTAGATTATTTTTAATAATTTTAAAAAAAAAATAGAAGAAAAGCGAGAGATGATCTACCATGGATTGCGAATTTGGGGATGTTCGAGCCTACTTTTTAACATTTAAACATAATATCAGGAGAGTTCAGTGCAAGATTTTATAAACTTTGATTCCGAGTGTAATCCAACAAACCTAATATAGGCTCAATATAATTTGTTCATTATTCAATGGTTGTGGAAAAAAAAAAGATTTTAATGTGGTTGATTTTGAAATCTTTTTTTTTGTTAAAACGGATTCTTATTCTCTTGGTGTTGATTTTTATCTTGAACTCAACAGATCTGGACAGCTCTAAATAAAAGTATTTAGTCATTTTAATTTTTTTTACACAAACCTGAAATATTATTAAGCTGAACAAACATTATTTGCTATATTAGGTCGTGGATATCTTAGTAACTTTAGCACATCAATATCCATAATGAAATAAGGCCGTATTTGATGGCTTATATTGTATTATATTAGGTTTTAAAATGTGTTAGTTTAATACAATACAATGTCCAGTTTGTTTCCGCATTATATTAGCTTTTACATTTTAAATAGTCTAATACAAAGGAGAGATAATGTATTTTTTTTTATCATATTGTATAATTAATAGAAAGAAAAGAGAAATAATACGAAATATCATATTGGAAATTTTATAAGAATAATATAATCTAGTACAATTTGCCAAAGGGCCATAATTAATGTTTATAATAGATTATCAATCACATTTCATCAATGCATCCCCAATCACTCGTTTGGATAAATGAAACCATATAACATCACGAAACCAAAAGCCACACGCAAAATTTTTCATACCCATTTTGCTTGGCTAGGAAACGTATCATTCCATCAAATAATTAAACAATATTCTTCTTTGATCTTAAAACAGGAAAACTCTTTACCACGTGACAAGCTCTTTGTTCTTACACATAAAGCGGCGTCATAATATTTAAATACTATTGTTTCGGTCCTTACCCAAACTTTAAGCTATTAAGTCATGTAATTGCCCAATGAGATCAATAGGCTTTTGCAAAGACAACGGTATCTGCAACATGTCAACCATCGTGAAGTAATAAAAAGTTGTCAGTCTAAACCACAACAGTGTGGTGCGAGTGGCAAAAAGGGCCCCATGATGGTCGAATCATTCTACAATATCGAGTTCAAACTAGCTCTAGAACACCTTGTGACCATAGAATGTGCCTCCCTCTAGTGATAACCGCCAAGGACGTACCCAGAATATTTTACTAGGGTGGACTAGAACAAACCAAATTTTTTTTTGAGCGAACATCAACAATATGAAGAAATATCATTAATTGAAACCAAAGATAACAAAATATCCCTCAAAATCCATATATTAAACAAAGTACATGAAAAAGGAGCATACAATTAAATACAAATAAACCTTATTTAAACTTTATTTTGCGAGATTTGATACCATCAAACTCATTTATTATATATTCTAAGTCAATTGTATCAGCAATCTCCCTTTCAATATATACGACTAGACAATCTGTCAGAAAATCATCCTCCATCTTACTACGAAGTGGTGTCTTGACAAGCTTCATAGCAGAAAATGTTCGTTCTGTTGTTGTTGTGGATACAGGAAGAGTTAAGACTAAACGGGTCAATTTATCAATCAAAGTGTAGTATTCTGACTTTTTTGTTTCCGCCAAACATTGACATAATTCCGAGAGAGAAGTAAAATTCTGAAATCCTGGGGAGCAAATAACATCAAACCTGTAGTGGTTCAATTGTCTTCTCATATCTTCAATATCATTTTTATCGAAATCTTGAGAGTAGAACTTCAAAGCAAGAGTACACATGTCATCAATATCAAATGATTTAAACCCATCCACGGGGCTCAAAGTCATGCTAAGAGTAAAAAGTTCTATTGTTTGCTCTAGAAATCTACTATTCAACTCCATCAACTGAAAATCTATCACAGCATTAAATATATTGAAGTGAAAGTAATGCTCAACTGTGATATTATCTTTCTGCTGACAATATCGCTTTGTTCCTATCATGTGACGTGCATTCATATTAGGCATATTAATTTCATACTTCTCACAAAATGACACTACACTTTTAATAAAAGAATCCCATGCGGTCTCCCTTAACTCTAGAAGGAGCATTTTTGTACTTGTCACCAAACTCATAGCATTCAAAATATCTTGAGATTTCAATTGCAAAAATTGACAAAGAAAATCAGAGATTCCCAAAGTCTTGTGCATCAATAACAAGATAAACACAAATTTAAAGGATCTCAAATCTTCATACACACCTTCCGCGTATATTACTGTTGAGGCCATTGTCAATCAAATTTTTAAGAAGAGTAGAAGTTGAACCAAACATCTGAATCAATCTACTAATAGAAGTAAAATGAGAGCTCCAACGAGTAGCTCCTGGTCGTTGCAAAGTATGGATTTGATTAGCCCCTGTAGCAGTATCAAGTTCGCCTAAAGCTATCAACTCTTTAATTTCATCTTCTCGAATAGATTTCAACTGAGAATGACGCTTGAAAGAAGCACCCACAAAGTTGACAATAGAATTCAATTTCGAAAAAAATAACCATATATCATGCATTTCTTTAGCTACCGCAATTAAAGCAAGTTGAAGTCTATGTGCAAAGCAATGTACATAATAAGCAGATGGACAATCATTTAGAAATAAGGCTTGTAAACCATTCCATTCACCCCTCATATTGCTAGCACCATCATATCCTTGACCTCGTAAGTTTTCAACTGACATATTGTACCGTATAAGGATATTACATATCTCTTTTTTAAGAATTGAAGAATTTGTGTCAGCAACACTTATAACTTGAAAAAAACGTTCTCTAACAAATCCCTTTAAATCAACATACCTCAAAATAATTGCCACTTGCTCTTTGTTAGATTCATCAACTGCTTCATCAACAAGAATACAGAATTTGGCATCCCCGACTTCCTCACGGATCTTAGCTCGCACTTCATTAGCTAGAACATTCAACAACTCCTTTTGAATCCGAGGTGATGTGTACTTGGCATTTTGTGGAGAATTTTGCAAAACAATCCCAGTAATTTCTTGATTTACTCTTCCTGCATACTTTAGCATCTCAATAAAGTTCCCACGATTGGTAGAATTGATGGATTCATCATTACCTCGAAAAGCACACCCTTGCATTGCTAGCCACTTTACCGTCTCTAGTGAGGTTTTGAGTCGTAACTGATTTTGTAAAAATTTTTGTTGAGAGAGTGTATTCATGACTTTGTTGATATGCCGAGATGAGTCTTGTAAGGTATACCAATTTTGGATGGTAAAACTATGCTGTGAATTATGTACCCCTTCATGTTGCACAAATGGACATTTAGTTCCACATTTGATTCTTTTCCAACTATGAAAACCATCAATTATAAATGTACTATGCTTTGATGAAACATTATAAAAAAGATAGCATGGAAAATAAAATGCTCTGTCCTTTTCTATCGAATATTCAAGCCAAGAAAATCGCTCGAACCAAGATTTTTGAAAGCTTTGATTTTGTTTACCATCCGAAGTGAGTGGATATATATCAACATAGGTTGAAACGGCCCCATTTTGATGTATGCTTTTCGAACATCATCACGCTTATCCGCAGGGTAAACTCCTATTGGGAGACGTAATCTAGGATCACGTTCATAATAAGGAGTGTTAATATCTATTGAGTGTAAGCATTCCCAGTTTCAAGATTTTCAGACGGAGAAGGCAAACTTGAACCACCAACATCACACGAAGAACTTAACCCACTCGGTGATTGATAATCTTCCTTTTTTTCCAAAGTATGAAGGGAGAGTTTTTCTTGGCTTAGATGAATGATTGTTTGGCATTGTTACCTAAAATTATCACTCTTTGGTTAAATCAACACAAAAAATAACACTGACTAGATAGTTTGTAAAATCTTAGGATAATATTTCTAGCTAGACAGTACAAGCACTATATTTGATGATCAAAATACAAACAATATTAATTTTTATAAATAATTTCTACTCATTTCACATTCAAACAAATGGAGCCAAAATATCAATAAAATACCAACAATAAACTCTATTTTACTGATCAAAAATATAAATCCACTTGTAATCTTGTTTGTCCTCTTGCAACCAAGCCTTGCATTCATTAAAATACTTTTATACTAAATACATACTTATATGACTTACCATGTTTCCAAAGTAGTTTGCTTTTGAATTTTGCATAGATTTATATGTGGATATATTATCATGTTTATCTCTTTCTCTTAGCTATCCCACATCTGTTAACAAAATTATGTAAGTTTATGTCCTTTTCTCTAGTGTTTGTGTTTTTTCAAATTTTACATGCAAATTGTATTATGTGAAAATGTTTAGTTTAGCCATGGCGTTTGCATATTTTTCTAGCTTCAATTAGTATGTATTTATGTTTAACCAAAAGAAAAGGTCAATGGTTCACCTTTCATAAAGCCAACTGTTTATAGTTGGGAAACGGTCTTCTCTATTTCTAGTTTTAAGTTTCTGTTCTATTTATAGTTGTATTATGTGTTTTCTTTTGTATTTAGCTTGTGTATAATTTTGGAAGACATTTTTGCCAAGCCGTGTAGCTTCCTTCTATTGTAGTTGTCTAGGTCTCCGTCTTGATTTTATGTTGTTTGGACAATTTGTTTTCCCTTTATTATCCTTCTTTCTTAAATTACACCGTTCAATTCAATGCAATAAATTACACCGTTCTTATTCATTGTATTTTCTTATTTCTATAGGCAAAAATCATGGATGATTATTTGTTCAATAGGCCCCATCTACTGTTATTTGTCAAGGCACCATCAAAATTAAGTGAAACAAAGCATTTGCTAAAGCTAAACATATTTGATGATCAAAGATTCAAAATACAAACAATATTAATTTTTATAAATAATTTCTACTCATTTCACATTCAAACAAATGGAGCCAAAATATCAATAAAATACCAACAATAAAATCTATTTTACTGATCAAAAATATAAATCCACTTGTAAATTGTAGCCCAATTTAAATAACAATTAACAGAACAATCTCAACAAAAAAAAACCCTAACCCAATAGAGGAAACGTAAAAAGAAAAAATTATACAAACAATAAAAAAAATCATATTTATATTAAAAGCTAAAAACAAAACAAATATATAATAACAATAAAATGAATTACAAACCTGAGAAGAAGACCTTGAGATTTGAGAAGAAGACCTGGTCCCTTGGAGAATAATGGAGAAAAAAAAATCACGTTGTGGCTTGTGTGTGTGTCGCTGTGAAGACTGAAATGAAAGGAAAAAAAATATTAAATTTGCTTTTAAGGGGTAAAACTGTTAAGGGCAAACTTGTAAATATAAAAAAATTTCAAAAAGCTCCAGCTCTCTCTTAGAGCCGTCTCTAATAACCGCGGTCCTAGAATTGGGGGAATCGGAATTGGAACTGTGGGGTCCCAGTCTCAATTCCAATTCTTGAACTAGGGGAGGCACCGCAGTTACAGGTTCCCCCTCCGATTTTCAAAACCAAAACCTGCGGCATTCCATAAAAAAAATTAAGAAATAAGAAAAAGTTAATAAAAAATTAAAAAAATTAAAAGTGGGCACTGGGTTAAAATAAAATTACAATAATATCATAAAAATATAAAAATATAAAAAAGAAAATACACAATGCATGTTTTTCGGACAAAATTAAAACAAAACTGACAAAATCGAAAACCATATTATTATTTTTTTAATCTAATATAAAAATATGGTTTTCGATTTTGTCAGTTTTATTTTAAAATTATAATAATATCATGAAACTATAAAATTAAAAAGAAATTTAAATAATTAAATAAGAAATTAGGGTTTGCACTTAATTTTATCTTAATTAAGCTGTCTACGTATCCTCTAGGAGGAATCAACGCCCACGTAGTTCTTTTATCTGTTGTGTTCCAAATGTGAGTGATCAATCATCGCTTGTACCTTCGGTAGCCGTTGTATCGTCGTTGGTGTCGAAGAAGTTGTTGTCGTCGGACACCAAATTCATTTATTGCTGGCAGTATAAGGCCTTGGTCCAGTCGTCAACACAGACCTGGATCTGGATTCAGTCTGGACTTAGCAATGCTCGGCTCTCGTTGAGAACGTTGCCACCTGCACTAAATTCCTGTTCGACTACCACGATCAAGACAAGGGTTCCAAAAATTTGTTTGGTAATGATAGTCAAAATTGGAAAGTTAGCTTCGTGGTCCCTCCACCAATGTAGAATGTTAAAGTCATCGCTGTCTAGAAACTTAAAAGAGGTGTTTAGGTAAACATCAACCTCTGAAACATAGGTTGATGAAGACGAACTCCCCGGTTTTCTTGATTTTTTGGACAACATTCTTGACCCTAACTTCCTTAATGCGTAGGGAACACGAGAATGACTAGTACTAGCACTACCGCTTTTGCTTGTATCCGATTGCTGAACAACAATGTTCAGCGAGGAACCGTATATAGAACGGTATTCTTCATACATGGAATAAAAAAAATCTCTAACATTAGTGTATAAAGCATTAATATCCATATTAGTTAGTCCTAAAGATTGATAATAAAGAGTATAATATTCATATACACTATCAAATTTGCACCTAGGGTCAAAATCTAATGCAATTATATAAATCATAGGAATCTCCCTATAATAATTTAACCATTTTTCTATCTTTGCACTTACACATGCAGTTAAACCTGGTAGTTGTACACACTCATTAAGTGCACCTACAATATTAATGGCTTTAATTAAAAATAAATGTGATATTGGATAATATATACCAGATAAAGTGTGTGTTGCATCATAAATCTAACTAATAATTCTCTATATTCATAACTTTCACAAAGCAGTTTATATGTGGAGTTCCAACAAGTTGTAACATCACAGGAAAATTTAATTGGATATTTCTCGTGAGATTTGCAATACCCAGCCTATTGTTTCATGGTGCTAGGATGTTTCCACAAATAATATAGAGCATCCCTAATTGGTGTAATATATTTTTTGCAGTGTTTGCAAACCATGTTGTACACATATATTTAAAACATGGCAAATACATCTTTAATGAAAAATCTGCCGCCAAAATAGAAGTTACACAATTGAAGTAACTGTGGAACGGCAGCAGTATTGTTTGCTGTGTTATTAAAACCAATTGCAAAAATTTTATTTTAAAGACAATATTCTTCAAAAATAATTTTCATCAATTTATAAATATTATTAGCAGTATAGGTGTCGTCAAAAACTCTAAATACAAGAATTCTTTTTGCAACTCTCATGCTTGATCAACATAATAGCAAGTGAGTCCTAAATATGAATGTTTTTACCAATGATCACTCCAGATATCGGTACAAACAAACACAAAACCCATATAATTTTGAAAATATTTAACTAATCATTTTTTTCTTTTTTATATATTTCACACATAGTATGTTTCAACGTGATCCTAGGTACCCTACATGCAACGGGATTTAAGGTCTTATGACAATATTTTAAAATTTTAGTTTTTTCAACAAAACTAAAAGGAAGATGTTCGGTCACTACTATACTTGCTCACTCTTCTCTATTATTTGCATCACTATATTTAAATAATAGATGGTTAGGAGATGTGTACTTGGAAATTTATTATTGTCCGCGGCTACACTCACACTCAGCTTCGACTGGATGCCTGTCGTTGATGTGTTTCCAGTACGTCTTGTATCCTCCGGATTTGTTCCACTTAAATTTCTTGGAATATTAGTTGCAAGTCACCACAATTACCCCCGATTCCTTCTCCACCTTCCTCATATTAACTTTAAAAAGTTCATATTTGTACTTTGTCAAATCTGGCGGCGGCATTTCAATGGTTTCACTTAGAGGAATTTGACGAGAGGGAGTATGGGAATGAGAATACTTAGGAGTAAAATTAGGAAGAGTTTCATTACCAAAAATTACCTCCTCATATTCTCTCTGTTGTACGTATTGAGCAAAATTTTCATCGCTGAAATTTAATTCTGAGGTACGGCAACGACTCTGCACTTCTTGAATATTCAAATCCGGTACCTGCTCATTGTCTCTGGAAACGGATTTTCGGCTTCCGAAAAAAATGGTCTTGAGGATGTTATCATTATAATTTTATAAAAATAAATTATACAATTTAAACAAATAATAGAAATAATTGAAGTATTAAAAAAATAGAGATTTTAGAGAGAGAAAGAATGAGAGAACGTTGAGAGAGAGTGAGAATTCTTGAGAGAGATTAGAGAAAGACTGAGAGAAATGAGAATTGGTGTGAAGTGAAATGAAGATGAGAGAGGTTTACATAGTTTTTTGGGTTAGGAGAAAAATAATATTTTAAAAATTTTAGAGGGTCAAAATGTAATTTTTTAAGGGGAGTTTTTGTAATTTACAAATGAGGTAGTCGTTGGCCGAAGCGGCCAACAGCAGCTACCTACGTGGCAGTGGCAGACTACCACTGTCACACACATATATGGTCGTTGGCCAAAATGCCAACGGCCAAAAAAATTTAAAAAAAAGCCCATTAATAGAATCGGAATCGCCGATTCTGAAAACCCGATTCCTAACCGGCTATTCCGTTTCAATTTTTAAGATTACTGTTAGGCCAAACGGTCACTAGCCGTTGGGTGACCCAACGGTCACACCTCCCTTTTTTCCTATTTATAATTTGGTCTTTTCCCTAAAAACTATATAAACCCCCAGCACCCCCCCACCCCCCAATTCATTTTTCTCGCACCAATTAAATTCTCTCAATCTCTCTCAACAATTCTCTCAATATCTCTCTCAACAATTCTCTTAAGTTCTCAATTGTCTTATTTTTAATTATTTATTTTAATTCTATATATTTTTTTCAAATTATAAAATTGTAATAGCAAGTTCTTATCCTTCGAGAAGATCCGTTTTCTGCTAAGGAAAGGATCATATGCCGGTTCTTCTCCGCATAATAATTTATTCAATGAAGCAAATTATTACGACTTCTAATAACAACAAACTTTCGAGGAGGAAATATTCGGTAATGAAACTCCTCCCAACTTTCCTCCAAATATTTCTGAACACGATTTTACTCATCAAGGCCCCCTAAACCCTTACCATACAACCAGCCAATCCGAAAATATGCCCGATTTGGGTGGTACTGATTTGGGGAGTACAAATCTGAACTTTTTAAAGTTTATATGAAGAAGGTGGAAAAAGAACCGAAAAAAATGGTGGTGACTTGCAACTACTATTTCAAGGAGTTTAAATGGAACAAATTCGGAGGATACGACACGTACTGGAAAAATATTAACAACAGTCATCCAGTCGAAGCATCCCGAGCACGCAGACAATAACAATTTGCCAGATACACATCTCTTAACCATGCGTTATTTAAATATAGTGATCAATATAATAGGGAAGAATTAGCAAAAATAGTAATTGTAGAACATTTACCATTTTAGTTTGATGAAAAAACCAATTTTTTAAAATATTGTCATAATGCCTTAAATCCCGCTACATGTAGGGTACCTAGGAATACTCTTAAACGTACAATGTGTGAAATTTATAAAAAAGAGAAAGAAGCTTTAGTTAGATATTTTAAAAATTCAGTAGGTCTTGTGTCTCCTTGGAGTGATCATTGTAAAAAACATTTATATTTATGACTCAAATGTCATTATATTGATGAAACATGGGATTTACAAAAGCGAATTCTTGCATTTAGAGTTTTCGATGAATCTCATATTGCAAACAGTACATATAAAATGATTAAAATAATTTTTGAAAAATATTCGATTGAAAATAAAATTTTTGCATTGATTTTAATAATGCTGCAAACAAAACTGTCGTCGTTCCACAATTATGAGTGTTGTGTAACCCCTATTTTGGCTGCAGATTTTTTTCATCAAAGATGTATTTGCCATGTTTTAAATTTATGTGTAGAAAATAGTTTGCAAACACTTCAACATTTTATTAGACCAATTAGGGATGCTCTCTATTATTTGTGGAAACATCCTAGTACCATAAAACAATGGACTAAGTTTTGCAGATCTCATAAGAAGCATCCAATTAGATTTTCCCGTGATGTTCCAACTCGTTGGAACTCTATGTATAAATTTCTTTGTGAAATTTATTGTTGATGTGTGAATTTGGTCAACGTGATTAATCGGTGAATATATAGTATTTGAGGCATAAAACAAAAAAAAAAAAGGACTAACACAAAAGATTTTTAAAATGGTTTGGCTGAAAAGAATGCCTACATCCACTGTTCTTGGTATTCAAGTCGAGCTCGCTGGGTGTATCGCAGAGCTCGCTTATGTATGTGTTTTCTGAAAAAAAAATTGATAACCTTTGTAACAGTGATGACCCGCTTCTTTTATAGTGTTAAGGGGCTGGAGTCCTTTAATGGATGTAGTTTAATTTAAATACAATCGCTGATTTTAAGGAAATTCAGATTCATTGTGAGTCTGCTAGTTGATCGAGTGCAATCCTTATATCCTTGGGATTCTTCCTTTGATTGAGGCTTCCAGGCTATGCGGCTTGCGAGCTATGTGCTGCTTCATCTGCGAGCAATCAATTTGGCAATGTGTGGTACTTTGACTCCTCTATTGTTTGTTTAGAGCTTCTTCCTTCGTGATTTACTGGGTCAAAGCATATTTTGCTTTGTAGTGACTCATTGAGCCATTTCATGTGTTGGGCCTCATTCGGTAGTTTTGGCATTTCGGGCCTGTTAGAGCCTGGTGTAATTTGACACACAACAGTTACGAATATAGAGAATTATTAATTCGTTTTATGAAATATAATATTAGTAGTATTAATTTGTATCCTCAGCATTGGGATGTTTGTACACAAATTTGTGAATTATTAAAAGTTTTTAATGATGCAACTAATAATTTATCTGGTATATATTATCCTACCATACATTTATTTTTCATAAAAGTCATAAATATTGTTTGTGCATTTAATGAGTGTGCATAAGAGCTATATTTAACTGAATGTGTTACAACAATGAAATTAAAATGGTTAGATTATTATAGGGAGATTCCTATGATTTATGTAATTGATTTATGTCTTGATCCTAGGTATAATTAGAAAATTTATTTGAATATTATACTGTGTATTATCAAAATGTTTAGGTATAAATGATATAGAAATTATTAGTTTGTTTAATAATGTTAGAGATTTATTTTATGAACTGTGTGATGAATATCGTTCTATATACGATCTCTCGCTGAACATTAATGTTTAGTAACCGAAATTTAGATATTCTCAATTTAGTGTTCCCTCCATATTAAGGAAGTTAGGGTCAAGTATGTTATCTAAACAAACAAAGAAAATGTGGAGTCCGTCTTCATCAACCTCTACTTCAGAGGTTGATGTTTACTTAAATACTACATTCGAGTTTGTGCATGATAATTTCAACCTTCAACACTAGTGAGGGGATCACCAGACAAACTTTCCAATTTTGGCCATCATTGCCAAACAAATTTTTGGAACCCCTGTCTCAACTGTTTGCACCGGTTGCAACATTCTCGATGAGAGACGGTCGTTAATGAGTCTAGACTCAATTCAGATCCAGGTTTGTGTTGACGACTGGACCAAGATTTCATACAAGCAGTAGGAAATGGATGGACTATCCGACGACAATGACTTCTTCGACAACAACGATGATACAACGGCCACCGAAGGTACGAGTGACGATTGATCTCACTCAAATAATGGGCTTTGATTCCTTCTAGAGGATACGTAAGCAGCTTAATTGAGGTAAAATTAAGTACAAACCCAAATTTCTTATTTGTTTATTTAAATTTTATTTTACTTTTATGATGTTATCGTAATTTTATTTCAATTTTATCATAGCTTAGAGTTATCCACTTTTAATTTTTTTTTTTTTTGGGATTATCATTTTGGTCCCTAAGTTTTAAAGAATTATCAGTTTTTTAAACCAGTTATGGTTAATAGTGTTATTGGTCCCTAACTTTTAAAAAAGGTATCAATTTGGTCCCTCTGACCAAATACCTACCAGTCAACGTTAACAGAATAGGTAAAAAGTCTATTTTACCCCTGTATTCTATTTACTGTCATAAAATGACTATTTTACCCCTAAAAAATATGTGCTAATTTTTAATATAATTACCATTTTACCCTGAGGTAAATAAATAAATTAATAAATACCTTTAAAATTTCAATTTTACCCTTACACATAATCTAAATTATTTGAATAAACTTATAAAATTACAATTTTACTCTTAAAAAGTGTTTTATAGCTTTTGAAATTACAATTTTACCCTTAAAAAGTGTTTTATGTTTTTACTGCCTTTATAATTCAATATTACACCGGTGATAAACTAAAAGAATAAAATAACAAGCATAAACCTAATAATATATTCCATACATATTTCCCTATCAACAAACATTAATATGAACCTATAATACGGACCGCCAATAAATAATATCACAACCACATTAATTTTAATAAAAAAAATAAACATTTGCTGTCAACATTTCATAAAAAAAAAAAAAAAAATCTACCCCTTCTTTACATAATTGTTCATCCAAACTGACTTCACTGTCCTCCCCGGTCTCTTCATCAACCTCATACGAATCATCCTCATCGTTGTCATATTCTTCGACAGTTGCTAGAGGTGTTACATTATTTTCGCTTGCTGGAGATGCTTCATTGTTGGAAGTTAGTAGCCCAATATGCTCTTCATGATACTCAACTCCAAGTGGATTGAGGCTGATTTCAAACTCAATTTCATCCTCCGATTGATTGTCAAATGTTTCGAAAGCAATCATCAACTCTTCATCCGAAATAACTGTGTGTCGTTGCCCGTTCCATGAAAATAACACAGACAGCTTCCAATTGTCGAACAACTGCACTCCTTTCCCACTCATCTTCTTCCAAGCATTATTTATGATGCTAACAACACTACAATCGCTAGGTTTCAAGTAGCTCAGGTCAGCGATTTTGGTGTCGTACCTCACAAGAATGCGAATTGGCAATATTTTACTGTCACAAATAAAACAAAGCATGTCAACAGGTTTATCATACTATTATTGACTATGTGTTGAAAGCATCTCAATTTTCAACAATAAAAAAATAAAAAAATAAAAAAAAATCCAAAAGCTTTAGTTTCTCGTTTTAGGAGAAGTGAGATGATATCCTATAAAGTGAAAGCCATTTCATTTTGTTTTACTTATTATTTATAATCTCAAAGCACAAGCTATTCTGCTGCTATTTAATCATTTTGAAAATTAAATACTAAATTCAGTTTTTTTTTTTTTTTTAACAATTTATAAATTTGTCTGTGTAATTGAACCAGAACAAACTAAAAATCGAAAATATTAAGACTACAGTACAATAAAATCAGGGCAAAATTATTGTATATTCACCATAAAATAACACAAATAAGACCATTCCATGAATATCCATAAGACCAAAACTTACACAAATAAACACTATAACAAATTCGATTTTTTTTTCCCCAACAAAAACCCAAAAAAAAAAAAAACCAACTTAAAGAAAACCCTAACCGAAAAGCACTTACATCCTATGTTTCTAATAATTGAAAAAACAATTCATGAAACCAGTTATAAAACAACTCCAAAAAACAATCAATGCAAAACCCACAAAAAAAAAAAAAACCATAAACTCAACCCCTTCAACCAAAATCAAAGCAGATGAAAAAGAGAATAAAAGTACCTCTTTGCGACCAATACTCAACACCGATTGTCGTGGCCGCTGCGCTTTCAAGAGCAGTCCACGAAAGTGAAGGTGGCGAGTTGGAAGGTGGCAAGGCGAACTAGGAGACAGTGGCAAAGCTTGGTTGAAAAAAAAATGGTCTGAGGAAGGAAGAGTTAGTGGAGTTATGGGGACCGTGTTAGATATTTTAGGGATTTAGTGTTAAAGGGAAATTTTGTCCTTTTAGGTTTTTTTTTTAAAAGTTTAAATTTTAAATATTATTTTATGTATTACTTTATGTACACGTGTCGCCCTTCCAGATATTAGAGTCAAAAGATAAAAATAACCCTTTCTCTGTTTGGGTTGATTAATGGTATTTGATCAGAGGGACCAAATTGATACCTTTTTTAAAAGTTAGGGACCAATAACACTATTAACCATAACTGGTTTAAAAAACTGATAATTCTTCAAAACATAGGGACCAAATTGATAATCCCCCTTTTTTTTTACAGTATTTTAAAAAAAATTGGTCTATTCCGGAACCGGAACCAGCGTGGCACTGCCAATTCCAGGAACCGGAGAAGGAACTGGAACCGGCGGTTCCACGTCGATTCCAAAACCCGGTTCCAATTCCAATTTCGGTTCCCCTCCTAGGAGGACCGGAACAGGCGGTTCCAGAATCGGAATCGACGGTTCTGGAACCACGGTCATCCCTATTAATAGCTTAATCTACCAAAACTAAAAATCTCAATAAATCAAAGCTTGTACTGAGGCATCTACTGTAATACATCCTCCCGATAGTTTGTATTGTACACGTATAGGTATTATAATATATTTTTCTGAAATTGATTATACGGTATTATAATGGAGTTTATTGGACGATTAGGATGATTTCGTAAAGTTTATACGAAATCTAATTATACGTTTCGACATTTCTAGTGAGTATTTTCCATAAATTGTTAAAAGTATTAAGGGTATCAGAGACTCAGACAATGTTTGGAATGGTTTCAGATGATTAATAAGGTTTCATAAAGTATATAAGAAATTTAAATTATAAGTTTTGGAGAACATAGTAAGGATTTCCATAGATTGAAGTATTAAGAATATTTATTGGAAGTTAAAATATATTTCTATGATATGAGATTGTAATTTAATTAATTGATAAAAAAGTAAATTGAAATGAATTTTTGTAGAAACGAATAATAAATTGTTATGGATTAATTTATAAATAAAAAGGTTTTGGTCAAAATTATGTGATTAATTATCAAATTGTTACCATTTTATGATATTGATGAGTCAAAGGGATATGTTACAAATATTATTGAGATATTTATGTGTGAATTTGAGTGGAGATTTCACTCACTTATAAACCAAATCAGAAATGTGTGAGAGACAAAGTGAGAAAATAAAACAAAACAAAGGTTGCCGTGCAACATCAAAACAAGAGAAGAATAGAAAATTCTAGAGAAATTGTAAGAAGAAAAGAATAAAATCAAAACAAGAGAAGAATAGAAAATTCCAGAGAAATTGTAAGAAGAAAAGAATAAATTATTAGAATATATATATTGTAAGAAGAAAAGAATAAATTATTAGGATATATATATATATATATATTCTAATAATTTATATATCCTAATTTGTCTCTCACACATTTCTCTAGAATTTTCTATTCTTCTCTTGTTTTGATGTTGCACGGCAACCTTTGTTTTGTTTTATTTTCTCACTTTGTCTCTCACACATTTCTGATTCGGTTTATAAGTGAGTGAAATCTCCACTCAAATTCACACATAAATATCTCAATAATATTTGTAACATATTATATATATATATAAGTTGGTGGAATTTTTCCACAACTTTGCAAGTCAAACCAGCAACAAATCAGAAAACAAAACAAAAAAAAACAGGGGCGGTGAAACTAAAAGAAAAACAGAAGAGAAGAGAAAAAAAAAAAAAAAAAGAGAGAGAGAAGAAAGGAAAGGGAGCTGCAGCCGAGAGGAAGAAGAGAAAGGAGAGAGCAGACCCAGGTGAAGAAGAAAAGAAGAAAGAAAAGAAGGAAAAGAAAAAAAGAAAAGAGAAAGAGGAAGAGGGGATTCGGTCCAGCTAGAAGAAGAAGATGATGAGCAGGAAGAGTCAAAAGGAATTTGGTAATGTTGATGAAATAGATTTGAGTTGTTTATAATCCTTTTGATTTCATATTAATTTCTGATTTAGTAAGTTATGAGATTTCTTATATCTCAATAGTGCAGAACCTTTGTGTTGTAAAATTGATTGTTGAATAATAAGTGAAATACAGAAGCCAAGTCAGAAATATTTTCAGATTATTAGTACAGAATATTAAATTAAGAGTTTTATGCGTTAAGCTTGGCTACCTTTTCAGAAAAACAGATTTCAGTATAGTATTCAGAAAGCAGATTTATTACAGATTTCAGTACAGTATTCAGAAAGCAGATTTATTACTGATTTCAGTACAGTATTCAGAAAACAGATGATTACAGATTTCAGTACATTAATTTCAGGAGATAGATTCTGACAGAATAAGTTTTCAGAAAGTTTATTATTAGAAAAATATTTCATCAGAATAGTATTATCATAAAACTATATTATTATTAGAAAAGTGTTATCAGAGAAGTTTATCAGAAAAGTATTTTCAGTAATGTATATTCTTTTAGCTTTCCAGTTTTCAGAAAAGTACATTGTCTCAGCTTTTCAGTTTTCAGAAAAGAATATCATATTAGCTTTTTAGTTTCAGAAATATAAAAGAATATTATTTCAGCTTATCAGATTTCAGAAAAGATATAGTTTCAGCTTTTCAGTTTTTAGTAAAGTAAAAGTATATGTATATATATTCTTAGTTTTCCAGTTTTCTGGAATTCGATTTTAGAATAGTTTTCTGTATAAATTTCATAATAGTTTCCAGAAAATAGATTTCAGTATAGTTTTATGAGAGATTTTAATATATATATTTCAGATTAGTTTTTATAAAAGAGATTTCAGTACAGCTTTTATTGGAAACAGATTATTAGTTATTTCAGTATAAATTTCAAAAAATAAGATTCTATCCTTTTCAGTAAAGTTTTTCGGGAGGTTAATTCAGAAATGTTATAATTCAGAAATGTTTTAAATCAACCTCCTAAGTATAGGTACAAGTACAGGTGCAGACATTGCAGGACGCCGAATACTAGTGGGACCAGTCAGAGGATGCTGTGACTGTTTTACAAGCATATATAATGTTTTAAATTATTAAGTTTGTATTTTACTATTGTTTTAAGTGTATAAGTAGTTTATTTAAAGATTTGATTTATTTAGTTTTGATAAATGTTAATTTTGATATTAAACTGTTTGAGTTGTGGTTTGTGGAGATGGACCGGAGGTCCACAGTAGTTGAGATTTGAATGGTTATAGAAGTGTTCAAGTTTTTATGCAGGTCTCCAAGATTTGGTATTTTCAGAAAAACAAAGGAGACTCTGCCAAAAATTTTATAAAATAGTTTTGTATAAAAAAAAATTTTCTACTCAGATTTCATAATAAAGAAACGGCTTAGCTTCACGGAAGCTTTTTAGCGAGGCAAGCCTCGACTGGGGAGCTAACATGGAGTGCCGGCAGGCTACCTAATGAGAGATAGTAGGTTAGGGGCTTGTCATCTACTCTGGCCAACAACACCGCAAGTGTTCTATTTGGGAAAAAGTTATTTGCATTAATGTATGCTTGGATAAGAACCTCATACAGCTTGAACGGATCAGCATACCCTTTCTCCTTCATCGTTTGGAACAACTTCTAAGTGTTTTGTATATCACCCAATTTCGCGTACTACATTACAATCATGCAAGTGTTGAGGTACGGCTTGGGGCCGGTTGCACTGAGCTGCTGCCTTTTGCAAAACTGAGTCTGCTTTCTCAACATCTCTAGCTTCAACATAGAGCCTCATTAGTACATCCAATATCTCTCATTCGCTTCACTAACTCCATTCCACTAGTCACTAGCTTTTGGTTTATGTAAACTTTCAGAAGTGCAGAGCAATGCCTAAAGTCGGCCTCTTCAATTTCCGAAGCATGATTTCAAAGATAAGCCTTTGCCTCCTCTACATTGGCCAACTTGCAGCAGGCTTCTATGGCAGCCAAGCACTCATTTTTCTTGGGATTCAATTGACAATCCTTCCAGATTTTACGCACTCGAACTCGAGAGAAGCATGGAAAAGCAATGCTCTAGGGGATCCAAAACTCCTCTTCAGGTTTCTTTGTTTAATTTTCTCAGCATTATCTCTGTAACCAGCAGATACATAGTTCTTGGCTAAAGAGCTAAACTGCTGATGTCAAATCCACAATATCATTGGACTCACATTTGTTTCGAATTAAGAGCTTGAATGTTAAAAAAAAAAAAAAAAGCTTCATATCAGAAATTCTTTTTTTTCTCAAACCTTTGGTAGAGAATGATCATCTTCTTGAAAGCATCAACTGTGATTGGTAAGTCTAACTCTCTCATTTCCTCGAAGACTGCCTTTCCTTTCTTCACACTACCAGCATCGACACAGCAATTTAAAAAGGCTTGATGTACTAACACACCTTTGAAGGGCACTAGAATCTTTCTCAAAAATGTTCTATGCTTTCTGGAGGCCATGCACTATTGGGATTTGTGAAGCTTGAATCAAGAATGAATTCGGTTCGTGATTCTGCAGAGTTTCGTGGCAGAATCGTCGCAACAGCCAGTGGCAAAAAGCGGTAGAGAGCTGCGCGACCTGGGGCTTGACACAAAGGTCGCGCGATCAGTAAGTTGCACGACCAATAGGTCGCGCTTGCCGAAGCCAATAGTTTTGCTCTTTCGATCAGATTTCTGCTTTGAATATGAAACCTGGCTAGATAGAAAAACTTTTTCCTAAGTCGTTTAGTCTTAATTTTTTACTATAAATACACATATAATGTTAGGGTTTCTGTATGGGCAAATTCAAGAGTTCTAGAGAGATTATCAAAGAGTATACAAAGAGAGAAAAACAGTTTGAGAGTTTTTCCATTCTTTTCATAGTGAATTGAGTGCAAATGCGCTCCGTGGATGTAGGAAAGTTTCTGAACCACATAAAATTTTTGTCTTGATTAATCTTCTTACTTTCTTATGTGTGCTTTGTCTTTGGTATGTGTTTGCATATACTGTTTTATTTGCTTCCGCTGCAAGAGGAATTCAGCATAAATTCCTAACATGCACTTTGCCAATTAAATAAGGACGAGAAGCATAATCATGTTCTGTAAAATTTAGTCGCTTGCCTGACTCCGACCACTATGAGAGCTACACAATAAAAACCGAATGCTAATTCCAAAGACTTATACTGGCTTGGAGCATGGGAAAAAAAAAACAGTATATAGTATCGAATGAATTGAGTTCAAAAGCCTTAGGAGAACATGTTGTATGCCATATAGGTAATTGAATTGCAGACCAATTACTGCAGGAAACTGAGAAAAGCTCAGAGTGATATAATGAGATCGCTGCACATTTAGTCAAGAGACGAACTCAGAAAAAACAAATGTTATCAATTTCAAATTATATCAAAAACTTATGATTGCCAACTACCTTATTGTTGGAAATGTAGTGCCCCCATATGGGCATATGTGGTTTGAATTGTTAAGTGCATGTGCAGTTACAAAACCCAACAACTACTCTAACGGTTGATATTGTTGGGTTTTAGCTCTAATTCCTAAATGTGAATCTGTATCTAAGGAGAGTATTTGGGAGACACTAAGAGAACTGTGAGCATCGATTTTAATTGGAAGAATATTGCGTGTATAGTTGTTATAATTTTCTATATAGTGATATTTTTATCTTGTTGTCCTAATTTTTTTTCTATTTAGGTTTCCACGTAATCTTGTGTTTGTGTAATTGGATTGTGCTTCATCTTATTTTTCTATTTAAATTTATTTGCTTTTGTGGTAGATATTAGACAGCACTTCCGCGCTAACGTTTTTCTCAATAACTGATAATAAAAATGGCTTGGGATCCAACATATATATATATATATTGTAGTGCGGGTGTGACCGGTTACAAAGCACAAAAGTGAGTGTGCTATTTTGTAATCTGATAAAATGAGAAAGTGCCTGCCAAAGAAGAATTGAGTGTGTGTGGTCGAGTGGTGTGCCGGCCAAAAGAAGATAAGAAAAGGGTGTTGTGCGTGCTGCGTGTGATGCACACAAAGAAAAGCAAAAACACACAACAAAACAGAGAACTTTAACATAAGAGAAAAATATGACAAAAGAAGATACGAAAAGGGTTGTGCGTGCTGCGTGTGATGCACACAAAGAAAAACAAAAACACACAACAAAACAGAGAACTTTAACATAAGAGATATTTTTCTGATTGTTTTTATTCTTCTCTCTCAATATATCATTAAATATTAGGCCTAAACTTATATTAACCATTAGGCCTAAAAGTTTAAGGCCTAATGGTTATTTTTCTGATTGTTTTTATATTACGTTCACACGTACCCTTACTTGTAAGGTGGATATGATGGCAATTACCCCGGACACACATTAAATTTTAAGTCATAGGTTGATTGAGTTTATATTACGTCGAAAAGGGAGGAGAGAGGGTTTGAACCCGAGACCTCCTGACTTTGATACCATGTTATTAACCATTATACCTAAAAGTTTACATTGATAAAAAATCCTCACATTAGACTTTAAGTCATAGATTGATGGAATTTGTATTACGTTAATACTACACACAAAACACAATCCTAGATCAAGTGTAGGAACTTGCTTCGTGAATTGAGGGGATTTTCCATCCGTAATCATCCTCCGACCGGTGATATAATCCGAAATCAATCTTGTCACTTCAGCAGTTCGGATTTTCCAACGAACGGTGTGAAATTTAAAAATTCATTTTATTTTTTATTTGAAAATCATCACTTTTATAATGATAAATAAGTTTTTACAAGGACAATGGTATCTGCACTTGTGGTGACAAGAAAACGTCAATTGGGCCAGGCCCAAAAGTCACCATAAAAGAAGACAAATTAAGCTTTTATAAAAATATTAAACCAGGCCTGAAAAACCAATCAATAGGCCGGGCCCAGGAATAGGCAAACAAAAGAAAAGTCCAAAGAAAGAATTATAAAAAGATGCCCATAAAGCTCAAAAGCAAAGCTTGAAGAAATAGTAAATGGGGCACAACGAGACAGCCACGTAGAGTGTAAGAAGAGGGAAAGTTATGCGAGAATCAAGGGATTCGCTAAACAGTTGAACGGTACCGTGATCCCCAAGATGCCCATTTAAAGATAATGAATGCTACGATTTAAATCCCATAACGTCCTCATAAACCCCTCCAACAAACACTAAGTACTCAACTATAAAAAGGAAGACCCTTCACAAGCCAAGGGGTTTGGAATTTAGAGATTTGAATTACTCTTGACTTTTCTTATTCACTCTCAATACTCACTCAAGAAGAGACTATTCAAGTTCTCTCCGACAACCTTCCAAAGGTCTATCGTCACATATTCCGGTCATACTTCCCCAAGAGGTCCTCTTAAGGAGGAATTACCATTCACTTACTATTGCTTTATTTATTTTCTACTTTTATTATTTAATATTTATTATATTTTTCTAACTTGAGTGTCGGAGTGTCCTTGGTCAGCACCACCCCGATGTCTATGTATATTTTGACTCTTTTGATTATTGGTTTTGCAGGTTGTGTTTGTTCCACTACCTACGTGAATCGAAATCTATAAAATAAATATATATGTCCATCAAAGTACCCTAGGATGTAGCCAAGATTTGCAGTCAGGGTAGACTAATATAAATTTAATTGGAGACAGTTGAAATAGATATATACGATTTTCATATTAAGTCAATCATATAATTATAACAGTGCAATATATAGTAAGTCATATTCGTCAAAAAGTATTACATCAACACAACGTTTTAAGTAAAAGAAAAGACAAAAATAAATTACCAAATAAAAATACTATACAAATACAACAAAAAACTACTTAATTCGTATCTTATTAATCTTTAAAATATTAAACTTTTCAATTATAAAATTTGAATAAATAGCATCACCAATCTCTATTTCAATATCAATAACCATGGAGTTTGCTAGAAACTCTTGTTCTATTTTATCGCTAACCAAGAACGTTGAAACCGATGATTTTGATTTCCACTTTTCGATAATAGATAATCGAAATTAGGTTGACACGGTTGTATGAGTTGAGCAGTAGCCAGGATCGTGTGAGTTGTGAGGCGAAAAGATAGTTTAAAGTTGGTAATTATTATTACTTATTAGTATGTGAGAGTAGGTGAGATTTTTAAAGAGAATTGGAATCAGATATATTGTATACTAATTGGGGAGTTTTTATTGGGTTAAAATCTATGGATAAACAAAATACAGTGTGCATGAATTTTTTTTTTTTTTTTTTCATTTTAAGGCCACCCTAATCTCTTAGCGGGCTACGTCCCTGAAAGTACCCAGCATATGACATCTAGAATGAATCTAATAGAGCGTATCATTCGGTAAATTATAACTTTTGGCTGCAATCTCTAATATCATACCAATTCCAATTAATATAGTACATGATA
This sequence comes from Xanthoceras sorbifolium, assembly GCA_003430845.1. NCBI lineage: Eukaryota > Viridiplantae > Streptophyta > Magnoliopsida > Sapindales > Sapindaceae > Xanthoceras > Xanthoceras sorbifolium. The sequence continues at coordinate 6,455,719 of CM010614.1, read as the reverse complement.
TATTATGCTCGACATTGAAACACTTTTAACATCAAGGAAAGGTTAAAATACACCATTGATACCTACTAATATTTACCAAAAATAGTGGATTTATATGAAAATTTTGGACACCGGATCAATAGATCAATAGTAGCTGTAAAAAGACAAAGAAAGACTAAAAATCCTCTTCTTTTTTTTTCACTTAATAAAAAAAAATAAATGACCACTAACAAATATAAAGTTAATAGATAAAGACATATAATATCAAAACTAATCATGTTTAACAATGCGGAACTTAAAAAAAAAAAAAAAAGCCTTGCTTTTTAATGAGAAAAAAAAAATTACATTCATCAAAATATATTATGATATCATCATTTTGACATCATATTTGCAATAGAAAACAATTTCATGTTTCAGCTTTATGGTAATTCTCAATTTCTTGCATGCACAACTTCAGGAAATTTATATTTACTTTACATATTTAAACATGCATGCCAAAAACTGAAAATAATTTTTCTTTCAATGAGATGAGATTCAACTTTTTAAATACAAACACATCCACTTATAGTAAAATGGTCAGTACACTTCCCTCCCATTTCAGTGGTGAGAGTTCAATTCTTACCATGCACATTTACCAATATGTGTGGGTAGTTTTCTCTCCTTATTGTGGGAGTAGATATCTGGACCGTGCATTTAGTGATTGATCTCGGCAGGTCCCGGTAATTATAATATTGTAATTGTACCCCCTTAAAAAAAGAAATATTATTAAAATTACCCTATAATTTGGTGTATTAATCAAAATCTCTTCTCTAGTTTTACATATTTAAACATGCATGCCAAAAAAATTATTTCATTAAATATTTAATTTAAAATTATATTTATCATTGTTGCATGCTATATGAAGAGTATGTTTGGGATTGCTTATAAAAGTTATTTTTTTAGCTTTTTGGACCCAAAAGCTACTTTTGGACTCGTTTGTATGACTCAACAGAAGAGCTTTAAGTATTTATAAGCTCTTCTACTAAAAGCTAATCTAATGGGGCTTTTCCTAAAAAAGCTTTCAAACCAAAATACAGGAAGTCCAAATTTATTAATGACAGTTTTATAATTCTCATTTTACCCTTGTTATACTGAGTAACAAATTAGTAATTCCTTCTATGTCCCATTTGAAACTCTTAAATGATTTTCCCTTTCTGAAAAAATAAGAACCTTAAAAATTTTCCAGCTTCAATCCAATCGGTGCTTCATCGGATCAATCTAAAAGGTAGGTACTTTCTCTTTCTACTTTGTTCAAGTAACCCATCTTCATTTTGATAGATTACAATATCAAAGTATTTAAATTTACTTTAGTTTCTTTTTTTCTCTTCATAAAAACCCTTAGCTCCAACTCATTTGATTATTTTTTTTTCTTTTTTTAACAAAAAAAATTCCTTTTTTCTTTCTTTAATGAGTTCTTATTTCTGAATCCTATGGTTTCTGGAAGAAATTTGAGTGGTGAAGAGTGTACCGTAGAGTCTTGAAATAGAAAATGAGACCTTACACTTCAATTGAGATTCTGTTTCTTGCCTATAGAGTTCTTTTTGTTACTTGTTATGCATTTGCAACAAATGAAGGTTTGTTTCATCAGTCCACTCTGTTTTGTTTTTCCGCATCAGATCTTGATTTCTATTTAGATTAGTTTTTAATACATTCTGATTGGTTCCGAGAAAGTGTGTAATAGCTAAACGTTTTTTGATTCTTTACTTCAATTGTTAATCATAAAAACAATCTACTTTATAATTTAATATATTTGATTAGGTAAATGGTAAATGGAATGATAACATCCCTTTGATTAGATAAAAGCCTACCCCATATAAGAACTAGAATAACATGATGTTTCTTTTTTAAAAGTTATCCAGTCAAGGGTATTTCATTCAAATTGTGAAGCATTCTTGTCCACTTAAGCAAAAATAGTAGTATCTTATCCAAATATCTTGTATTAAATAGAAAGTTATTAATTTATGCCTCCTCTCTCGGATCAAATGGGATTGTTAAAGTTTCCTCTATGGCTCTTTAGCACCAACTGATTATGCATTCTTATCACAATAACATCAAGCAAGATAGTCCATTCTCTTTTCCACTGTTTATTTTTTCTTTAATTTTGCTTTTAATTTGTGTAAAGTTTGTAGCCTTGTGATAAATGGAGTTAATTTTATTGCTTCCAAACTTGGAAAACCTCTTATCATTGCACGGCTCTTTGAATTATTAAAGTCTTCTATGTTTTCAGTACTATCATAAATTAGAACTTACAACAAAGATAGATACATTAAAGTCTTTTTTAATGTTTAATTGATTAAAAAATAATTTATAAGCTCTTTTTTTTTTTTTTTTTATTCCTCTAGCAATTGATAGGATTGCATTGGAGCCATAAATGGAACACATGTCCGGGTATCACTTCGAGTGGATGAACAAATTCCATATATTGGAAGGAAAAGAATTCTTACCCAAAATATTATGGTTGTATGCAGATTTGATATGCTTTTCAAATTTGTATGGTCGAGATGGAAAGAAACTACATATGCCACACGCATATTTTTAGAGGCATCAAGAAATACGAGTTAAAATTTCTTAAACCGCCAGATGGTATGTGATATTTAGTAGTAAATATTTTTAAATAACTTTTTATTTAATTTTAGAATAATATTGTTTACAAAACTGAACTTGATGTTGCAGATAAATACTACTTGGTTGACTCAGGATATCCAAATACGAAGGGTTATCTAGCTTAATATAAAATAGAATAATATCATCTTCGAGAGTTTTGTATGAGTGGTCAACCAAGTAGCTTTTGGAAAATGTTTAATTATATGCATTCATCATTAAGAAGTATTATTGAGCGTTGTTATGGTGTGTGGAAAGCACGATGAAGAATTTTGCAAAATATGCTTAATTATAAGTTTGATAAGCAAATAGCTATTGTTACAGCTTCAATGGCTTTACATAATTTCATAAGGAGAGAGGTCATTGCAGATGTTGAATTTCAATCATACAATGAAAATCAAGATTATATGTCTGAGAATAAAGAATCATTTGTTGATTTAACAATAGATGAAAGTGAAATGGGGGTCATTCGTGATATAATTGCTAGAGAACTATTGTTAAGATAAATTTCTTTTCACTTTTATCATTAGGATTTTATCTAATATTATCTACATAATTTATAGTAAATTATTATGTATGTATGTATTTAAAATTGTAAATGAATTTTAATTACTTTATTTTTTTTATTGACGAGATATAAATTTAGAAATGTTATATTATCCCACATGAACTAAATATTTATAAAAAAAATTACATATATTTTTTATTACAAAGTTGAAATTATGTTTATGTTGAGTAGAGATTATAATAAAATGTTCTAACCAAGCAGTTTTAAAAGCTCTTCTTGAAGGGTAAAAATGTCATATCATAATTTGTAGACTTTTTAAAATATTTCAGCCAAACAGTCTCAAAAACTTTTCTGGGTATAAAAGCTCTTCTGAAATACATCATCCAAATAGTAACTAAAAAGCTCAGGTTTTTACTTCTCTTCCTCTACTGTCAAAAGTCAAAAGTAAATATTTTTCCAAACGAGCCCGTACTCTATCTATAATAATTTTTTATATGTTAATTTATTGACAAAAAAGTAATTTATTTAATGCATTACTAGTTATTTTAATTTATCCTAAAGTCTCACTAAAATATTAGATTCTAAAGCAATTATCAATATTTTCCCTTGGTAAAATTTCAAATAAATTCCTAATTTTTTTTTTTTGACAAATGCCACTTTTTAAAATATTTTTGCGTTATTAGTAAATTTATTTCATAAATTTTTAAAATACATCACTTTAGTCTTAGGGGTATTTTGATCTCAATGCACTATATCTTCCGAACATCTTCTTTCATTTTGGAAGTCGTCTACTTCCAATGACGAGAGGGGTCTACTTCCAAAATAGGAAGAGATCTACCCACACAATTACGCTTTTATGAACAATGGTAGGAATAATATATACACTACTTTGATGATTTGAAAGAGTTTGAGACTCCTCCAACCACCAAAGTAAGAGACTTTTAGTCAGGGCCGGCTCATAACTTTTTATGGCTCTGTCAAAAAAAACAATTTGTGCCCTATTGAAGGCATTGATGAATGGTGCCCCAGTTGAATGTTAGTGTAACACCCCCTGACCCGACCCGACTGGATCGACCCAGGAAGTGCTACCGGGTTTTCAAAACTTTTCTTAATTCTGTTTATAATTTGAAAACCATATAATTTATAATTTAAAAACATTTTCGAGTGAGCCCATCAAAATCAATTTCAGCAAAGTTTCCTCTATTTTTCTGATTTCCCAAAACCTGTTTTCAATAAAACAAATATAATACAATATAAATCTAACACTTCTATATCCAAATTTTCAAATCAATGCGCACTCTGCCATTTAGTGCGACTTCCAAACAGTTTCAAATAAAACATATATAATTAGTATTTACAAACATTTGAAAAGAATATAAATCATAAAACACTTAGTACAATACATATATATACATGTCGAATTACAGATTTCCGTATATGCATGCTTAACTAAATACAATCTACAATTTCAAATTCCATTATAACTACTCAAAAGAAACTGTGACTCTGGACCTTCAATCTGCTATTATGTCTTCTCTATTCTTTGTTTCCTGCTGTGTCTTTGATACCTGCGTGTAACATCCCGGATTTCGGATAATTAATTTTATATATGTGAATATAAATTTTGTGATTGGAAGGGTGTAAATGTAATTAAAAGTATGTTTATTTTTATGATTTCCAGGTGGACCAGATGGAACGGTCCAAAAATGATGCAAGAAAAAGGAAAACTGAAGCAGAGAGCATCGCGACCTGGTCACCGCGACCACAGGTCGCGATGGCTTGCTCGCGGTGGAAAATGAGATTTTTGGCAGAGAGCATCGCGATCAGTCACCGCGACCACAGGTCGCGATGAACTGCTCGCGATGAAAATGTCAAATTCTGGCAGTGAGCAACACGACCACTAGCGCGACCAAGGGACCGCGAGGAGTGCTCGCGAGGAAGGCGGTGCAAACGCTCCAATGAGTACCGCGACCTGGTGGCGTCACCACAGGTCGCGACGACGATCGTGACAGCGGAAAAATATAAAACAAAAAGTAGCTTCTCGCAGAAGCCAGAAACACAGAAACAGAGAGAAGAAAGAGGCAGAGAGCGAGAAAGAAAGAAAGAAAGAAAAGAAAAAAGAGAAAGAAGAGAAAGAGAAAGAAGAAGAAGAAGAAGAGAAAGAAGAAGAAGAAGAAGAAAGTGAAGAGGAAAGTGAAGAGAAAGGGAAAGGGAAGGAAAAAGAAATCGTAGAACCGCGATTTCTCGAACGAAAAACGGTATCCAGGTTGGTGTACTTTCGATTTCGGAATCTTTACGAAAAGTAATTCGTTATCGTTTTCGTTTTCGTTTTCGATTTCGTTGAAAGTTCTCGTTTTAGATTTTCGTATGAAAATTGTTTATTTGATATGAAAAATCGATGATTGATATATCTATTGTTGATTTTGGAATGATTTTATGTTAGATTGCATTTTGATCGTGTTTTCGAATATTTCGATTTCATTAGAAATACTTGATTTAGATTTTCGTATAACTATTGATTATGTTTCTTGAAGAGTATTGTGTGAATTGTATGTTTATTGAGCAACTATTGTTTACTGAGTAACTATTGTGAAATTTATTGTGAATCTAGTTTATCGGAAACGGCCCTAGGATACTTAGACATAGAAATGGATATAGGAGGTTGGTATACCAGCTGGGTTTACTGAGCAGTACTGCGCCGATACTGATTGCTATTGATGATTATTATGTACCTCCTCATGGATTCGTCCAGAGGCAGGGAGACACGTACCTCCTCAGGATTCGTTCCTGGGATAGGGAGTTATGTACCTCTCTAGGATTCGTCCTGAGGGTTGGGAGCCACGTACCTTCCTAAGGATTCGTTCCTGGGATAGGGAGTTATGTACCTCTCTAGGTTTCGTACCCACGGTCCTAGAGTAAGGAGATACGTACTACTCTTAGGATTCGTCCTAGGGTGGGAGTTTGACCCATATTCCAGTCCTAGTATGTTGAGTATTCTAGCGGGCCAGATTTGAAGTGAATTGGGAAGTGACTTGAATGATTTTATTAATCGATTTTATATGTTGCTCTTATTGTGGAAATTAAAGTGATGGAAACTGTTTTATGATTCGATTTTAAAGTTAAATTGATTTATAAATGATTAGAATTGAAATATATTGTGATATGTCTTTCCATTTAAAGGTTATTTATGATTATTTTTCATAATTTAGTTTATTGTACACCCACTAAGCTATATGCTTAGCGCGTTAGTTTTGTTTCTAACGCGTAGGTACCGGGGATCCCGAGTAAGCTAAAGACTGAAGAGAGAGAGAGATTTGCTGACAGAGTTCCAGAGTTATCACAGTTGGGTAGCTATATTGTTGTTATATGTATATATTCTGAAAGCATGCATATACAGAGGATTTGTAAATAGATTTCGTAATATATTTTGTAATTAAATATTTTATGATTTCTGTCTTTTATTATTAGAATGTTTGTAAATATTAAAATTCGAATCGTTTTATTTTATAAACTGTTGTTGGAAAGTCGCACTAAACGGCAGAGTGCGCAATGGTTTGAAAATGATATTGAAGTGTTGATATTGAATTTGTAATTGCATTGTTTTATGGAAAAACAGGTTTTGGAAAATCCGAAAAACAAACGGAACTCTGCCGAATTTTTGTAAAAAGTGTGATTTCGATGGGCTCACGAGAAAAGTCTTTTTGGAATTTCAAATTGATTTGATTTTTAAATGGTTTGAGATTATAAAATGAATTTGGAAAGTTTTGAAAGTCCAAGTAGCGCTCCCTGGGTCGATTCAGCCGGGTCGGGTCGGGGGGTGTTACACTGCGCGTGATAAAATCAATGCGCTAAGCAATAATGCCTAATAGGTGTACACTAAACTCAAATATCAAAATCAATAATCATTTCATAATAACATTATACCAATATGATCGTATAAAACCATTTCAATTTGTAACTTTCTGAAATAAGTCATATAAAAACAGTTTAAGAAAAGCATCTAAATTCAATCAATAAAACATACACAAATTCAGTTTTCAATTCTTTTATAAGCATTTTATTTATTCTGTAACATTTTATTTATATAAACATTTTATTCACTTTCATTCTCTATTCTGGCCGTACACTCATTATACATTTCTATCTGTAACATCGATGTAACGTTCACCTCCGGGATTCGCCTAAACTGAACTAAGCCAGGTTTGCCCCGCGAGATGTAACTGTCAGGAATATCAGTACAATATCTATCTCCGGGATTCGCCTAAACTGGACTATACCAGGTTTGCCCCGCGAGATACAGCAATCATGGATACAATGCACTGGCTATCTCCGGGATTCGCCTAAACTGGACTCAATCAGGTTTGCCCCGCGAGATGCAGCAGTCATAGATACAGTGCACTGGCTATCTCCGGGATTCGCCTAAACTGGACCATGTTAGGTTTGCCCCGCGAGATACAATAGTCATCATTATTTATCTCCGGGATTCGCCTAAACTGGACCTTGCCAGGTTTGCCCCGGAGATGTCACAATCATCAACTCGTTATATTCTTTTTCAAAGCAATCATCAGTAATTCACGAATCGAAATTAAATTCCAGACTCAAAATTTTCAAACACTTTTCGTAATATATAATTCATGAAACATTCCGTTTATTATATTTACAAAGCCACAACTTTCATTTATACTCATATCTATTTTCACATCTTATTCTTAGTTACGAAACAAACAATAGTTATATACGATTTTTCCAAAATTCTTTCCAAACATTACGCGCAAAACAATTTCTTTGAAAACATAGAAATTTTAGTATACTATCATATTCCCAAATAATTTTTCAGACAGTTTCTAACCATATTCGTAAACAAAACATAATGATACAAAATTCCATATTTATAATAATATTCGTAAACGAAACATAATGATACAAAATGCCATATTTATAATAATATTCGTAAACGAAACATAATGATACAAAATTCCATAAATAAAGTTTCAAACTCGATTTGACAAAATATAGAAATTCAACTAAAAATTTATAACGAAAATTAAAATAAATTCATAAATCAGTGTACACCTACCTGGATTTCGTTTTTACGCCTTTTTCCTTCTGAATTTTTCTTTTTCCCTTTCTCTTTCCCTTTTTCTCTTTCTTCTTCTCTTCTCTTTTCTTCTTTTTCTTTTCTTCTTCTTTCTCTTTTCTTTTTCTCTTCCTCTTCTTCTTCTTCTTCTTCTTCTTCTTCTTCTTCTTCTTCTTCTTCTTCTTCTTCTTCTTCTTTTCTTTTCTTTCTCAGTCTCTCTCGGTCTCTCTTTCTCTCTGTTTTCCTCTTTTCTGTTTTTCTGGAGACTTCACGTCTCTTATTTTTTTTATAAAATTTTGGTCGTCGCGACCTGTGGTCGCGCTGCTCACTAGAGCAACTCCACCGCCTTCATCGCGATCACCCATCGCGGTACCCTGGTCGCGATGGTGGTCGCGATGCTCATTGCCAGGATTTTCACTTTTTCATCGCGAGCCAGTCAATGCGATATGTGGTCGCGGTGACCAGGTCGCATTGCTCACTGCCCGAAAATACCATTTTTCGTCGCGAGCAGCTCATCGCGATCTGTGGTCGCGATACACACTGCCTCAGTTTTTCACTCCTTTTTCTTCGTGCATCATTTCTGGACCGTTCCATCTGGTCCATATAGAAACCATAAAATAAACGTACTTTTAATTACGTTTTACACCCCTCAACTCACAAAAATTTTATTCACATAGTCAAAATTAATTACTCGAAATTTGGGATGTTACAGTTGGGCTTAAAAAAACAAACAGGGCTTAAAAAACTGTTCGTTAAGTCTAAAATAGAGTTTAAAAAACTGTTCGTTAGGTCTAAAATAGTGTCCTAGTTGAATGTTGAGCTCATGGCAACTGTCCTGTTCGCCCTCGGCCAACGTTGGACCTGTCTTTAGTGTTGAGAAAGTGTTTTACACCTATAAAAATGAAAATGAAATAACAAAGGTTTTTTTTTTTTTTTTTTTTTATATCTATACAACTGAAATTATAAGTATACATTATCTCCTCATCTCTCAAAATTTATAATAGTTTAAGAAAATATATATTGTAATTTTTTATGATGTTTAATTAATGGTCAATTTTTGTTCAACTGCTTTCAACAATTCCTCCCAAGTTGTCCATTTCCTTATATGGGAAGAACCAAAGCAACTGGCTTTTAAAGAAAAGAATAATAAGAAGCCAAAAGGAGAAAATATAAACAACAAAGCATATGAATTTCAACGTGTGGCTCTTATCTTCTTGCACCTCCGCCACATCTGTATATGTATATAAAAAATTTAAGTCCGTACTCATTTAATATATTATAATAAACACGTTTGAATTCAACTCTTTGAATCAATCTAAACCACTTGGATCTATTATATATATATATATATTCGAATTCAGATTCCTTCTTATATTAGGTAAGAATAAAAATTAATAATATATATATATATTAAAAAATTTTAATAATATATATATATATATATATATTTTTTTTTTTTTTTTTCCTCTCGTTCCTTCTCTGAAGAAACAAGAGTGTAGAAGCAGCCCTCCTTCGGGTAGATTATCCTTCTCTGTGAAGACAGCCTTGTCTAAGCTTCCTCTTCCTCTCCTTGCTCTCCTTCTGTCCTTGCTGATCAGAGGCGACCTGGCTGGTAAGAGTGCTTAGACCTTTCTTCCCCGATCTCCCTTTCCTTCCCTCTCCTGTGTGGGTTGTGCTCGGGGCAGAGTTGGGGTGTTTTCGAGCTGCTGGTGCCTTCTTCGACCAGCTGTCTGTAGTGTGTGGAGCTGTTGGTGTGCTCAGATCGGGCCTGTGATCTGTGACCGGGGGGATCTGTTCGGGGTCTCCTTTCTCGATCCATTTCTAGCAGCGAGCGGTGGTGCTGGAGGCTTTGGATCGGGTGGTTTGGAGCTGCTGTGGTGCCCGATCTTGGCGCTGTAGCGATCGGTTTTGTTTGCAGTTGGGTGGCGCGGTGATCTGGTGGGGCTGTGATCTGGTGGAGTTGAGAGGGCTGTTGTGGAGGGGGCCGAATCAGGGTCTAGGTAGCCGATCTGGGCAGTTCGGGGTGTGGGGTTCTTGAGGTGCTGCGGCTTTGGTTGCTAGGGTCTTGTTTGTGTGTGAAAACAGATGCCTCTTTTGCGTGTGGGTTGAGTTGTTTTAATTGCTGTAGTTGTCAGGTTTTGTGAGGATCGGTGTAGAGCTGCTTGTTATGATGGTGGTGTATTATTGATTTTTTTCTCAGATCTAAATTTTATTTGGGTGTTTTGGTGACTTTGTTCGGGTACTGGTGCTTTCACAGAGTTGATTAAATTAGGCAGTGCCGTTCTGGGCAGTTTAAAGGTGGTGCAGTTGGACTGGGTTCAGTAGCATTTTTGTTTGGGATTCACTCAGTTCGGGCGGTCAACATTGGCAATCTGTGATTTCTCAGGTCCTGGATTCTTTTAGCTTTGTTGTGGGAGCCACTTTGTGGACCTGGGTCTGTGTATTGAGTAGGGGCGGATCTGGTAGTGGAGGCCTGTGGGGTTGTAGCTGCAGTAGTACTTATAATGGCTACAGATGAAATTTTGAGACTTTGTGAGGCCCTGTCCTTATCAGAGGAAGATGGTCCAGTCTTAGACATAGCAGGGGATGTTCAAGCTGACGGTATTAGAAGCGTTGAGCATTGCTTGGTAGGGAAGATCCTTTCTCGTAGAAAGGTGAACCGAGAGGCTTTCCGTGGTACTATTGAACAGATCTGGGGTACGGTGGGCCGAATAGAAATTGAAATGGTAGGTGATAATGTGTTTGTCTTCCATTTCCAATCCCTTGAGGATAAAGCGATGGTCTGGTCCAGGGGCCCCTGGCATTTCGACAAAAATCTTATTGTTCTCGAGAAACCGGTGGGGCCTGGGGCAATTTCTCAACTTCGATTCCAATTCTCGGAATTCTGGATTCACATTTACAATATTCCTCTGGCGTGTATGAACTGTAAAGTGGCACGATTAATAGCAGAGGAAGTTGGGACCATTGTTGAGTTCCCGATGGAATCGAAAGATTTGTGGGGTAAATTCTTGAGAATTAAAGTTAGAATTGACATTACTAAACCTTTGAAAAGGGGTATCCGGATGAGGTTGGAGAATTTTGAGACTATGATTACGGCTTTGATCAAATATGAGAGACTTCCAGATTTCTGTTATGGTTGTGGGTATATCGGACATTCTGTCAGGGAGTGTCATATCAGTGAGGTGAGGAAGAGTATTATGGAGGGTGTTGAGCCAAAATTCGGGGTGTGGCTTAGAGCATCACCTCTAGATCGTTCAAAGCCTAGGCAACGGGGAGAGGAGACTTTAGCAGCTAAACCGAAGGCCCATGAAGACTTTGAGGATGCTGTCGGTGCAGGTGCAGAGGATGCCAGAAGAATTGTTATTACTGTTCCAACATCTTCTGACAAACGTGAAGGTAAATCCAATCGGGATATTGAGGCCTCCTCTTCAGCCCTGAACAGTGCAATGAGACAGAAGGGTGGTACTTTGATTCAAGATATCCAGCCGGTAGATCACCCATCTAGGGAGGTCCTTGCAGTAGCACCGACTGATGAAGGTCATTCAGAGGCGTTGGCAAGAATGGATGAGGAAATAGTGGGGTCAAATTTATGTGATGAAGGAGACGTTGTTATGTTTGGGTCTTCTCTTGGTAAGCCTGCCTCTAAGAAATGGAAAAGACTTATTCGGGGGAGTCCTTTACAGAAGCTTATTCCAGGCTGTCCAAGCCCAATCCAGAAGATGTTACTAGCTAGACATTCTGCCAGGAGGGGTCGAAAGCCAGTGAAGAGATCTCTTAACCAGAAGTTGTCTGGTATTTTTGCTGGTATACCCCCTTCTGAAGCGATTGTTATAGATCCTGGTGGGAAGCGTAAAGATGTTGAAGTTACTGGGGAGAACCTGGCAGGGAAGAAACAGAAATTGCTAGAGACTGATTTATCGGCGGAGTCTGCAGAGCAGGCCCGCCGAGGGACATGAGTATCATTTGTTGGAATGTTCGAGGATTGGGGAGTCCTCGGGCGTTCTTGGCACTCCGGAAGGTTGTCCGGAAACAATCCCCTAATCTAGTTTTCCTTTCGGAAACTAGATTAAAAGGTGAGTGGGCGGCAAAGATTAAGACTCAGTTGGGTTTTTCTGGGGGTCTGCATGTGGATTGTGTAGGAAAGAGTGGAGGTCTGATGTTACTATGGAATGATGTGTGGGATGTTTCAGTATTGTCCTTCTCCAGGGGCCATATTGATGTGGTGATTAAAATGGAGAATAACCTCAAATGGAGGTTCACTGGGTTCTATGGGTGTCCTGTCCCTAACCATAGAACCGACTCGTGGGAGCTCCTTCGACGTCTGAAGGCAGTCAACCGACTTCCTTGGTTGTGTGGCGGTGACTTCAACGAGCTCCTTCATATTAAGGAGAAGTTTGGCGGGAATGAACGAACTGGTCCGGGTATGTTTAATTTTCGTAGTATTGTTGAGTTGTGTGATTTTGTTGATTTGGGTTTTTCAGGGCCTTTGTTTACCTGGAATAATAAAAGGGGGGGTACTAGAAATGTTCAAGAAAGATTGGATCGCTTTTTTGCTACCAGTCAGTGGGTTAATTTGTTTTCGGGGATTAAAGTTGAGCATTTAGGTTTTATGTTTTCTGATCATAGGCCGATTTCGGCCAAGTTTGTGCATGGTGGTCCCAACATTAGTGGTGATAGAGATCGGAAGTTCAAATTTGAGCCTTTTTGGCTTAAAGATGAAGAGTGCTATTCTGTGATTTGCTCGGCCTGGGGAGGATTTGTCAGTGATACTTCTGGTAGAGGCTTAAGAGATAAGCTGGTGGTGTGTGCTGATCGGCTGGAAACCTGGAGTAAAGTCAAGTTCGGATCTTTGAGGAAAGCCATTGACAGGAAACGATGTGAGCTCAATCTTCTCTATGATAGGCAGCAATCCGAACAGGTTCTTAATGATATCAAGCTTAGGGAACGAGAATTGGAAAGCCTCCTCTCCAAGGAGGAATTATATTGGAAACAGCGGTCTAGGGTTGATTGGCTACTCGCAGGGGACAAGAACTCTAAATTTTTTCACAGAAGAGCGACGGCCAGAAAGAAGAAGAATATGATTAGCTCGCTAGTGGATGGTAGAGGGATCCGTAGGGAATCTGAGCAGGGTATGTCTAGTGTGGTCTTGGATTATTTCTCAGATTTGTTCAAGTCTATCCAGCCATCATCTTTCGATTTCTCTGCTGCTTCCTCCTTTCTTGAGCGTAAAGTTGATGCCCATATGGCGGACAGACTAGGAGAGGCTTTCACTCGATCAGAGGTGCGTGCTGCAGTGTTTGAAATGGGTCCAAATAAGGCCCCTGGCCCCGATGGCTTCCATGCTCTCTTCTTTCAGAAATTTTGGAATGTGGTTGGAGAGGATGTTTCTAGTGTATGTCTTAATGTTCTTAATGGTGGTTGCTCAATCAAGGAGTTCAATGCTACTAATGTTGTCCTGATCCCTAAGGTGAAAAACCCGGAGCGTATGATCGATTTTAGGCCCATCAGCCTTTGCAGTGTTATTTATAAGACTGTCTCCAAGGTTATGGCAAATAGGTTGAAAGAAATTCTGCCCCACATTATATCTTCGGAGCAGAGTGCTTTTGTACCAGGGCGGTTAATTTTTGATAATATTATGGTTGCTTTTGAGCTTCTCCATTCTATCAAGAAACAGAAAAAGGGTAAAAGAGGGTATGCAGCTATCAAACTGGACATGAGTAAGGCTTACGACCGTGTAGAGTGGGGCTTTCTGGAGCTTATTTTGGAGAAACTAGGGTTTCCGAATCAGTTTAGAGCACTTGTTATGGATTGTGTGTCGACCTCCAAACTTTCCTTCATGATAAATGGGAAGTCTGTGGGGGAAGTCACTCCGCAAAGAGGGTTAAGGCAGGGATGCCCGTTGTCTCCTTATCTTTTCCTTCTCTGTGCAGAAGTTTTATCTTCTCTTATCAAAGGCAACGAATCTAATGGGCAATCTTTGGGTATGAGATGTTGTCGCGGGAGCCCTCTAGTGAGTCATTTGTTTTTTGCAGATGACAGTATTGTCTTTTGCAGGGCTTCAGTTCAGAATTGTGAGAAGTTGAAACAGATCCTGAATGTCTATGAGAAAGCCTCTGGCCAGCGGATAAATTTGCAAAAGTCCAACATCACCTTTAGTCCTAATGTGGATGATGCCTGCAGTTCTAGTATCTTGAATTGCCTGGGTCTAGTTAATGCCCAAGCTCATGACAAATACCTTGGCCTTCCAACCATGGTGGGGAAAAATAAAAGGAAAACCTTCAGTGACATTAAGGAGAGGGTTTGGCGTAAGATCAGAGGGTGGAAGGGCAATCTCTTCTCGATGGGCGGGAAAGAAATTCTTATCAAAGCAGTGGCGCAAGCGATCCCTACCTTCACAATGAGTATTTTCCAGCTGCCTTCTGCCCTGTGTAATGAGCTGCCTTCACAATGAGCAATCTCTTCTTCTTCTTCTTCTTCTTCTTCTTCTTCTTTTCTTTTCTTTCTCAGTCTCTCTCGGTCTCTCTTTCTCTCTGTTTTCCTCTTTTCTGTTTTTCTGGAGACTTCACGTCTCTTATTTTTTTTATAAAATTTTGGTCGTCGCGACCTGTGGTCGCACCACTAGGTCGCGCTGCTCACTAGAGCAACTCCACCGCCTTCATCGCGATCACCCATCGCGGTACCCTGGTCGCGATGGTGGTCGCGATGCTCATTGCCAGGATTTTCACTTTTTCATCGCGAGCCAGTCAATGCGATATGTGGTCGCGGTGACCAGGTCGCATTGCTCACTGCCCGAAAATACCATTTTTCGTCGCGAGCAGCTCATCGCGATCTGTGGTCGCGATACACACTGCCTCAGTTTTTCACTCCTTTTTCTTCGTGCATCATTTCTGGACCGTTCCATCTGGTCCATATAGAAACCATAAAATAAACGTACTTTTAATTACGTTTTACACCCCTCAACTCACAAAAATTTTATTCACATAGTCAAAATTAATTACTCGAAATTTGGGATGTTACAGTTGGGCTTAAAAAAACAAACAGGGCTTAAAAAACTGTTCGTTAAGTCTAAAATAGAGTTTAAAAAACTGTTCGTTAGGTCTAAAATAGTGTCCTAGTTGAATGTTGAGCTCATGGCAACTGTCCTGTTCGCCCTCGGCCAACGTTGGACCTGTCTTTAGTGTTGAGAAAGTGTTTTACACCTATACAAATGAAAATGAAATAACAAAGGTTTTTTTTTTTTTTTTTTTTTTATATCTATACAACTGAAATTATAAGTATACATTATCTCCTCATCTCTCAAAATTTATAATAGTTTAAGAAAATATATATTGTAATTTTTTATGATGTTTAATTAATGGTCAATTTTTGTTCAACTGCTTTCAACAATTCCTCCCAAGTTGTCCATTTCCTTATATGGGAAGAACCAAAGCAACTGGCTTTTAAAGAAAAGAATAATAAGAAGCCAAAAGGAGAAAATATAAACAACAAAGCATATGAATTTCAACGTGTGGCTCTTATCTTCTTGCACCTCCGCCACATCTGTATATGTATATAAAAAATTTAAGTCCGTACTCATTTAATATATTATAATAAACACGTTTGAATTCAACTCTTTGAATCAATCTAAACCACTTGGATCTATTATATATATATATATATTCGAATTCAGATTCCTTCTTATATTAGGTAAGAATAAAAATTAATAATATATATATATATTAAAAAAATTTTAATACCTAACAGATAGAGAACTGTTAAAATCTTTTAAGAAATTTTATAGTACGGTTTAAATATTTATTTTTAAATTAAAAGTTATATATTTTTAATATTGGGATAAGTCTCTCCATACTATTAAAATTTTATAGATAATGTGAAATAAAATTTAAAATATTAATATTTAAATTTTGATGAGTTAGACAAACTTATAAAACTCTAGCAAGATATGGAGGAATTTGTCAAATTGATAATAACTAAAATTAAAATATTAAATAAAATGATTAAAAAAATTTAACAAAATTATTTTTATATTTATTATTTTAAATAATTAAAAATATAAAATTTTTTAAAAAAAATATAAGTGGTCTCGATAGAAAAAGCCAGGGAGACGCCACTTACTCTTGTGGCGATATTTTGTTTTTATATTATTTAAAATATACTTTAATTGTATAGTGGTTATAAAATTTAAAAATATGAATATAATGTGTCGGCTCAAAAGGGACGAGTGTAGAGGAGCACTCCCCGCACTCGTCTTTATGAGTTATGACAAATTGTTGGCCGTCAATCTAGCTAAATTCGCTGTCCACAAAACCCAACACACCCGCCACGTGGCCGACTAGTCCTCACACTCTTCGCCACGTGTCCAATCCAAGCAAATCTACTCCTAGGCCGTTGATACGCGAGCCTTTAGCAGTTCTCAACGTGTCAGCTCCAGAAGACACCTAAATACCCAGACAATAAGGAATAAACCAGGGGCAGTTACGGAAATGGAAAATTATAACGCGGCCAACTTGGTCGCGGATCGGATCTGATCTGATCTCCCAGTAAGTGGGACCGCTTCTGTCACGTGGCACGACGAGAGTTGAGATTTTGATGGAGGGGTTTTGAGCCACTAGTTTTTTTATCGTCGATTTCCAGCCACAAGAAGTCTCTTTCAAGTAGCTTTCGCTTTGCTTTTAACCAAATTTTCTATTTGTTAAAAAATAATTAAAAAAATATAAAACTTGCAATTTGTTAAATTAAATCCACAGGCGCCGTTTATATTCTTTTTTTGGTTTCTTAGCTGGATATTGCTCATCTTCACTGTACAACAGAGACCCGTCAAAGTTTTCAATAGAATTTTCACAGTACAAGAGACACCCATCAAAGTTTCAACAATTTTGTTGAGTTTTCTTCGTCTAGGTTGCATTGTTTTTCTGATTGAGATTCTGGGTTGTATCCACAAGGTTTGTTTTTATTGTTCATACTCTGTTTTTGATTTTTTTTTTTTTTAATTGACTGAGATGAGGTGGGTTTTTCCATGATTTTTGCAGACCAAGCATATTTTCTGTTATTTTTGTTGTATTAATCTGATTATTGGAACTGAATATAAACTCAAATTATGAGGTTGCTGGTGGTGGCATTGAGTGTGTGACATGATGTCTTTTATTGATTATTGTGAAATATCTGAGTTTGGTTATTTGAGAATTATACTTGTGGATTCATCTTAGTAGTTGATGTTACTTTTTCTTGAATTTGAAGTTTTAATTTGAAGTAGATTTATCTTTTAATTTTTTAATATTTTATATTTAATCTTTTGTTCATTAGCTTGGGCGAAGTCTGCGCATGAACTTGTCAGGCCTGATGTGTGGGTTCTTTCATCTGCATTGAACGAATTGCCCTGCCATGGTTTCTCCCCTTTGTTTCTTTTTTTTTTTTTCCTACTAAACCTTCGATTGCGTTATATGACCATCGAGACACCTTTTTTCTAATTTCTTTTATCTCGACCATCTATATAATAACGGTGGAAATTTATTAATATAAGTTAAAATATTTTAATTTAATATATATAAATATTTACCCTTATATCATTTTGTCCTAAAATTTTTAACATAAAAATTAATGATGTAGTATATTTTGGTAATCGAAATAGGGAAAAAAAATTAAAATATTTTGGTAATCGAAATAGGAAAAAAATTAAATTTTGATTATAAATAAAATTAGAGGAAAATTTAAATTAATACATTAAATTAAAGGAAAATTTTAATAATATTTTTAATTGTTAAGAATATTTTAATAATTAAAATTGATAATAAAAAAAATTAATTATAAAATAAAATTAGTGAAAAATTTTGACCATAAATAAAATTGGAGATACACCAAAGGAATTTTAATAATTTTTTTGAATTAAATTATCTTAAAGACAAAAATAATCCTAAATGCTAAAACAACCCAATTTGCAATTTTGCATGTAGAAGAAAAATTATAGACAAATAATGACTTGGATGTTTTTTTAAGTAAATTGTTTAATGTTCATTGACGCTTTGTTTGGGTTTTTAGGGTTTATCTGTAAGGTCAACAAAAGATGATGCAACATCGGTGGTTTGGAACGGATTAATAAACATCATTAATGACGGTAGAAAAAGACATGAAAGACAATTTTTTTTTTTAATCCTACAGTTGTAGGATTAATTATAAATATATCAAAATATTCTATTATATTTACAGTTTAAATATTTATTTTTATAAACGGAAGACAAATATCTACTGTCATAATACAGTGAAAAAAAACTCCCTACGTGTGTTGATAAATACAAATAGTGGAATTTAAATGTCCCTGAGAAAAAACCAACAATTGTTCAAGAAGTGATCAACACAAATAACAATTACTTACAGCTAACTTAGTACCACCGTCGTCCAATATGATATGGTGATAAAATATGTCCATTCAACTTAGTAATATTTCAAATTTGAATTGTTCCACCGCAGATGATATGTCAAAAAGAAACCAACGTAGTTCCACTTACACATAAGCTTCTCTAACAATGGATTATCATACGCATTAGTTTGCTCATCTATCGTTGGGAGAACCAAAAAAATTTATAACCTTGTTTTCTTCCCTTTCACGATTGCAAAACATGTGTTTAATCTTGATCTAATAAGTATTTCCACTTGTATAGCTTGATGAAGCCCTAAGATTTTGAAATTAATTGTAGAAATTAAAATGAAAAGAAAAAATTGATGGAAAACACAATTTTTATTTATTTTCATATATGGATTTTGGTAGTGTAAATGGTAAATAAAATGAGAATTATGGGAAAAACATGGGATGGAGGTGTTTAAGGTTCATTTTTATTTTATTTTTTTTGAAGTTTTTGATAGAATAACACGAAAGTAAAGTTGTAATAAACAATTTGTTGCTTGGGCATTTGGCCTTTCTATGTCAAGGTCAAATTATAACTGTAATTTTTGATAAATTGCTTGTAGTCTTTTCTGAACCAACAGAACAAGGAACGAAGTTTAATAAAGCGACATTTTGGGTTCAAATTTATAACATTCATTTACTACGTATGAATAATGAAATGGGAATTTTTCTAGGGGAGCAGATTGGAGAACTTCAAGATAGAGATCTTGGAGCGTTATGATATTGTTTGGGGAAATGTTTACGGGTACGTGTTTTGATTGAGGTTAATTAACCACTTATTAGGTGCATTCGTATTGATCTTACTGGGCTAGGAGGAGAAAATTGTGATAATCCAAGAGAGATTTGAGAGAGAATTTTTGAGAGACCAATCTTAGGTTTTCATATAATTGCAATAGTATCACATTAGGTTACAAGAAGAGAGATATATATACTAACCTATGAAAAGACTAAACTAACCTTACAAGTCTAATTAATTACACAAATAATAATACATTAATTATATATATATATTACTCTAATAAAAATATTGTTGTTACGATATGAATGGGTACCACCAGATCATTGCTTTTCCTGTGGAATGCTTGGACATGTGCTTCGTGAATGTCCACATCACTATTTGCAATCCACAATTGCTAAACAGGAATATAACTATGGTGCTTGGCTCTGAGCTACTACTCCAGGGAAACCATTTTTCTCAAGGAATAAGATGGAGGTTTCACTCAATTCTGCTTCGTTAGAATCTGCTGCAGGTGACAAGCACTATCTTGGTGATCTTTAGTTGGGAACAACGGTGCGTAGGGCGGCTGATATGATTCGGTTAGAGGCGAAAGCAACTATGATTAGTGGGGTCGATTTTTCTAGTAAAACTCCTGAAGTATCACTTAACATGGCAGTGTTGTAGCGGTGAATCAGGAAATATCAAAGGACAGCTGATATAGATGCTGAAATTTACGCTTGATGACCTGGCGGTCTACGGTGATTGATTGAGGGGATGACGGCCTGAAAAACAACAAGAATAGTGTCGTGCTCTTGGGACACCGGGGTAGTGCTAGCCAAATAGCCTCCGATACCCAAGTTAGATTGTGAATCTAAAAGGGAAAAGACAAGCAAGACGAAAGATACCTAAATTTGAGTGTATGTCGTGCAGTATGTGATGTATATTGTGTAGTACGTGATGTATGTCGAACGATATATGGCATATGTCGAGCGGTAGTGATATTAAAGGAGGCTACGTCATTCGTAGCTGATCTTAGGATTGCGTCGTGCGTAGCTGATCTTAGGATTGTGTCGTGCGATAGACGATGGTTTGAAATATATGTCATACGGTATTCTATTGGTTGTGTCGTCTGGTAACCAGCGATGTGCGTTAAGTGATCCTTAGTAACTTGTTGATAACAATCGTGCAGGTGGAGGCTATGTCGTATATAGTTGGCTATTTGGACAGCGTATCGTGTGCATGAGTAATTGCTCAGAGTAACGAGTCTCTCGATAGTAAAAAAAATGCTTAGTGTCAGAGTGATAGCTTTGGTATCAAAATGCTTGCCTCTTGAAAATGAAGCCATGAAGCTGTATTTATAAAGGTTTGGGGTGTCTGTTGCATCCGTATCTCAATAGATGTCATGCTCCGAGATATCCGAAATTCTTGATATCTCGGAGCCTATTTTGACTAGGCAAGTTAGACTAAGTCAACTGACTTAATTAAGGGTTGACTGACTCAGTTGCCTGGTGGCTGTTGGGTTGTGCATTGCGCTATCAACCACTGGGTCGTGCGTTAACCCTGTAAAGAGTATTGTTAGGCTTGTCGAGCGCTGGGCTTGTTTTTTGTGGTTTTTGACTGTCTTTTGGATCTAAACCTTTCGGGCTATTTCTGATCATTACAGTTTACCCCTTACTCTATTAGTTTTTTCTAAAACTCAAAGAGTAGCACAGAGAGCTCGAAACTTAATACATGTGGTGTGTCGAGTTGATTTCACTGCCAGAGGGTGTTATAGTCGTGCGAATTGAGCCCTTAACAAGTTTGCGTGCTGAGTGTCTTTGCAGGTGGGTGTACGACATTAATGAAATCGAGACTTAACCAATTTTAAAAATCGATTAAGTCATAAACCAGCTCGTTTGTAGAGCGTATTGTAATTAGATGCACGACATTAATGAAATCGAGACTTTAACCAATTTTAAAATCAATTAAGCCATAAACTAGCCCATGTATAGAGCTTAGTGTCGTTGAATGCACGACATTAATTTAATGAGGACTTAACAAATTTGAAAATCAATCAGATCACAAATTTAGCTCGTGTGTAGAGCTTAATGTCGCTGAGTGCACGACATCAATTTAATGAGGACTTAACCAATTTGAAAATCGATTAAATCACAAACTTGGCTCGTGTGTAGAGCTTTGTGTCGCTGAGTGCACGACACTAATTAATGAAGACTTTAACCAATTTGAAAATCGATTAAGTCATAAACTTGGCTCGTGTATAGAGCCATTTGTCGCTGATTGCACGAAACCAATTAATGAAGACTTTAACTAATTTGAAAATCGATTAAGTTATAAACTTGGCTCGTGTGTAGAGCTTTGTGTCGCTGAGTGCACGACACTAATTAATGAAGACTTTAACCAATTTAAAAATATATTAAGTCATCGATGGAGGGGTCAACCCTCTATCTCATATTTCTAAGCAGTTGCATAGTGCATGAGTCGCTATGTCAAGTAGAGACGTAGAGGCAGCATGGTGTTATATCATTAATTAAATAGCCATGTTGCTCACGGTTTGACCATGTCGTGCGAATGGTCGTGTAGATATGTCATGTGGGCGGTCGTGTAGACCTGTCTCGTAGAGCGTTGTGTAGACATATTGCACGGACATTCGTGTAGACATCTTGCGGGGAAATCATATCGTGCAGACAGTCAAGTGGACATGTCACGCGGACAGTCGTGTGGACATGTCGCATGGACAGTCATGTCGACATGTCGCGCGGAAAGTGATGTAGACGGTCGCGCGGACCCATCGTGTAGACGGTCGCACGGACCCTTCGTGTAGACTGTCGCGCGGACCTGTCATGTAGACGGTTGCGCGGACCCGTCATGTAGATGGACGCTTGGACTTGTCACGTGTAGACAGTCGCGTAGACCCATCGTGTAGACATGTCGCGCGGACAGTCGTATAGACGGTCGCGTGGACTTGTCGTATAAACGGTCGTGTGGATGTTGGCATTTACTTGAGTTAGTATTTACCATGACAATGTCGAGTAGTAATGAAATTTCGACTTGGTCGAGCATAGATGAAAGCAACGAATCAATTAGACTTTTGTCGATAGAAGTGTAAATCGTACAATCTACTTAATGGAGTAACAATCTTGATAAGTTTTCGACTTGGTCGAGTAGAAAAAGGTTGAGTCAATGTAGACGATCGTCTTTGTTTCTGCTGTTTCTACGGGCCGTAGTAGGGTAGGGTTTTGGCATACGTTCGCTCGAGTGTCGCTCGACTCTACTATCACTTCTTTTCGACCTGACATGTGGGTGATTCACATCATCTTCTTCCCACTTGATTTGCGCTCATGCTTTGGATAAGACGTATTCCATGGTTTTACATGGATACTTGGTGAGCTTCTTGTACAAGTCCGAGTCGTGTAGCAAGCCCTTCCAGAAGGCTGATATAGTTGTAGTCGGGTTGGAATGGGGGATGAAGACCTTCTTTTTGTTGAAGCGTCTAATGTAGTCGCATAGGCGCTCTCCTCTCCTTTAGCTGACAGTGTAGAGGGCGTTCGACTACTTCTCCAACTTTCTACTGCTGGCGAATTGCTTGACGAAGATATCCGTGATCTGTGCAAAGGATCTGACAAAGACGTTGATTATGTTGGTGTACCATTGTAGCGCTCGACCCGAAGCCCTTGCACATGCATGCTTCTCTCAGGTCTTATGGAATCGTTACCGTGAACATCCGTTGGCGATACTAGGTGATATGGTTATCTAGATCTGTCGTGCTGTTGTAGAGCTTCATTTCAGGGAAGCTAAATTTCCTTGGCATCTCGACGAGGGTAATAGCGTCGATAAAGTGTGAGTCTGCGAAGCTATTAATTGAGCTCTTCTTGATAGGAACGAGCATTCTAGGAATGCGTTGGATCAAAGCTTCCATTTCTGCGAACCTGAAGTGAAGGTCGAGCCTACCATACCTGTCGTGTGCAAAGTTGGCGTTATATGCACGTTGGTTACAGTCATTGTTGAGGGGACGAAAGCTTTCGTGTTGCTTGGGAGAGTTTGCTGGGCAGAAGTTAGCAGGTTCATTTCTCCCTAGGCAGCAGCCTTTACAGTTGATGCATTGGGCATGACAGTTTCTGCTGCCTGATTGCCTACAGGAATGGAAGTGTCGTTTGCGCTCGACTTTATCTCAAAGATGGGATGTCATGCTTTGAAGGTTAGAGTCGCGGGCGTCATCTGCCCCAGAGTAGATGTAGGGTTATTGACTTTGTAGCTCATGTGGCCAAACCCCAGAGGTAGGCTTCCAACGTGATGGGGTTTGATTCTTCCGCCATGATCTGAATAACTATGATTGTTGATTTGCTGATCAAATAACGTCGCGCCCCACGGTAGGCGTCAAATTGTAGATGCTGAAATCTACACTTGATGACCTGGCGGTCTACGGTGATTGATTGAGGGGACGACGACCTGTAAAACAACATGAAGAGTGTCGTGCTCTTAGGACACCGGAGTAGTGCTAGCCAAATAGCCTCCGACGCCCAAGTTAGATTGTGAATCTAAAAAGGAAAAGACAAGCAAGATGAAAGATACATGAATTTGAGTGTATGTCGTGCAATATATGATGTATGTCGTGCAGTACGTGATGTATGTCGAGCGGTATATGACATATGTCGAGCAGTAGTGATATCAGAGGAGGCTAAGTTGATCTTAGGATTGCGTCGTGCGTAGCTGATCTTAGGATCGTGTCGTGCGATAGGCGATGGCTTGAAATATATGTCGTACGGTATTTTATTAGTTGTGTCGTCTGATAATCAACGATGTGCGTCAAGTGATTCTTAATAACTCGTTGATAACAATCGCACAGGTGGAGGCTATGTCGTGTATAGTTGGCTATTTGGACAGCGTGTCGTGTGCTTAAGTAATTGCTTAGAGTAACGAGTCTCTCGATAGTAAGAAAATGCTTAGTGTCAGAGTAATAGCTTTAGTTTCAAAATGCTTGCCCCCTGAAAATGAAGCCATGAGGCTGTATTTATAGGAGTTTGGGGTGTCCGTTGCATCCGTATTTCAATGGATGTCGTGCTCTAAGATATCTGAAATTCCTGATATCTTGGAGCCTATTTTGACTGGGCAAGTTAGACTAAGTCAACTGACTTAGTCAAGGGTTGACTGAGTCAGTTGCCTGGTGGCTACTGGGTCGTGCATTGGCTGTTGGGTCGTGTGTAAATCCTGTAAAGAGTGTTGTTAGGCCTGTCGAGCTTTGGGTTCGTCGAGCGATGAGCTTGTTTTTTGTGGTTTTGGGTTATCTTTTGGGTCTAAACCTTTTGGGCTATTTTTGACCACTACAGCTTGTACTATCATGAATGAATTTTCAACTTCGGAAATCCTAATAGATGACTGTGCACCAACTTTTACGGCACATGCAACTAAAATGTGGAAGGTTCTTTCCCATTAGGTTATTTTCCCAATAGATCGGCTACCCTTTAGGTTCTTTCCCATCCAATTTGGTCTGATTCTTTGGTTGTGAGTCAATTGCATATAACTTCTAGTGATTGGGATGTTTCTATCCTTAATCAGCTTTTTTGGAAGAAAGATATTGATGAAATTTTGAGTATCCATATTAGTTTGCGTGGTAAAGATGATGTGTTGATTTAGCACTATGATCAGCATGGTATTTATATGGTTTATAGTCATGTTGTTATTTCCTCTCTTTCTTCTAAGTTCGGATTCGAGTTTGGTTTAGAGATGGTGGAAATTCTTTTTGGGGCTAAATGGAAATCTTGTAACAATTGGATTTCTACTCATGTTAACTTGTTGAATCATAAATTCCGGTGGAGGTTTTATGTCCGATGTGCTTGAAGGTTCCTGAATCTATTCTTCATGCTTTATGGGGATGTTCAAAGTTGAAAGCAATTCGGGCTGGTTTTGGTTTCTTCGATAGGAGGTTGATTCCTGACTGCGATAATTTTTTAGACTTCTTGATTCATTGCACGTCTGCTTGCAATCTGAAGAGTTCGAGAGCTTTTATGTTCTCTTATGGAGGATTATGTACCGTCGTAATAGAATTGTGCATGATTCTTCGTTGTTGTCTGTTGACAAAGTAGTTTTTTGGGCTGCTGAATTTTTATCATCTTATAATTTCAACCCTCCCAGATGTCTATTCTACATGCATCTAATGTTAAATGGAAAGCTCCTCCGGCTGGTTGGTTTTCGATCAATATAGATGCTATAGTTCATGCATCTGCTGGTGAGATTGGTTCGTGGGTAGTGATTCGTGATTTATCTAGGAGACTGATGGCTTGCTGTTCTTCCAAGATGAGGTCGTTTTGTTCCCATTAAATTGTTGAGGCTTCGGTTGGCAGAGCAATTGATGTTGCTTCCTGTAGGGTCGAAGTCTGATGCCAAAGTAGTGGTTGATTTAGTCTCTTCTTCTCTGATTCCATATTCTGAACTTTGTTTACTTGTGTCTGATATTATTACTTTGTTAGATTATTCGTGTTTTTCTGGTGTTTCTTTCATTCTTAGAAGTGCTAATTCTATTGCACATAAGTTAGCTAGTCTGACTTTTTCGTTTATTATTGATTCAGTTTGGATTGAACATTGTCCACCTTCTGTGGAGTGACGAATTCGGGAGGATTCTCCATTTATTTTGTAATATTTGGTTTGGGTTTTAAATCCACTACTCTTAAAAAAAAAAAATGGTTACAAGGTACTATATTTCTAACTTATTATGGGCAAAATAATACTTCTAAAGCTTAAGTTTGCTTTGACCATAAAAAAATGCTTGTCAGAGGACCAATTCGGTATATATTTAGTATCATTTTTTTTCTGACTTTTTTAAATAAAAATGAAAACAATATAATGAAAGTAGGTCAATAACTCATCACAAATAATAATCAACTAATTAAGTATTCAACACTTAAAAAAACTTCAAAAAATTATCTTAAAAAATTATAGATTTATCCTTAAATTTAGAATCTATTTTCATTTTGACTCCGTGAAAATTTTATTTTATTATAATAGTCCCTTCAAAATAATATACTTTCGTAGTTCCGACCGTAATAACTATCTTAAAAGTTATATAGACACATTTTTTGAAAAAATTCAATAAAGAAATGTAATATCTTCCTTTTTAAGGCAGATAACATATATGATTAAACTATTCATAAAATATTTAGCTCTTTGTATAATTATATTGTATAGAATATTGTAAATTGAAATATTATTTCATTAAATATTTAATTTAAAAGTATATTTATCATTGTTGCATGCTATATGTACTCTATCTATAATAATTTTTTATATGTTAATTTATTGATAATAAGTAATTATTTAATGCATTACTAGTTATTTTAATTTATGTTAAGTCTCATTAAAATATTAAATTCTAAAAGTAATTATCAATCATTTGTTAAATTTTCCCTTGGTAAAATTTCAAATAAGTTCCTTTTATTTTGAGAAATGACTGTATTTAAAATATTTTTGCATTATTAGTAAATTTAATTCCTAAAATTTTTAAAATGTATCAGTTCAGTTATTACATTAGTCAAAGATAACTAATTTAGGGATATTTTGGTCTCAATACGTTATAGCTTCATGAAGTATGACACATGTAACAAGAAAAAAGAAGAATTGGAATGGATTGATCCTAAATATACATAAATTATGTTCTAATTTGTAACAAAGAAGTTTAGAATTTTTTTTTTTTTAAATCTGACCTACCGAGATTAATTCATACGAGTACGGTTCGGATATTTATTTTTATTTTAAAAGTTGTCTACCTATATAATTAAGCTTTTATGGATAAAGGTAGGAATAATATATATACTACTTAGTTATTGAACTTTAGTGGTTTGAAAGAGTTTGAGACTCCTCCAACTACCAAGGTAGAGGAACTATTGGTGTTGAAAAAGTTTTTAACACCTATAAAAATTATAAAAGAAATTACAATGATTTTGTTATATCTATATAAATGAAATATAAGTTCATGATATGAAGCAAGGTATTTTGGTTTTTGAGGAACCTCGTCGTTTGGCTTTGAACTGCTACCTGCTAGAGGAGTTCCTGTTCCTCAGTAGATCTTCCGTGGCTGTTAATGTCTTTTGTGTTCCCTTTTGGGCTGTTTTGCCCTCCTCTGTATCTTAAAAAAAAAAATTATAAGTTCAATTATCTCCTCATCTCTCAAAATTTATAATAGTTTAAGAAAATATATATGTTTAATTAATGGACAAGTTTTAATACAATGTCCTTTGTCTTGGTGGCTACAGGCCTCAAACTCCACCAAACAATCAAGATTTAATACCTTATGTATATATGTAAATATATATTTTACTATTGTCCGTAAAATTGTAATTGTGTGGGTAGATTTTTCTTCCGTGTTAAGAGAAAACTCCTCCCGTCGTTGGGAGAAGTTGTTTGGACCTTTGATCCCGATAGTCTTCGTCTCCCGTTATTGGGAGAAGTTATCCAGACCATATTTATATAAAATTTAATCTTGGTTGGATCCCAGTAATTCTATAAACCGTAAGATGTCAGATTTAAATTAATAATGAAAAAAAAATTAATGGGCAATTTTTGTTCAACTGGCTTCAACAATTTCCTTATATTGAAGAACCAAAGAAACTGGCTTTTGAAAAACAAGAATAATATAAATGAGAAAATAAAAACAACAAAGGCATGTGAATTTGTGTGGCTCTTATTTTCTTGTACCGCCTGATCTCTCTCTCTCTCTCTCTCTCTCTAGATGATATTTGTATGATTTAGAATTTATTTTTTAATATTTTTAAATAGAATATATTATGCAACCACAAAAATTACCTCTAATTTATTATCCATAAAATCCAAACACTGGCCTTTTCTGATTTATGACAGGAAGAGCTTGTTTGGTGGCTCAAATTGAATTGAGAATAAACTAATTTTACTCCAATTATTTATTTAGTTATAACGTTGAATTGGACAAAATCCAATCCAATGTCACTAATTAATCTAGCTGTAGCGCGGTAGGACAATGAATCCTGCCACAACTAATAGGACTAATTAGTTTTATCATTATACTTTTTTTTAACACAATTGTTTTACCTTTTTATTATAATTATTCTAACATTAAAAAAATAATATATTTCAATACTAATTTAAAAATTAACTAATTAATTATAAATATTTTATTTAATTTAAATAATTTCTTAACTAAATTTATTTTAATTTAAATAATTTTATTTTTATTAAAATTGAATTTAAATAATTTTATTTTATTAAATTAAATTATATAATTTTATTTTATTCAAAAATTAATTGATATATCAATTTTACATTGTCTTAGACATTAAATATAATTATTTTGCGTTCAACGCAATACAATACTGAACAATGAACAATATTTGATATTTTGTTATTTTTGCATTCCTTTTAACTTTTTTTTAATATTAATTAATTAATATAATATAGTTTATTTATATTTAACATTTAAAATATTTATATTTTATTTAGATTTATTTTAAATAATTTTAATTTAATTATATAATATTTAAAAATAATTTTACTTTATATGAAATTAATTTAATCAAATTTGATTTGATTTTATCAAATTTCATTCTATACTAGATAAAGGATAATATTATTTTTAATCCTATCTATACTACACCAAATACATCATAGTACTAATTCAATCCAATTCAATCCGATCATATCATATCCTATCTTATGAAAAATATTTAAATTCAATCTCGCGCACTAAACGCACCATAAGGTGCTAACAGCTAGGTGACTACTATTGCAGTTGCCCCTCTTGGTCTTGGGATGAAACATAGCCACATCTTTATTTTATTTTATTTATTTTAAATTTTATAAATAATTTTATTTTGACTGCCTCATATTTATATTTTTAAGATTTTATGACTGTTAAATTATTATAAATTGATAATTTTAATTTATATAATTGAAATTTTAATAGTTAAAAGTAAATAAATTTAAAATTAATTATTATTAAAATAAAAAATAAAGTAAAAATAAAAATGATAACATATATTTTTAAAAAGTCAAACATCGGACAGGTCAGAAAACTGTTTGAACTTTTTAATATCAAACTCTATAGTGCGGTTTGGATATCTACTTCCAAATCATAAGAAGTCTGCTCCTAATATTAGGAGAGGTCTCTCCACAATATTGTAGTTTTATATTACAATATCAATGTTTGAACCTTGGTGGGTTGTTATATTATTTTATATTTAATTAAAAATATAAAAAAATAAAAAGTATATGTGTTAAAGTATAGTATGATATCATATATTTTGATAAATATATTTTTTAATAAAATAATAATTATTATTGACTATTAAAATTTTAATATTATAAATTAAATTATAATTTATGATAATTTAGTGATTATAAAATTTAAAAATATAAATATAAGTAAACAAAATAAAATTATTTATAAAAATTGAAAAACAAAAAAGAGAATGTTGGCAATGTGTCGGCTAAACTGGGGCGACTGTACAGAAGCACTCCCTCGCACTCTTCTTTATGACAAGTTGTTGCCCGTCAATCTAGCTAAATTCGCTGTCCACCAAACCCAAAGCCACGTGGCAGATTATTCCACACTGTCTTCGCCACGTGTCCAATCCAAGCAAATCTACTCCTTAGGCCGTTGATACGCGAGCCTTTAGCAGTCCTCAACGTGTCAGCTCCAGAAGACACCTAAATACCTAGACATGAAGAAATATACCAGGGGCAGTTTCGGAAATGGAAAATGATCACGCGTCCAACTTGGTCACGGATCTGATCTGATCTCCCATAAGTGGGACCGCTTCTGTCACGTGGCACGACGAGAGTAGAGATTTTGATGGAGGGCTTGGAGCCACTAGTTTTTTCTCGTTGATTTCCAGCCACAAGAAGTCTGTTCAAGTAGCTTTCGCTTTGCTTTTAACCAATTTTTCTATTTATTAAAAAATAATTAAAATATATAAAACTCGCAATTTCTTAAATTAAATACACAGCAGCCATTGATTTTCTTTTTTTGGTTTTTTAGCTATAGATATTGCTCTTCTTCACAATACAACAGAGACCCATCAAAGTTTTCAATAGAATTTTCACAGTACAACCGACATCCATCAAAGTTTCAACAATTTTGTTGAGTTTTCTTCATCTAGGTTGCTTTGTTTTTCCGATTCAGAATCTGGGTTGTATCTCGTTTTCTCTGTCAACTAACCACAAGGTTTGTTTTTATTGTTTATACTCTGTTTTTGCTTGTATACTTTATTGCATATTCAGCAAGTTGAGATTTTTCAGCCTGATCTGATGATGTTTTCTTTTCTGGGCAAGTTTTGATGTTTTTATTTTATTTGGTGGGTGTACAGCTTTTCTTACTTTGATAACTTCTAGATGAGAAATGAAGAAAATCAAAGTTGTCAAGTTTTTTAATTTTTTATTTTTGGACATTTTAAAGCTTGGTTTAATTTAATTGACTGCGATGAGGTGGATTTTTCATGATTTTTGCAGACCAAGCATATTTTCTGTTCTTTTTGTTGTATTAATCTGATTATTGGAACTAGTTTGAAGAAAGCCACTGATAATATAAACTCAAATTATGAGGTCACTCTGCTGGTGGTGGAATTGAGTGTGTGAAATGATGTCTTTTACTTGATTATTGTGAAATATATGAGTTTGGTTATTAGAGAATAAATTGAGTGTGTGAATTTATGATGCTTCTACTTGATTATTGTGAAATATATGAGTTTGGTTATTAGAGAATTATACTTGTGGATTCATCGTAGTAGTTGATGTTTTCTTTTGATAGTTTTTCTTGCATTTGAAGTTTTAATTTGCAGTGAATTGTGAATTTTTTTGTGCTACGTTGTAATAAGTTCATAATTTTGTTCAGACAGCTATCATGGATTGGCATTTTGGGAATGGTGTTGATGATCTTGTAGTCCCCAGGGATCAAGAATTGTCAGACGGGTTTCCTTCATCACCGGAATTCTGGTCAAAATGGGGAACATGCGACTCTGAAAATTTTGTTTCACAGAGCAAATGTTTCGATATGGATGATATGATGGAGGAAGAATTCAAATTCAATGGTTTGTGTAGTGAAGATATGGAGAAGACTGGTGTCCAAGATAAAGATCAGTGTAGTGGTTCAGTCGTATGTGGTGGATCAGGTGGATCATCGGAGGATTCTCTTCAAAGAACTGCAGTTTCGTGCAATCATCAAGATTACCCGCTTGATCACTTTGCGGGAATTGAACAATTGGATGACATATTCTTGTACAAGCGTAACCTCTGGGATTAAGATACTTGATTTAACGCCTGTAGGAATCATATAGTTTCTCAAATGTTATAGGCCTCTATATATATATAAGCAGCATGATGAAACTTCACATGGAAATTGAGTGCTCCAAAAACGTTTGTGTATTCTTTAAGAATCTGTCTCTGGGACTGGTTTCGTCAAAGAACTTTGGGCATCGCTATGGTTGTGTTATTTTGTAACTATGTATCCTGCTAGTGATCTAATGTCATTAGTTAAGGTGTGGTTACACAGTTTCATTGATGTCACCTATTCCAGATGATATTGCTGTTCCTGAACGACTACATGAAACATAATAGAGCCATTCAATAACCATGAGATGTCCAATCCCAAACATTTTAGTTTTACTTTATTCAATTCAAATTTGTCTTCTTGATTTTCGGTTTTCACTCTTTTTGGTTTTGCCTTTCTGCAGGGATTCCTTACTTGAGGATCTGCCTAGGAATGAAGATGTTCACAAGTCGTTTTCCTTTACCTCCGAATCTCAATGTTTTCTGCTGCCGGCTAATAGTCTTTCAACGGACATGACTATTAATTCACAAAGTAATTCAAGTGACGAACATAGCAAGGGAAGTTCCAAGTATCTCAAAACACATGCATTTTCTCCATCATTGGGTTGGGAGAAAGGTGAAGTTGCTGATTCATCATTTATTCCTTGCAACTCAGAGCAGAGAGACTTCGTCCCAGTAAAGGTGAGATTTTCTGTCTGATTATTAATTTTGGTAGTGAATTAGCAGTGGAGTCACTAATTTGGACCTGGAGTTATTGGTTGTCCTGTCAAGCTTTCATTGCCCATTTTGGACTTCAGATCGATGAAATTTTGAATTGCAAAAATTACTTAGAGCTGCATTTTCTTGATTGTTATGATTTTGAAGCTATTGTAGTTGTTCAGCACATTTTATTTTCCGTGCCTTGTCTTCTCTGCAATGCTACTAGTTTGACAATTATCTTCTGTTTGAAAAGTAAGTTCATTACTGCAATGTTATTGCCAAAACAGTTATGTTGATCATGATGATCGAGGTTATATTTTAATTATATGACTTGTGTTTTCTCTGCCACTAAGGTAGAGAATTGAGCTCTGTTTCTTCTGTAAATAGTTCTTGGGCAAATATTTTTCTCAGACAAATGGAATGTGATAGAGTTGGTTTTTTGTCATTATTGTGGAGTGTTTGCAATATGTTAGTGGATTTGTTTACTCAAATGTTGGAAGAATAGCTTCTTCTTGGATGTATTTTTTGTACTTTTTCCCGTGTAGTATAATATCTTTATTGCGGTGCTTGTTCTATCCACACAGGCTAGAGATACATGGAAAGCTGATGCATGGTGGTGGGTGGAGAAAAAGAACATAGTTTCTCTGTGGCCCTCACAATAATTGTCTTAGAATACTATATGTTCATGCATACACAAAAACTGCGTATTGAAGTACACATACTTCCGCATGCATACTCGGGCGCAGGAAACATACACGCAGAAAGATAATACAAAGATCATATCTCCCCCTCTTGTAGCATGTGCTCCTTGTACTGCAAATAACATATTACTACTTCATAAAACTTACAATGTAACTTTCTTTGAAGGCACCGCTGGTTGAAGTTCGAGTTGCTTCTGAGAAGAATGGTGAAATGGACCTGAGGGCGAAAAGCCATCAGTTGAAGAATCAGTGTTGCAGGACCTCAAAATTGTGATGGCACAGGTGAAGTAACTAGGAACCTCACAGCTTGAAGAGCTATATAACTACATAAAACTATATTCTCTAATGGATTTTTCTGTAATTCTTTTTATCTGAATCAGTTGACTGATGAGACACGGATTTGTTTTCGTGACGCCTTTTACCGACTTGCGAGTAACTCAAAACATCATGTAACACCACTGTGCCAGAAGGGTGATTTTTCTACAGAGGCTTCTCCTGGGACAGATCATGATATAAGCAAGAGGTAATTTTTTGCCTTTTGAGAAAAAAAAAATATTTAGCACTATCATGTCAAGATAGTGATTAGTAAGTTGGTGTTTGAACTTGGACAATCTAACTAAAAGCCACTCGTGTCATTTATCAACTGAAATTACATGGGATTGGTTGGAGCCCAAAATTAGTCTCTATGGGTCCTTCTACCTCAAGGGCTCAGAAATTTGCTCTCAACTTTTGTCTACCTGTAAGGAACATGTCCTATAGCTCTGTACGGTGTAGGCCACTCTTTTTGTCGCTCGTAGTTTTTGTCTTTAGCATTGCAGCAATTAAATTCTCTTGTAGTATTGAAAGTCAACTAAGTGACTAGGAAACTAAATTATGAGTATTGTAGTTGGGCAAAATTCACTGTCTGCTGAAATAGAGAAGATTCAAAACGATAGATTTGAAGAAATGTGATAAAGCCGTGAAAACAGTCACATTTAGTTCTGTTTAGTACTTTTTGTATCCTTGTAATTGTGAACGAACAACTCGAACTCTTAACATGATTTTTGATGATCAGGTCTGGGAAAAGGAAACCAATGGAATCCGAGACCAACATCTTTGACAGAGCCATTGCGAACCTCGTGTATGATAAGATGGACTTGAATGTAAGAGAATTTCCGACTACAGCAGCGATGTACCCCAGGCAAGAAGGCATTGGGACAACAGGATCACCAAACCAGAGCTCAAATAAGCTGGAAGTTCATCATGACAGGTTAACAGGAGATGCTGAAGTTCCAAGGTTTGGTGAGAAACATCCGGAAATCGCAGCAAAACCAGAAAAGGAATTCTCAAAAGGCCTTGTAGAGAGCAGTGTGTAGAAGTCTTTTAGTGAGGGAATTTTGATCTAAATAGGTACTGTATCAAGCAATAGAGCTTATATAATTCTCGAATGTTTTCCAGTCTGTAAAATGTAAATACCTACCAAGTACTTATATACTATCAGTTTGTATGTATAAGTATTCTTGGCATGAAAACTCAAGCTGCATAGGCTGAGCTCAGTTTTGATTGGCATGTATATCAGTTGAATCAATAACATATCTCGGATCCATCCTTTTCGACATACCCATTTTTCCGCTTAATTGCATAGAGCTCAAGATTTTCAGAATGGAGTGGAGTGTGTTTGAGTATGCACCTTGTTCTAATAGATTCCCCTTGCAAGTGTGATTTTAAGTAACTTGTTTTAGAAGTCATCAAGGATTTGATTTACGACAGAATTCAAGTCCTTTCTGAACTGGGGTTGCTAGTATCGCAAGTCATCGACCTTATTTCAAACACTGCTGTTCCAGGTATTAGCTTTGTGTCCAGAGCTGCAGACCTCTCACAATCTTGCCAAGGAGGCGTTCAGGATAGCTGAAGATCTTTTCTGGATAGAAGATTATAGGTTTGGGGTAGTTTTTTTAAAAGTGATTTTAGTTTTTTCATAAGTTGGGTTCAAAAGCTGTTTCATAAACTTTTCAGAAATAGTTTATTGAAAAATTTGACAAAAAGTTACAGATAATAGTTAAAACTAGTCCAATTTAACTTCAACTTCTACATTAAATAGGAAGTTGGTCATAACTTTTAGTGAAACTTTTGTAGAACCAAATTATCCTCATTTTATATTAAAGTTATAAAAAAAAACCTAACCTTAAATATTAAAAGTTAGAAATTAATAATCAATATTTTTTATGGAGACTAATTTCTTTTTATCTTCAATATTTGAAGAAAATAATTAAAAATTTTATTAATATTTATTTTGTTATCTAAAAGTTTTTATAATTAATATTAGTCTATTTTCAATTAGAATTAAAGTAAAAACATTTAAATGTACTTAATGTATATAAACCGAATTCCATCAACAAATTAAATAAATTAATTTTACTAAAACATCATTTTTGGTCATTCTATAATTACACTGCAGTTCAGTTATATAGTTTACAAAATACTTTAATACAGCTTTTTCAACTCACTGTACTTTTAAAAATAAAGTTTACTAAACACTCACCAGCTTTTTTCCAAAACTACAGCCACAACTACTTTAAGAAAGATAAAGCTCTACCAAATTGGCTTTACGTAGTCATTGAGACGTCTGGAGTTTGTAGTCCTCAAAAATCGCTCGGGGACACGGGGCACTACAACCTGCAAAGACAGAACGCACGTGACCCGCAAGACATCTGGGACACCGGGGTGGTGCCGGCCAAAGTCGCTCCGACGGTCAAGTTAGCGAGTGCTAATAAAGGTGTAATGCTCGTAAATGGAGATGAGTGAGAAATACTTCCTGCTATCTTTACAGTTGGGGTTTTTCTGATCAAAGGAGATATAAGATCGGAGGGTGATCGGAGAAGATCAACAATGGTCGGAGGGTGTGGCTTTTTCTTAGTAATCTCTGGATCTCAGTTTTTCAGCCGTCCCTTCCTATGAGGGATTATCCTCCTCTTTATAGGAGATCGATGCTTCTTCCTTTTTTGGAGATATCATCATTCTCTCTTCTCTGTCTTCCACTAAGAAAGCATCTGGGTGCTCCTTTTGATTGAGCTGCCATCGAGTGTCATTATGACTTCGTAGGACCCGTTTCAAAGTAGATCACAATCTGGTCTCCCTCGAAGCGACGGGGATGCTATGTCGTGCGACATGTAGGTTTCTTGTCAATCTGGACCACGATTGGGTGATGTAGCACGGTCGTACTACTGATGCGACTTTTTGTACCCGCAAGTATACGGGGTCGGCACAAGTAATAAAATGATGAGTAAATTATCGTCTCCACAGGGATATTTAGGCGTTGAGTACTAAAATTAACCAAGCCTATTTCTATTTGAATAATCGAAAGATATTAAATGATAAAAATATAAAGACATGAAAATAAAGCAAGCAACCAATATGAGAGATTAGTTAGGGTATTTGAATTCACCTAATCCATCCTATTGAATTTCATGAGAGCACATCGTTGAGGTTTAACTATGCATGATGATGACCGTGTTTATCTAATTTATCCAAAGTCCCCTCTCGAGGTAAATCGGACCTATTCCGTACACACTAATATCCTATCTCTCGATGGTATATCCAAGTGTATGGAAATGCATTAGTTACAATAAACACCCTATGTGATCACACAAGCAAATTAGTATATCTCTATCCAATTTTACTTGTGGTGGACATTATATCGAGCACGTGGTGCGCGTCTCCTCTCGGTACATAACACACAACCAAATTATCATCTAAATGTAGGCCTTCACATTTAAAAGCATTAAGCACAATAAAACCACTCAACAACACAATAATCAACCGCAACAAATTAAACAATCAATTCATTCGATCATCATAGAATAAGATCCATCAAAACCCCAACTTACAAGTTTAGCTCCTAATCATGGTTTTCAATTAATTAAACTAAATTAAATTAACTAAAACAATTAATATAAAATGAGACGGATTCAATGGAGGATAATGCGAGGTGGTCACACGGTTCCAATCACGGAAATGGAAAATATATTGATTATTATTAAGTACATAATCTCATGAGATAAATAACATAAAATATATTCATAAACAATAAATATCCAAATCCGTTCACGGTTCCGAAAATCACCTAACAATAGTTCTAACAACTCAAAATCATAAATGAACAATCAAGGAAGATAAATGAGATGAAATACAACCCATTGAAGCTCTCAAGACTCGAAGTTCCGCTTTGGTCCGGCTTGAACTTCTCCGCTTTCGATCTTCGTCTTCTTCGATGAACACCCACGATCTAGAGATGTTGTGATGATTTGTGATGCTTGGGATGTGTTTGGGAGGAGCAAGGAGGGTTGAAGTCACCCTTGGAACAGCTTGGGAGCTGTCTGGACTGCTGCCACGAGCTCTCCTCCTCTGCAAATTTCTGCAACTTTCATTTTATAGCAGCCCGTTAGGGCTGCGTTTTTCTTCGTACCGCGACCTCCACCGCGACCTGTGGTCGCGGTGGCTTGGTCGCGGCCTTCACTGGCCGCTGGGAAAGGCTGGGACGCGAGCAGCCTCGCGAGGAAGCACAGGTCGCGCTGCCTCCTCGCCACACTCGCTGCTGCCATCGTTTCTGCACCGCGAGCTTCCCACGCGAGCACGGGTCGCGCTCGGTTCCTCGCGTTGCTCACTGGACGCGTTCTCTTCTTCGTCGCGAGCTGCACCGCGAGCTGGGGCTGGTCGCGGTCGTGCTCGCCGTGCTCACTGGTCTGGGCTGGGCGTCTTCAACGCGAGGGAGCTGGTCGCTCGCGCGAGGGAGGGCTGTGCATGGCGCTGCTGATTTTTTTTTGTTTTATTTCTTTGGCCAAAACGACGTCGTTTTGGACCAAAGCATTGGTCCAAAACGGCGTCGTTCAACTTAAGTTCCCAGCTGCCATCAAAACGCACCGTTTCATTAATTGCTGGGTTAACTTTCTGAATTTACGTTTTGATCCCAGAACTTTAGCATTCTTTCATCGATGCTCTTCCCCAAAGTTACTGAAATTATACATTTTCCCCAAAAATATACAAAATCATCATTTAGGTCCCTAAACCTGCACACTCAAGGAAAACACGTGAAAAGCACCAAAAATACTCAAGAATACAATTAAAAGATACGGTTTAAGGGTCGTAAATATATAAAAATAAATGACCGATCAACTACATAAGGGTACATGTTCGTGCGACAAGGTCTTCAAACTGGTACGTCGTCGTATTACACGAGTGCTTCGTGTCGTGCGACATAGTCTTCCAACAGGTACGTCGTCGTACTACACGAGTGCTTCGTGTCGTGCGACATAGTCTTCCAACTGGTACGTCTACATGAGGGTGCTCCATGTCATGCGACTTGGTGTACTTGAAGTGTACCCTTCTTTTAGCATGGCTTTCTTTATTTGGGCTAATTTTGGCTCTCAGAGTTAGTTCTTAACTTTTTATTGTGTTAATTATAAATTGTTGTGCAAAAAAACATTTTTACCCTTCGATCATCAAGTCAATAGTTAGTCGGACCGTTAGTCAACGTTTAGGAAATCTCTTGTAATTATGACAAATGTTGTCGTTGCATAGAATATTGTCTTACGTTGTCTTACGTCAGGGGATGTTGCAATTAACCCTTTATGAAATCAGAGTAATATAGAAAAAGAAAAAATGTAAACGAAATATGAATTGAAATACTATTGTTTTTTCTTTTTTACGAGAAAGAAGGAAATTTTATTATAAAGAAAACAATTACAACAAACTGGACATATAACTCTCTGCTAGAGAGGAAATACATGAAGTATTAGTCCATAGGAGGAGATATGAAGATCCCAATATTACAGGAGATGTAGATCTCTTTCGATTTGGAGTAGA
This sequence comes from Xanthoceras sorbifolium, assembly GCA_003430845.1. Classification (NCBI taxonomy): domain Eukaryota; kingdom Viridiplantae; phylum Streptophyta; class Magnoliopsida; order Sapindales; family Sapindaceae; genus Xanthoceras; species Xanthoceras sorbifolium. The sequence continues at coordinate 6,416,872 of CM010614.1, read as the reverse complement.
TTATCAATATCCTCCCTTCTGCATTTTTTTCCTTTAGCAAATTTAAAAACATTTGGGTGTTTTTCATAACTTTTTAAGTAGATTTATAAGTGGGAAAAATTCATAAAAGCCTTTTTACATATAGAAAAATTATTTTTAACCACATACGAAAAAATAATGGACAAATTACAGCAAACTATCTGAGGTTTGCCATTTTACAGTCGAAAACAACTTTATGAAACATTAACAGCGGCCCTCTTTCCGTTATTGTCGACCGTTAAAAGATAACCGTTGACCGTTTTAAAAGTTGACAAATTACAGCGAATCTACCTGAGGTTTGCAATTTTGCAGTCGGAAATTTTTTTTTTATGAAAAATTGACAGCGAACCCCACTTTCGTTACCGTTGACCGTTAAAGATAACTGTTGACCGTTTTAAAAGTTTAAAAAGATAAAAATATCCCTAATTAAAAAAAGGGGGATTATCATTTTGGTCCCTAACTTTTGGGGAATTATCAATTTTTTAAAGCAGTTATGGTTAATGGTATACTTGAACCCTCACTTTTAGGAAATGTATCAATTTGGTCTTTCTGTAAGTCAATCGTTAGGCAAATTTAACAGTTTCAGAGGTATTTTTGTCTTTAAACCTAACAATGGCTAACAATAATTTTTTTAGTGAAATGACATATCTACCCCCAGTTAAAATTTAAAATAAATTAAATTAAAATTTTTTTTAAAAAATTAATAGATCTCCACCGTCCATTAATCTTGATGGACGGTGGAGATTATATTAAAAATTAAAAAAAAAATTGTAATACACCCTCCCGATAGTTTGTACTGTACACATATATGAATTGTAATATATTTTCCCAGAATTTATTGTACGGTACATATGTGAATAAATATGCCCTTTTTATGAGTAAATTGAATGTTAGAAGTGTTAACGGTGCTATAAAGAAATTTACTGGACGGATCCGGAGATTTTTGGAAAGGTGTTCGGAGACCCGAAAAAGTTACAAAATGGGTCTGGATGGGTATTAAAGGCCCGAAAAATGTTCGGAACGGTTTCAGATGGTTAGTAAGGCTCCGTAAAGTGTATACGAAATTCAATTATAAGTTTCGGAAGACCTACGAAGGATTTCCATAAATTTAGAGTATTAAGGGTATTTTTGGAAAGTAAATAATAAATTTTATGGACACATGAGATGGTGTAATTTGATTGGTTAATGGAAAAGTAATTTAGGTGTTGTAATTTGATTGGTGTTTTAAAAGTGTGATGGAAAGTAATTAGGTGGATTAAATTTGGGTTAGCCATTTGGACAAATGAGAATTAAGTGATTGAATATTTTTTATGGAAATGGAGTTTTATGGAACTAGTTAGAAATCAACTAACCATTAGAGTTCCATTAGAATTTAACCAATCAAATCTCATCATCCCTAACCAATGGCAGTCTTGTAAATTTTAATATAGTTTAAGGGCAAAAGTTAAGGAAAATCAAAGAGTATATAAAGAATAAGTTATGATAGAAATAAAATGAAATCAAGAAAGAAAAGGAGAGGAGAAAGTCGGCCAAGAGAGAAAGAAAAGGAGGGAGGTTCGGCCAAGGGAGAAAAGAAGGAGGAAGAGATCCAAGGTATTTTTCAAGCCATTCTCAAGGATTCTCAAAGCCATACAAGCTTACCTTACAAGCCTAGAAGCAAGATTCAACCATATCAAGTGAAATCAAGTGGTAAGTGAACTAATTTCATGAGTTGTGAGATAAATTCTTGGGTTTTTGATTCTTAGTGCTTGGGTGATGATTTTGATGCATAAATTTAGGGATTAAGGTATCAAACAAGTATTCAAGCCAAGCAAGAGGATTTAAGGTCATAAGGTGTAAGGTGAGATACTAGTTGTTGAGAAGTTTTGAATTAAACTTAAATTGAATGTTATAATTAGTTTAAATCAAGTTGGATGATTTTGAATTTGATGTTACTAAGCAAAGAAAAGTCATGTATGTTAAGTTGATAAAGATTAGTGTGTGATTAAGCTAGGGTTTGGTGTGATTTTTGCTTGAAAATTTCAATCTATGCATACTAAGGCACTAGTATAGAAATTAATGTAATTTTTAAGTAATTTATGTTATGAAATTGAAAGAAAATTTTTGGTGAGTGCATGATGAAGTTTTGGGAAGCCATGTGTGTGATGGTTGAGTTATATTTTTCTTTCATGTTAATGTGTAGTAATGGTCATTCAAGTGTGGTAAAGTGGGAGGAAGTAATGGAAATTGAAAAGTGAAGAAGAAAGTGTTAAGTGTTGAAAGTAAATGATGACATGGGCTATTGTGAAGGGCATGAAATAATATTTAATTTAATTGGGTTAATTTTATGCCTAAGAATGTGCCTAAACATCACACTTAAAGGTAGGAACTTGAAGGAAAAGAATAAAAAATAAAATGGTCAAGTTATGGCCAAAACAATGCCATAAGAATTAGAGAATTGTTTTAAGTAGTTTGGATGGTTTTAATTGCTCTCATGCAAGTGGTTGTGTGAATGAGTTGAGTGTGGTATTTTCTAAAAAGGAGAATGTGAATGTGTGTAGGAAGAATCGGAGTGGTGCTCGGAAAGTTAGTAACGAAAAGGTGAATGTCTAAACTATTTTATTCAAGTGGATGTTTAAATTAGTTTAAGTAAAGTGTATTTTATTTTAAGAATATGTTTAAAGTGAATGTTTAAGCTATTTTATGCAAAACGAATTTATTTTAGTAAGACGTTTTAAGTGAGTGTTAAACCTATTTTATGTAAAGTGCATTTCATTTTAATAATATGTTTTATGTAAGTGTTCAAATTATTTTATGAAACATGCATTTTATTTTAATGATATGTTCTATGTGAGTGTTAAAATTTTTATGACAAGTGCATTTCAATTTTCATAATATGTTTTATGCAAATTTATGGAAAGTTATGATTTTATTCAAGTAAGTGTTGAAATTATTTCATGAAAAGTGCATTTTATTTTCATGATATGTTTTATGTAAACTCATTGAAAGATATTTATTTTATTCTCTAAATAGAATCATGATTTTGGAAATGAAAATAAACTAAGGATTTCAAGATTTTTGGCCTATAATGAATCCCTAGTATTCAACATTCAGATATCAGTATTCAGAAACCGATCAGAGGTATCCTGAACGTGCATGGAAGGGTATGTGTATGGGTATTATGCTAACCATGAATTTGCCAAGTAGGCAATATATATTGAAATCTTGCCAAGTAGGCAATTGGGCTAGTGTGTCAGTGTGTCGCCCTCTGCACGTTTGGGGTATATATTGAGTTAGCGCGCTGGCTTTTACATGGCGATGTAGGAATTCCGCTACGTAAATCGGTTTATTCATTAGATGGGCTCGTGGGGCAAACCTGGACCAAGGCTCAGTATAGGCGAATCCCGGATCCTAGTACGATGCGAATCGAGGTTCCTTGTACTTTATCTAAGGTATTCTCAGGAAAAAGGCCATCATGTTGGGATTTATGCCCTAAAGCTTGTAATTGTAAATGGTTAAAGACAATAATAAGAATTATTCAGATTATCATTCAAGTTTATAAATATTTTATATTCAGTAATACATTCGTATTGTGCAAGAACATCCTAGATTGTAAGATGTAATCTCATAATGAGTATATAATAGTCATATACAGAGAGGATTCATTTTGAGACGTGCAATCTAAAGCGTCCATAGAGAGTGAACAAAGCTGGGTACTTTGTTTGTGATTGATCTACTGCTGCGGTCCATTCTGTAAAGTACGGTGGTCATATCTTAGACCGCTCATGTAGTTGACATGAGAATGAAGGCACCTTATATGATGAGATCATATAGGACTGGGCCACGATTTATATGAATATCTCACCAAGATCCGTTAGTAGATGAGATTCATATATAATCGATAAACGATGGCTATTTATAGGTGATCTTAATCCTGAGTGTCTTATCGACTCCTTCAGGTTGGATCGTGGCTTTTGATTTACCATGAGTGAGGTTGATGTGAATCTCGACTATTACCTCCGTATCTTGGAGTTGCGGTTTGGCTTGTGGCTGGGAAGGTTTAAACACAATAGTGGAATTCACTCCTTCTTGATTGAAGTAGATAAGTAGTTCCCTTAAGGGTTGATTTGGGGCTTGAATGATTATGAGTGCTCTCCTTCTTCCGTGAGGAAGACAAGATTTAATTGTTCATTAGAGAATCAATGGTACTTAAAGCAAAAGATATTTCTAGAGGGGTATAACGGACTTTATGACCCAGCTCTAGTTATGAACTATTTGTGGAGGGTCCAACTATATGCAATTAGCTATATCAATGGACGCTGAGACTTCGGATTGTATAAACACGTCTACAGTTTTGAGAGTGCAGCCTCGGGCTTTTAGTGGAATAACTCCGAGGTAGTAATCATGAAATATTAATTAAAGAGTTTTAATAAATATTATTAAGTATTATTGGAGCTCAAAACTGTGGGTATATTAGGTCCCCTTGCTAGCCCTTATAGTTGTTGGTAATGAGGGTCACAGTAGATTAATAGTGTTACGAAAGTAATGCGGTTTAAATAAAAGAGAATAATTAAATAATGTGATTATTTAATTAATTAAATATTTAATAAAATAATAGAAATTAATAATTATGAATTATTAAATATGAGATCATGTGATTAAATAATGACTAGGACAAAAGAATTAAAAGAATTTGATTATTTTAAAAGTCCTAATAGTCAATTATTAAAGTCTTTAAGGAGACTAAAATAAAAAAGGATTAGGAATCCTATTTTATTAGGAATCCTATTTTGACTTGGTCAAAACTAAAACCCTAAAGGACTACTATATAAGTGTTATATAGCTAGGAAAAATCAACCTAACACACAAGTGAAAAATAAAGAGAATTCGGCCACCAAAGAGAGAAGAAAAGAAAAAAAAAAGTTTTTTCAGACTCTCCCCTCTTTTGCAGGATTCGGCCGGCGTTCTTTTCACGTGATCTCCATCTCTTGCCGTGACGTGCCCACACATACGTTGTCAGATCGCGGGTCATAGCTCGGAAGATCTGGTGGTAGATAAAGGAATCAGAAAAAAGAAAATCAAGAAAAAAGTATGTAGTTTTTAAAATCTTTTTCTGCGTATATATAGGAACTCATTCCTGATTGAAATTTTTTTTTCAATATAAGAAAAATTTTTGAAACCCAATTCCGCATGTTATACGATAATCAAAATCTTTTCTAAAACTCCCTTCAATTGGAATAAGAGACTTTGGTTCTGAGTTTTTGTATATACGCAAAAGAAAACGAAAAACTACATGTTTCTTGTTTATTTTTATTTTTCTTTTTGATTCTTGATCTGTGATATATTATTATGTAGGCACAAATCTAGAATGTATGATTTGTTTTTATTGTTATATAATTTGATTGTATGATTTTAAAAGCGTAATTGGTCGTTAATTATATGGTGAATGTGTTATAGGATGAATTGTTTTTTATTTTTTGGCCAATTGTTTATAGCAATTTTTTTTTGTATATATTTTTTTATTGTTATTCTTGTAATCGATCTGCTGTACAAAGAGTCGAAGAAGCGGATGATGCAAAGAAGAAACGAAAAAAAAAAAACGATTGCATAGCCCCGAGGGCAGAGGCCGCGTACGGTCTCTCGCTGGCGTCGTGCGTGCTCGCGCGCGCGCCTAGCGGCCGCAGCTGCAAGCCCAGTGCACGCGGGCTGCTGTCACGTTTGCGCTGGGGCTGTTTTTTTCGTGTTTTTTGCGGACGATTTTTTGCTGATTTTTCTGAAAAAATATTGTTGAATATTTTTTGGAAAAAGTGCAGAAAATTGGAGCTGAAAACCGTGGGCGAAAGGACCTAAGAACGCGCGCGAAAGCCCGGCTCGCGCGAGGGCCGCGCGCACCTTGTGTGCGTGCGGCTACGCTGCTGGCAGCCGCACTTTCCCACGCGTTAGGGTTGTTTAGGGTTTCGTCTTGACCTAGGGTGCGTGTTAAGGTAACACGTGGACCTCTGGAAAAGATGTTGACTTTTGACAAAAATCAAGTTTGACTTGATAAGGAAAACGAAGACAAGAAGAATTCAACTCAAAGAAGAACTCTTGAAGACCAAGGAATGCCTTGGGAATACAATTGTAACTAGAGTTGTTTAAGTTAGATAACTCATGTCACTCGGTCAATTACGCATGCTTTATTTATTTTCATGTAATGATTATATGGATGTTAAAGCATTGTCATACATATGAATGTCATCTAGATTAGGTGTGCCTACACATGCATTAATAATATGTCATGCATAATTGTCATATTATATTGTTTTATTTTAATGTGATTAAAATAGGAAACAATTTCATAAATGACAATCGAATAATGGATTTAGTTTTTTAGGAGTAAAAACTTGGTAATATCCATTAATTGACTAATCAACAAATTAAAGAGTTTAATTAAAATGATTAGTTAGATTCTTTGGATTAATTAAGATTAATTAGATTAATTCCTTAATTAAAAAGAATCAAATAATGAGATTAGTTTTTAGGAGTAAAAACTTGGTAAGTCTCATTAATAACTAATCTATATATTAAAGTGTTTAATTAGATTAGTTAGGTCCATTTAATGTTAGATTTAATTTGATTAAACATTAATGACATAATTGGACCAAATAATGTGATTTAGTTTTAATAGTAAAAACTTGGTAATTTCACATTTAATTTCTAGTTTATTTAAATAGTTTATGTAAATTAGAAATTGAAATAATAAATTATTTTTTAAGAGTTAAAATTGAATAATTTTTTATAACTAGTAAACTTAGATTTTATATTAGCCGTAGAATCTAAGTAAAGACTAGAAACATAGAGTTTTAGAAACTCTTAGTTTAAAGAAAATCCTAAATTACAAATAGTGAGTGGGAGAGGGATATATGACATTATATCCCGCAGTCTCCATTGTTAGTTCAACACCGTGAGACTTGAGTGGCGCCTCGTGACGGCTTTGCTTTTGTCCTCCTTACGGAGGGTGTCCACAAAGAGTCAATACCAAGGTTGACTTCCTAACGGATAGGTTTTCAGAATGTATTTTGGGACTGACCTAGCCTACCTAGGCACTCTCAAGTTAAGTTCATGAATTCTGAAACGATGGGTCATACTCATAAATGACTTAATTAAGTTGTTAATTTATTGTCCTGACTAAATCAAAGCGATGGTTGGATAATATAAGAATAAAAAGTTATTTTGGTGTATTATCCGATTGAGAATGTCTCGATCTAACATGCAAGGATTTGACCTAGCCTACTGATCGGTCATTTATTGTTATATATTTACGACCCTTGGATCGTTTCTTTTGATTGTATTTTTGAGTATTTTTGGTACGTTTGATGTATCTTGTGAGTATGTGCCGCTATTAGGTGAGCTCCGTGAATTAATGCGAATACACGATGAGTCGAGGCAAAACCGGACAATTCGGGACATGTATTCTTGGTATGAGGCGCATGAGCTTAACGAGGAAGCCTTGGTGGATTAAATTGAAGATATGGGCGTACACGTGAATAGTGTACACATGAACAATACCGTACACGTGAACAGTGGGCATCGCCTGTGAACAGTGAAATGGCTGTGAACAACTAGTGAACAGTATCTGTGAATAGCTCCTCATTTGTGATATTAAAAGGGGGGGATCCAACAGAGAGGTTCGGCTGGACACGATTTGGCAGTCCTTGGCTTCGGCCAAGGGTGGTTTTTCACCCATTCCTTCACTCCAAAACACCATCCAACATCACCACAACACATCAACACATCTCTAGTTGCGATTACATCGATTTTCCATTGAGAGAAGACGAAGAACAAAGAAGGAGAAATATAAGCGGGAAACAAGCGGGTTTCGATTCTCGACTTCATCGAATGGGTTGTATTACTTCTCTTTTTCCTATATTTATGTTTAATTGATTGTATGATTGATTAGATTTGTTGTTAGGTGGTTCCGAAAACTATGAACGAATTCGGAAATTTGACTATGTAATATTTTTCATATATTTCAAGATATGTTGTTAGACAATTTAATTCTATTAATTGATAATTCTTATTGTTTGCATTACGAAAGTGTTTGCATGAATTTTGAATTATTATTAATAAGGAAATTATAATCATTATGAGACATCAATTGATTGTAATTGAGTTTAATAAGAGTCTAGCAATGAATTATAGGTTGATTAAGGCATGAAAGTGCTTAATTGACCAAAGAATTATCACTAAATTGGGTGCTTGATCGCTTTACTCTGGACCAATAGGCGAAGTGGATTGAATTCAAATCATCAATGCATGAACTATAATTTGATGAGCCAATATTAGGAAATAGTTCATCTTGAGTATATTGTGCTTCATAATAGTCAATGTTTTCTTATCTGGGATTGGGATCGTGTGACCACCTAGCGTTATCCTCCATATATTCCGTCTCGCTTTACTTTTATTGTTTTAGTAGTTAATTGTAGTTTAACTAAAAACCCAAAAACATCCTTGATTTATTTTACCGCTTTAGTATAATCTCTAGTTTTATAATTAGTACCACCACTTCCTTGTGGATTCGACTCCGTACTCACGGAAATTTTATTACTTCGACACATCCTACACTTGGGATTTATTCCCACGCGTTTGAGCGTGTTACCTACCTAGGTACTTACTTGTGGGATGTTGGATTATCATGGCATAGCAACTAATTTTAGGGATTTTTAGTTTAATAAAATTATGCTCATGCATCATGTTTAATTTTATGCCGAACTGTAGCATTTGATATGAATGTATGAAATGAATGATATTAATTTAGATTTATGTCTTTAAATGTCAGCGTTATCTTCTGCATTATTTTTTCATCTCAAACGAAACATTAACCGGGATAACTATATTAAGTGAAACATAATGTGAACGCAATCATGGTCTGCATAGACCTTAAATTTGTGCTTACGGTGGAATGTCCTCCAGAGCCTATAACCAACACATGACCAATTACCAAGGGTAAGATCGGCAAAGCAAATGTTGCTAAGCCATCTTCTTCTGGTTTCAAGAAGACGAAGAGGTCTACTAGGTTAAGTAAAGGATAAGCCCAAAATAAAGAGCATCAGGACTGACTAAGCAAAATGAAAAATGTATTGCATAGAGGTTGGTCATTGGAAAAAGAATCGTCTTCAATACCTCGAGGAGCTCTCCAATAAGAAGAAAGTGAAAAGTAAATCAGATTTACTTATCATTAAATTTTGTTTAGTGGAAGATGATTCTTCACCTTGAATAGTAGATTCAGGGGCCACTAACTAATTTTGTTCTTCTTTACATTGGAATGATTATTGGCAAAAGCTGGAGGAGATGTCCTTCACTATACACGTTGAAACAGGGGACGTCGTTTCAGCTAGAGCAGTGGGAGTAGTTAGACTACAATTTTATAATAATTTTCTTTCGTTGAACAATGTTTATTACATTCCTGGATTTACAAGGAATTTGATTTCTGTTTCCAAATTGCTTGAACAATTACATTCTATTTCTTTTAATGATAAATTAGTTATTGTTTCAGGAAATGGTTTGAATATATATCCTGGTACGATAGAAAATAATTTGTATGTTTTGAGGCCGTTAATTCATACAACAGTGCTTAAAACTGAATTGTTTAAAGTTGAAAAACCTAAAACAAAGCGACAAAAGATTTCTCCAGCTGATGACACGTATCTGTAGCATCCAAGACTTAGACATATAAACCTTGATAGGATAAACAGACTAGTAACAAACGAATCTTTAAGTCACCTTTTACAAGAAAAAGGGATTAGAGCCACGCAACCACTTGAGCTTATACATTCAGACGTCTGCGGACCTATGAGTGTTAGAGCTAGAGGTGGTTATGAATATTATGTTACATTTATTGATGACTACTCTAGATACGCGTATGTTTACCTAATACAACGCAAGTCCGAAACCTTTGAAAGGTTCAAAGAATTCCGAGCTGAAGTTGAAAATCAATTAGGCAAAACAATCAAATCACTACGATAGGATCGTGGGGGTGAGTATCTCGACCAAGAGTTTAAAGACTACATAGTTGAGCATGGGATAATATCCCAACTCACAGCTCCAAGTACACCACAGCAGAATGGTGTTGTGGAGAGGAGAAATAGGACCTTGATGGAAATGGTGAGATCTATGATTAGTTTTTCATCATTACCATATTCCTTTTGGGGATATGTACTACAAACAGCAACTTACATACTAAATGTAGTTCCATCCAAACCTGTTCTTAAGACTCCCCTAGAGTTGTGGAATGGTCGTAAAGCTAGTTTACGACATTTTCGCATATGGGGATGTCTAGTACTATGTACTGAAGAATAGAAGTGGAAAGCTGGAACCTCGTTCACAAGTATGTTTATTTGTAGGGTACCCAAAGGAAACACGAGGTGGATTCTTTTATAATCCACAAGAAAACAAAGTGTTTGTATCGACAGATGCAACGTTTCTTGAGGAGGATTATATGAGTAATCATAAACCTCATAGTAAGATTATGTTAAAGGAGCTAGAACCTGGTACGACCAGTGCTCAGTCAACAAGAGTTGTAGACGATGTTATAATTCCACAAACATCTGATAGTCAGATAATTCCTAGTCAGGATACACTAACACCGAGGTGTAGTGGAAAGGTTGTTCGACAACCTGATCGCTACTTAGGCATTGGAGAGGTACAGAGTGTCGTTTGTAATGATAATGTGGATGATCCATTGGCATTTAGACATGCAATGGAAGATTATAACAAAGAGGAATGGCTTAAAGGCATGAATCTTGAGATGGAGTCCATGTACTCCAACTCAGTCTGGGAACTTATAGACTTTCCAGATGGGATAAAACCCATAGGATGTAAGTGGATCTACAAGTGTAAGAGAGGAGTAGACGGGAAGGTAGAGACCTTCAAGGCAAGGCTAGTGGTTAAGGGTTACACCCAGAAGGAAGGCATTGATTATGATGAAACCTTCTCGCTAGTAGCTATGTTTAAGTCTATTAGGATACTCTTATCCATAGCTGCCTATTTGGATTACGAAATCTGGCAAATGGACGTCAAGACTGCATTCTTGAATGGCAATCTAGACGAGAGCATCTATATAATGCAACCAGAGGGTTTCGTATTCCAAGATCAAGAGCAAAAGGTTTGCAAACTGTAAAGGTCCATTTATGGACTTAAGTAGACATCTAGATCTTGGAACATTAGGTTTGATACTACAATCAAGACCTATGGTTTTGAGCAGAACGTTGATGAGCCTTGTGTATACAAGCGCATCATTGACAAGAAAGTAGTTTTCCTAGTCCATTACGTAGATGACATCTTACTCATTGGGAATGACGTAGGAACATTGTCAGAGATAAAGAGTTGGCTTGCTAACCAATTCCAAATGAAAGATTTGGGAAATGCAAGTTATATTCTTGGGATCTAATTAATAAGGGATCGTAAGAACAAACTGTTAGCATTGTCTCAAGCATCGTATATCGACAAGATACTTGTGCAATTCTCCATGCAGAACTCCAACAAAGGTAGTTTACCTTCAAGACATGGAGTTCACTTATCTAAGGAACAGTGTCCTAAGACATCTCAAGAAATTGAGGATATGAGACTGATTCCCTATGCGTCTGCAGTAGGCAGTCTTATGTATGCTATGCTATGCACAAGACTCGACATCTGCTGCGCAGTGGGAGTATCCAGTAGATATCAGTTCAACCCAGGATTGGATCATTGGGTTGTTGTTAAGCATATTCTCAAGTATCTTCGGAGAACGAGAAACTATATGCTTGTATATTCCCATCCGAATTTGATTCCATTGGGATATACAGATTCTGACTTTCAGTCAGACAAGGATTCAAGGAAATCCATGTCTGGGTTAGTATTCACCCTTGGTGGTGGAGCCATAATTTGGAGGAGTATCAAGCAATCTTGCATTGCTGATTCGACCATGGAAGCCGAGTTTGTAGCAGCTTGTAAAGCAGCTAAGGAGGCTGTTTGGATCCAAAAGTTCTTGAGTGATCTGGAATTTGTTCCAGATATGGATAGGCCCATGACACTTTATTGTGATAATAGTGGAGCTATGGCCAATTTCAAAGAACCAAGAAGCCATAAAAGAGGAAAGCATATAGAGAGGAAATATCATCTCATTAGGGAGATAGTACAGCGAAGAGACGTGGTCGTGACGAAGATTGCATCACAAGATAACATGGCTAATCCATTTACAAAGACCTTAACGGCTAAAGTGTTTGAAGGTCACCTAGAGGGTCTAGGATTACGAGACATGTCCCATCTGCTTTAGTGCAAGTGGGAAATTGTTGGGATTTATGCCATAAGGCTTGTAATTGTAAATGGTTAAAGACAATAATAAGAATTATTCAGATTATCATTCAAGTTTATAAATGTTTTATATTCAGTAATACATTCGTATTGTGCAAGAACATCCTAGATTGCAAGATGTAATCTCATAATGAGTATATGATGGTCATATACAGAGAGGATTCATTTTGAGATGTGCAATCTAAAGAGTCCGTAGAGAGCGAATAAAGCTGGGTACTTTGTTTGTGATTGATCTACTGCTGCGGTCCATTCTGTGAAGTACGGTGGTCTTATCCTAGATCGCTCATGTAGTTGACATGAGAATGGAGGCACCTTATATGATGAGATCATATAGGACTGGGCCACGATTTATATGAATCTCTCACCAAGATCCGTTGCATTAGGTAAACATATGCGTATCTAGAGTAGTCGTCAATAAATATGACATAATATTCATAACCACCTCTAGCTCTAACATTCATTGGTCCGTAGACGTCTGAATGTATAAGCTCAAGTGGTTGTGTGGCTCTAATCCCTTTTCTTATAAAAGGTCTCTTGGTCATCTTACCCTCCAGACAAGATTTACAGATATGTAAGGTACCGATCTCTAACTTAGAGATCCGCTTTTTACTAGTCTATTTATCCTATCATGATTTATATGTCCAAGTCTTAGATGCCACAGATACGTGTCATCAACTGGAGAAATCTTTTGTCGCTTTGTTTTAGGTTTTTCAACTTTAAACAATTTAGTATTAAGCAGTGATGTATGAATTAATGGTATTAAAACATACAAATTATTTTCTATCATACCAGAACAAATATTCATTCCATTTCTTAAAATGATAACTGATTTATCATTAAAAGAAACCTTATGTAACTGTTTCAAGTAATTTGGATATAGAAATCAAATCCTCATAAATCCAAGAATGAAATTGACATTGTTTAATGATATAAAACAATTATTAAACTGTAGTCTAACAACTCCCACTGCTTGTACTGAAACGACATCCCCTATTCAACGTGCATAGTAAAGGACTCCTCCTCCAGCTTTTGCCAATAATCATTCCAATGTAAAGAAGAACAAAATTAGTTAGTGGCCCCTGAATCTACTATTCAAGGTGAAGAATCATCTTCCACTAAACAAAATTTAATGATAAGTAAATCTGATTTACTTTTCACTTTCTTCTTATTGGAGAGCTCCTCGAGGTATTGAAGACAATTCCTCTTCCAATAACCTAATCTCTATGCAATGGAAACATTTTTCCTTAAGGTTAGTTGTGGTGCTCTTTATTTTGGGCTTAGCCTTTACTTTACCAGTAGACCTCTTCGTCTTCTTGAAACCAGAAGAAGATGGCTTAGCAACATTTGCTTTGCCGGTCTTACCCTTGGTAATTGGTCATGTGCTGGTTACAGGCTCTGGAGGACATTCCTCCATAAGCACAAATTTAAGGTCTATGCAGACCATGATTGCATTCACGTTGTGTTCCACTTAATATAGTTATCCCAGTTAATGTTTCGTTTGGGAGGAAAATAAAACAAAGACATTGCTGATATTCAAAGACATAAATCTAAATTAATATCATTCCATTCATACATTCATATCAAATGCTATTGTTCAGCATAAAATTAAACATGATGCATGAGAATATTTTAATGAACTAAAAAATTCATAAAATTAGTTACTATGCCGCGATAATCCAACATACCACAAGTAAGTGCCTAGGTAGGCTAGGTCAAATCCTTGCATGTTAGATCGAGACATTCCCAATCAGATAACACACCAGAATAACTCTTTATTATTATATTATCCAACCATCGCTTTTATTTAGTTAGGATATTTAGTTAACATCTTAATTAAGTCCTTTATGAGTGTGACCCATCGTTTCAGAATTCATGAACTTAACTTGAGAGTGCCTAGGTAAGCTAAGTTAGTCCCAAAATACATTATGAAAACCTATCCGTTAGGAAGTCAACCTTGGTATTGACTCTTTGTGGACACCCTCCGTAAGGAGGACAAAAGTAAAGCCGTCACGAGGCGCTACTTCAAGTCTCACGATGTTGAACTAACAATGGAGACTGCGTGATATAATGTCATATATCCCTCTCCCACTCACTATTTGTAATTTAGGATTTTCTTTAAACTAAGAGTTTCTAAAACTCTATGTTTCTAGTCTTTACTTAGATTCTACGGCTAATATAAAATCTAAGTTTACTAGTTATAAAAAATTATTCAATTTTAACTCTTAAAAAATAATTTATTATTTCAATTTCTAATTTACATAAACTATTTAAATAAACTAGAAATTAAATGTGAAATTACCAAGTTTTAACTATTAAAACTAAATCACATTATTTGGTCCAATTATGTCATTAATGTTTAATCAAATTAAATCTAACATTAAATGGACCTAAATAATCTAATTAAACACTTTAATATATAGATTAGTTATTAATGAGACTTACCAAGTTTTTACTCCTAAAAACTAATCTCATTATTTGATTCTTTTTAATTAAGGAATTAATCTAATTAATCTTAATTAATCCAAAGAATCTAACTAATCATTTTTATTAAACTCTTTAATTTGTTGATTAGTCAATTAATGGATATTACCAAGTTTTTACTCCTAAAAAACTAAATCCATTATTCGATTGCCATTTATGAAATTGTTTCCTATTTTAATTACATTAAAATAAAACAATATAATATGACAATTATGCATGATATATTATTATGCATGTGTAGGCACACCTAATCTAGATGACATTCATATGTATGACAATACTTTAACATCCATATAATCATCACATGAAAATAAATAAAGCATACGTAATTGACCGAGTGACATGAGTTATCTAACTTAAACAACTCTAATTACAATTGTATTCCCATGGCATTCCTTGATCTTCAAGAGTTCTTCTTCGAGTTGAATTCTTCTTGTCTTCGTTTTCCTAATCAAGTCAAACTTGATTTTTGTCAAAAGTCAACATCTTTTCCAGAGGTCCACATGTTACCTTAACATGCACCCTAGGTTAAGACGAAACCCTAAACAACCCTAACGCATGGGAAAGTGCGACTGCCAGCAGCGTAGCGGCACGCACACAAGGTGAGTGCGGCCCTCGCGCGAGTAGCGCTTTCGCGCGCGTTCTTGGGTCGTTTCGCCCACGGTTTTCTGCTCCAATTTTCTGCACCTTTTCCAGAAAATATTCAACAATATTTTTTTCAGAAAAATCAGCAAAAAATCGTCCACAAAAAACACGAAAAAACAGCCCCAGCGCAAACGCGACAGCAGCCCGCGCGCGTTGGGTACTTACCCACGGCCGTTGGGCAGATCGCGGCTGATGGGGCACGCGCGGCCGCTAGCGCTTGAGTCTTCTTCTTCGTTTTTTTTACCTCGCATCATCTGCTTCTTCGACTCTTCGTAGGGCAGATCGATTACAAGAATAACAATACGAAAAAATATACAAAAAAAAAAGTTTTGCCATAAACAATTGGCCAAAAAATAAAAATTCATTCTATAACCCATTCACCATATAATTAACGACCAATTACGCTTTTAAAATTATACAATCAAATTATATAACAATAAAAACAAATCATACATTCTAGATTTGTGCCTACACAATAATATATCACTGATCAATAATAAAAAAAATAAAATAAAAGTAAACAAGAAATATGTAGTTTTTCTTTTTCTTTTGCGTATATAAAAAAACTTAGAACCAAAGTCTCTGATACCAATTGAAGGGAGTTTTAGAAAAGATTTTGATTATCGTATAACATGCGAAATTTGGTTTAAAATTTTTTTCTTATATTGAAAACCGTTTTTCAATCAGGAACGAGTTCCTGTATATACGCAGAAAAAGACTTTAGAAACTACATACCTTTTTCTTGATTTTCTTTTTTCTGATTCCTCGATCTCCCACTAGATCTTTCAAGCTATGACCCGCGGTCTAACAACATGTGTGTGGGCATGTCACGGCAAGAGATGGAGGTCACGTGAAAAGAACGCCAGCCGAATCCTGCAAAAGAGGGGAGAGTCATAAAAACTTTTTTTCTCTTTTCTTCTCTCTTTGGTGGCCGAATTCTTTTTCTTTTTCACTTGTGTGTTAGGTTGATTTTTCCTAGCTATATAACACTTATATAGTAGTTCTTTAAGTTTTAGTTTTAACCAAGTCAAAATTGGATTATTTTGTCCTAGTCATTATTTAATCACATGACCTCATATTTAATAAATAGAATTAATAATAATTATTAATTTCTATTATTTTGTTAAATATTTAATTAATTAAATAATTATATTATTTAATTATTCTCTTTTATTTAAACCGCATTACTTTCGTAACACTATTAAGTGGACTCTTTAATTAATCTACCGTGACCCTTGTTACCAACAACCATAAGGGCTAGCAAGGGGACCTAATGGACCCACAGTTTTGAGCTCCAATAATACTTAATAATATTAATTAAAACTCTTTAATTAATATTTCATGATTGTTAACTTTGGAGTTATTCCACTAAAAACCCGAGGCTGCACTCTCAGAACTGTAGATGTGTTTATACAATCTGAAGTCTCAGCGTCCATTGATATAGCTAATTGCATATAGTGTGATCCTCCACAAATAGTTCATAACTAGAGCTGGGTCATAACGTCCGTTATACCCCTCTAGAAATATCTTTTGCTTTAAGTACCATTGATTCTCTAATGAACAATTAAATCCTGTCTTTCTCATGGAAGAAGGAGAGTGCTCATAATCGTTCAAGCCTCGAATCAACCCTTAAGGGATATCTACTTCAATCAAGAAGGAGTGGATTCCACTATTGTGTTCAAACCTTCCCAGCCACAAGCCAAACCGCAACTCCAAGATACGGAGGTATTGGTCGAGATTCACATCAACCTCACTCATAGTAAATCAAAAGCCCAAATACACGTTGTTAGACCACGGGTCATAGCTCGGAAGATCTGGTGGTAGATCGAGGAATCAGAAAAACGAAAATCAAGGAAAATGTATGTAGTTTCTAAAATCTTTTTCTGCGTATATATAGGAACTCGTTCCAGATTGAATTTTTTTTTTCAATATAAGAAAAATTTTTGAAACTCAATTTCGCATGTTATACGATAATCAAAATCTTTTCTAAAACTCCCTTCCCATCAATGGTTGGTGATTTTCAGTAGTAATATTTTTGATGATTTTATAACCACCACTAAGTACAGTTTTTAAGAAAACAGAAAAAAGTTTTATTATTATGCTATGTATCTCATTACTGTTTTCAAAAAGCAGAAAAAGTTTCATTATTATTGATTTTAGTATATTGTTTTCAGGAAATATATTTCAGTACAGTTTTCAGTACAGTATAGTTTTCATGTAATAGATTTTAGTACAGTTTTCAGGAAATAGATTTCAATACATTGTTTCAGAAAATAGAAAAAATATTATTATTACTTATTTCAGTATTTTTCAGGAAACAAGAAAAGTATTATTTTTATTCATTACAGAATTTTTAGAAAACAGGAAAAGTTTTATTATTGTGCATTTCAGTACATTTATCAAAAAACATATTTCTTTTCTTTTCAGTACAGTTTTCAGGGTGGTTAAATTAGAAGATTAAATTGTTTAGAAACTAATAACAATCACTAAGCTTGTTTAGCTCACTATATTTTTATGTTTTATAAACCAACCTCCCCAGGTACAAGTGCAGATATTACAGGGACTCCTAGGACCTGAAAGACTAGTCAGACATTGCTGTGACTATTTCAGAAATATGTATTATATTTATTTATAACACTAATGTAAAATTATATTTTGAAGAATTATCTTAAGTAAGTATTATTTGTTTAGTGCACGAATATTTTATTTAAAATTGGATTTGCCCTCTTTCGCTTACTTTGAAATTTATGATTGAGTTGTGTTGTATTTTTTATGATGGACGTGAAGTCCTAAGGGTAGTACAGAAAGTATTTGATATTTAGAAGTGCTTCTAAACTGTTTTGCAGGTAATGAGAATATTTCAAAATGCAACCGTTATGCTGGTAAAATTTAAATAAAGTAGTTTTGTATTAAAAAAAAAAAAAATTTTTTTTACTCAGATTTACAGGATAAGTAACGGCTTAGCTTCACAGGAGCCTTTCAGTGGGGGCGAGCCTCAACCGGGAAGCTATCATGGGGTTGCCGGCAGGTCACCTAGCGTAAGATAGTAGGTTAGGGGTCTGTAAAAAATTAAAGTGAAAATAAAAAAAAAAGAAATTCAAAGTTTAAAGATCAACAAACCTAAAAAACTGGGTTCGTTGATCTTCAACCTCAACAAACCCAAAAAACTGGGTTCGTTGCAGATACTGGGTTCGTTGACAACGAACCCAGTGCACCTCAACGAACCCAGATCTGGGTTCGTTGAGGTTGAAGATCAACGAACCAGTTTCTGGAACTGGGTTCGTTGATATTTAAACTTTGAATTTCTTTTTTTTTTTGGTGGTGGAGATCCAATCTGGATCTCCGCCATTTTGAATTTCAATTTTTTTTAAAAACATTTTAAAAAATATTTAATTTTCACTTTATTTTTTTTAATTTTTAATATAAACGGTGGAGATCCATTAATTTTTTTTAAATATTCTAAATATTATTTTTTAAATATTAAAATAAAATGACCATATTATCCTTCTATTTATTAATAATCTTTTTAAAATTTTGAGGTTAAAATTGTCATTTAACTCATTAAATAGTGTTAAGGGTAAAACAATCTTTTTACCAATTTTGTTAAGTTTGACTGATAGAAATTTAGTTAGAGGGACCAAATTGATATATTTTCTAAAAAATAGGGTCCAATGATACCATTAACCATAACTGCTTTAAAAAATTGATAATTCCTCAAAAGTTAGGGACCAAAATGATAATCCCCATTAAAAAATTAAAATTTTAAAAAATAAAGGTGAATTGCACTAAGGTACCCTGAGTTTCTCTTAATTTTTTTAAAAAATTAAAACAATAAAATAAATTTAATGGATCTCTACTGTTTATCAATTGTGATAGATGATGGAGATCATATTAAAAAAATAATTTTTTAAAAAATAACAATTATAAAAATAAAAAATAAAAAAAATAAATTTTGGTTGGATGGAGATGGCGATCCAATCTGAAAATTGGGTCTTCATAAAAAAAAAATCAAAAAAATTAAAAAAGTAAAATCTTCATCGCTGGTCCAACGATGGACGACCTTGACGAACCCAGTTTTTGGGTTCGTACAACGAACCCAGTTTCTGGGTTCCTTCAACGAACCCATAAACTAGGTTCGTAGAGAGGAACCGAGTTTCTAGGTTCATCGAGGAAGACGAACCTAGTTTCTAGGTTCACCTGCGAACCCAGCTTCTGGTTCGTCTTCCTCGACGAACCCAAAACTGGGTTCCGAGGTCATCCATCATTGGACCAATGATGAAGATTTTGCTTTTTTAATTTTTTTTTTGATGGAGATCCAATTTCCAGATTGGATCTCCATCTCCATCCAACCAAAATTTATTTTTTATTTTTTTATTTTCATAATTTTTATTTTTTTAAAAAACTTATTTTTTAATATAATCTCTATTGTCCATCAAGATCGATGAATGGTGAAGAGTCATTAATTTTTTTTTATTGTTTTTAATTTTGTTTAAAAAAATTAAGAGAAACTTAGGCTACCTTAGTGCAATTTACCCTTTGTTTTTAAAATTTTTAATTTTTTAATTAGGGGTATTTTAGTCTTTTTGAACTTTTAAACGTTCAACGGTTATCTTTAACGGCAGGGGAGTTCACTGTCAATTTTTTATAAGTTATTTTCGGCTGTAAAATGGCAAACTTCAGGTAGGTTCGCTGTAATTTATCCACTTTTAAAATGGTCAACGATTGTCTTTAACAATCAACAGTAACAACATAAGGGTTCGCTGTCAGTTTTCTATAAAGTTGTTTTCGGCTGTAAAATGGCAAACCTCAGGCAAATTCGTAGTAATTTGTCTAAAATCATTGTTTTTAGTCAAAGTGGCAAATTTATTTTAAACCCTCCCATAAATACTTAGGTCAAATTATCAAATCAACCCACTATCTGATAAGTTTAGATTTTAGGAGAGAGAAAATCAAAACTTATCATATAAGAAAGAGAGAAAAATATTAGGCCATTTCTCACGGTCGATCTTGGAGGATTCTTCTTCGCCGGCACTGTTCTGTTTGCCATTCGTGGTTGTTGTGAGACGTTGCCGAGAGTGAGAGATAATCTCCGAGTCACCGATTTGCGCCATTCGTAATTTCCCCATCAGATTTCTAAACTTTTGGAGATAAGAAAGAGAGAGAAAATCATGGTCGATCTAAGGGGATCCTTCGTCGCTGTCGCTAAGAGTGAGAGTTATTATTCATAGCCCCCGTGAGACGTCTCTGTCGCCAAGAGAAATCGCCATGAGACCCCACCATTGTCGTTGCCAGCTTTGTTATTGTTTCTTTTGTTTTAGATTGGTTTGTAGTAGCTCATGTGTGTGTGTGGTTTTTCGTTTTTTTTAAGAGAACTTGATTCTTGTTAGTTGGATTAGTGAACAGATGGGCGTTTATCGTTATTTCCTTCTAAGTTCACTTGGTGTGTGTTGACGTGTGAATTTGGTCAACGTGATTAAATGATGAATATGTAAGATTTGAGGGATAAAATAAATAGAAAGGATTGACACAAGAGATTTTTAAAGTGGTTTGGCTTAAGAGAATGCATATATTCATTGTTCTTGGTATTCAATTTGAGCTCGCTGGGTGTATTGCGGAGCTCGTTTATGTATGTGTTTTCTGGAAAAAGTTGGTAACCTTTGTAACAGTGATGTCCCGTTCCTTTTATAGTGTGAATGGGTGGGAGTCATCCTGTTTTATATGGAACCTGATCACATAAATTAAGGGCGAAATTCTATCCCTTAATGGGCGTGGTTTAGTTTAAATACAATTGCTGATTGTAAAGAATTTGATATTGATTGAGAGTCTGCTTAGTTGACTGAGTGCAATCCTTATAATCTAGGGATTCTTCCTGAAATTGAGGCTCCGGGCTGCATGGCTAGCGAGCTGTGGCTGCTTTATCTGCGAGCAGCTAGCTTGGCATGGTGCGGTGCTTTGATACCTTTGTTATTTGTTCGGAGCTTCTTTCTTCTTGGTATTATGGGTTAGGGCCTACTTTGCTTTGTAGTGATTCTCTGGCCCTTTTTGTGCATTGGGCCTCCTTTGGTGGTTTTGGAATTTTTGGGCCTGGTGCAATTTATCACACAACATTAGCCCCCCAGCTTCTAGCTCAATAACTTGAAGGTGGAAGCTGAAAGGTTTTCTTCCTGCGGGCTGATTTTTCATCGTGCTGCCATTAGGTTGCTTTATGAGGAAGTTCATAAGTCATCTTTCGAGGTTGCTGGTTGTTAGGTCGAGTATTTTCTAGGTTGGCAAATTCCGTGCAAAACACTCTTTGGTTGTAATTGTGTTTGGGAGCTTTCATTGAAGGCATCACGATTATCAATTCATTTGGTAAGTTGCTCTCAATCTCACAAAGGTTTTTAGGATCTCACACACTCACAACATATCAGTCATTGTGTTTATAGGCATCTCATTCATCATTGATATGGTCTATGGTGCATAGTTCATTGTATTGCATTCATATGTTATGTTCTGCAGATGCATCCTATAGATGGTCCCATATCTCCACCTTCATATCCGAATTTCAAAGTGTATTCTTCATGAACGTTGTTGGCCTATGTGTGTACTTACTTCTGTAACTTTTTCAGAATTTTCTGGGCGGCACTTCGCTAGATATTAGATAGAAACGGGACATAGGTCAGTGGTGGAAAAACAGGGGAGACAGTTTTTGTGTGTCATGTGTGTGGTCCAATATGGCACCCTTACTGTCCGAATTTTAAATGGTGTTCTTCATGAAAGTTGTTCATATATGTGTCTACTTTCTTTATTTATTTTTTCAGAATTTTTTGGGTGGCTTTCTCTAGATATTAGCTTGAAACCGAACATAGGTCAGTGTAGAAAACTGCACCCGACCCAATATGTGCGTCCGACCCGTTTTGTGTGGCAACCCGACCCGTGGCTCTTCCTATATAAATGCCACTTCGTCTTTTTCATCCTTAATCCAGAAAGAAAAACCCTAGCAGCTCCCTCTCTTTATACTCTCTCAACTCCAAGCTCTCAAAACTCACCCAATCTCTCTTGTATGTCCATGGAATCAATTTAGAGACTTGTGGTAAGTTTGTTTCTTGTTTGTTCAAGTTGTTTTATGATTCATTTCATTTGAATCTCTTTGTTGTTCTTGAATGAGAGTTAATGGAGTTATATAGATATTAATTGAATGAAATCTTGTGGGTTTTGTGTTTAATGCATGATAAGGCATTTAGGAAGTTAAATTAGTACCTAGATAACTTGATGTTGTGATTTAGAATGCATTTATCTTGCTTGAATGAATTAAGCATCTATCTCACATGTGTTTAGTGGATTGGTACTAATCTAGGTTGGATCAAGAGTGTTAGTTATTGTTATAATAATTTACTTGTTGTTAGAATCACATTCATATAAACATGTTGGCTGCCTTGTAGAGTTCATGCATTGAATATGTTTGTTTCATGACTTAAAAGTGTTGAATTTGTTGCAAAAATTGTTAGGTCTTGAAATGTGTTTATGCTAAGTGTTATTTTAGTAGATTGTGTGCACTAGTTCACTTAGCATCATAGGTTGTATTAGTCATGCATCCTAATTGTATGTTCATGCATTATTGAACACTTAGACTATAATCCTTTGTGTTATTGGAAGAGCTTGTGTGACTTTAGTAAAGTCTTGTGAACAAGCTCAAGGTTTGCTTCTTGTGCAAAAGTTGCATTTGTGTGGAATTTCACTAGTTGGCTCTTGCGAGACGATAGGTGTAGGCTCACACCAATAGTGTAACACCCCCCGACCCGACCCGGCCGGACCGACCCAGGGAGTGCTACACGGTTTTCAATACTTTCTAAATTCATATACATTTCAAAATCATTGTGAGCCCATAAAACAAATTTTCAAAGCATTGAAAAACCATAGAGTTTATTATTTTAAAAATCATTTTCGAGTGAGCCCATTAAATAAACTTTTTACAAAAATTCGGCAGAGTTTCGTTTGTTTTTCGGATTTCCCAAAAAAAAACCCGTTTTTCAACAAATCAATTCAAAAATAAATCTCAACAACACTTCAATATCAATTTCAAACAATTGCGCACTCTGCCGTTTAGTGCGACTTATCAAAACAGTTTATAAAATAAAATAATTCCAAAGTTAGCATTTACAATATTCCAAAATGAAAAACAGAAATCGTAAAATAAAATAATTAATTAATTACAGTACTTAATGACAAACATAGTCACAAAACTCTCTATACATGCATGTTTACAAAATAAACATATATATGTACAACAACAAATGTAGCTACCCAACTGTAACGACTCTGGGACTCTGTCAGCAATCTCTCTCTCTTCAGTCCTTAGCTTCTTCGGAATCCCTGGTACCTACGCGTTAGAAACAAAACTAACGCGCTAAGCATATAGTTTAGTGGGTGTACTAAAATCAATCATAAAAATCATATATAACTTTTAAATGGAAAAACATATTACAATATATATATATTTCAACTCTATCATTTATAAATCCATTTACCTTTAAAATCAAAACATAAAACAGTTTCCATCACTTTAAGTTCCACAATAAGAACAACATATAAAATCAATTCATTAAATCATTCAGTTCACTTTCCAATTCACTTCAAATCTGGCCCGCTAGAATACCCAACATACTAGGATTGGAATATGGGTCAAACTCCCACCCTAGGACGAATCCTAAGAGTGGTACGTATCTCCCTACTCTAGGACCGTGGGTACGGAACCTAGAGAGGTACATAACTCCCTATCCCAGGAACGAATCCTTAGGAAGGTATGTGGCTCCCAACCCCCAGGACGAATCCTGAGGAGGTACGTGTCTCCCAGCCTCTGGACGAATCCAAGAAGAGGTACATAAATATCATCAATAGCAATCAATAACGGCGCAGTACTGCTCAGTAAAACCCAGCTGGTATACCAACCTTCTATATCCATTTCTATGTCTAAGTATCCTAGGGCCGTTACAATAAACGATTTTCAAGTATTCGCAATAAGTTACAAATCATAAACAATAGTCATGCAAGTAACTAAATCAAGTATTTCTCACAAATCGTAACAATCGAAATATTCGAAAACACGATCCAAATATGATCTATCATAAAATCATTCCAAATCAATAATAGATATATAGAAATCATCGATTTTTCATATAATAAACAAGTTTCTTACGAAAATCGAAAACGTGAACTTTCAACGAAATCGAAAGCGAAAACAAAAACAAGAAACAAAAACGAAACGAAAACGAAAACATAAATGAAATACTTCTCGTAACGATTCCGAAAATTAAAGTACACCAACCTGGGAACCATTTTTCGTTCGAGAAGTCGCGGTTCTACGATTTCGTTTTCCTTCCCTTTCCCTTTTCTTTTTCACCCACACTTACTTTCTCTCTCTTTCCTTCCTTCTCTTTCTTCTTCTTTCTCTCTTCTTCTTCTTCTTCTTCTTCTTCTTCTTCTTCTTCTTCTTTCTTCATTTTTTCTTTTTCTTTTCGACGTCTACTTCTCTCCTTCTTGCTGTGTCTGTTTTTCTGGCTTCTGCAAGAAGTCATCTTCTTTTTTTATATATTTTTTTCGCTACCGCGACCATCGTAGCGACTGTGGTCGCGCCACGGTCGCGGTGCTCACTGGATGCATTCACACCGCCTTCGTCGCGAGCACACCTCGCGGTCCCATTGTCGCGCTGGTGGTGCGTTGCGCACTGCCAGATTTTGACATTTTCATCGCGACCATGAACACACTGTCCCGCGAGCTGACTGGACGAATGCATTGGCCAGAAAATTACTTTTTTCAACCGCGAGCGAGCCATCGCGACCTTGGTCGCGGAAATGACTAGTCGCGATGTTCTTTCTGTCTCCGATTTATTTTCAATTTTTCAACCGTTCATCTGGTCCGCAAGGAAGGTTCAAAAATACATTTCATTTGAAGCCAAGCCATCCAAAACTCAAGAAAGAAAAAGAAGTAGGATGACTCAAAGAATTATTCTAATGAAGAAGGAACTGAGTGAGAAAGAGAAGACTTTGCAAATTGTGAGACATAGGGAACAAGAATGTCTCAAGGAATTGGAGGATGCAAGGAAATCAATCGAGGGGCTGACTTTGGGTGCACTAAAGGTTGATCAAGTAATTAATCTTGACAAGGCTTATGGAGACAAGAGAGGCATAGGCTATGAAATTGAAGAAATCACTCTTTCGTCAAGCAAGACAACATGTTTCAAGGGAGAAAATTTGAAGCAAACACTTGAACAACCAAGGATAACAAGCAACCCCAAGAAGGCACCTCTTAGACAACCACAAGCACAAGGTAAAGTTTCTAACACCACATCATTCCGACGCCAAAGAAATGAATGGCAACCAAATCATCAAGGTAAATTTTCTAACTTCATTCCTATTTGTCATTTTTGTGGTAGGAAAGGGCATATTAGACCTAGATGTTTTGATTACATTCAATTGTGCCATAATGAAATGGAATCTAGGGATTGTCACTTTGAAAGATTTTCTAGACAAATGCCTAATAATGTTGTTAATTCTAAACCACAAGAAAAGAACTTGAAAAAGAAAATGAGAAAAGCATGGGTTAGAAAAGATGATTTCATATGTTATGCTGCTCATTATGCCTTAAAAGCCATTAATGCAAATTCTTGGTACCTTGATAGTGGTTGTTCTAGGCACATGTCCGGAGATAAAAATGTTTTTGAAAATCTTGTGATGAAGGATGGAGGATGGGTCACTTTTGGTAATGGTTCTAAGAAGAAGGTGATAGGTAAAGGGTCAATTAAAATTTCTGGTTTACCTAGTCTTAATGATGCTCTTCTTGTTGATGGATTGCAGGCAAACTTGATTAGCATTACACACTTGTGTGAAAGTGTACATGCTGTCAACTTTTTTAAAGATACTTGTGCAATCTTGGACTCTAAAGGAAATGTTATTTTGCAGGGAAAGAGAACTGATGATAATTGTTATTGTATTGATGTTAAAACTCTTAAATGCAATTTGACTAACCATGAACAGGTTGAACTTTGGCATCAAAGACTTGGTCACTTGAATTTCAAGGACCTAAAGAAACTTGAAAAGATGAAGGCTGTGAGAGGTCTTCCTGAGCTAGGAAAGAAACAGGAAGGTGTATGTGGACCATGTCAAATTGGGAAGCAAACAAAGGGGATACACAAGAAAAATAAAGGTACAATGTCCAAACGTCCCTTGGAGCTTCTTCACATGGATCTCATGGGTCCTATGCAAACCGAAAGCCTTGGAGGTAAGCGGTATATCTTTGTGTGTGTTGATGACTTTTCTAGATTCACTTGGATTGATTTTCTTAGAGAAAAGTCAGATGCTTTTGAAAAATTTAAATCACTTTGCATTAAACTTCAGAATGAAAAAGATCTTAAAATCAAGAACATTCAAAGAATTAGGAGTGATCATGGAAAGGAATTTGAAAATGCTAGCTTCGGTAATTTTTGTGATAACCTTGGTATTTTTCATGAGTTTTCTGCTCCTAGAACTTCTCAACAAAATGGTGTTGTTGAGAGAAAGAACAGGGTACTGCAAGAGATGGCTATAGTTATGCTCAATAGCAAGAAACTTCCAAGGAATTTCTGGGCTGAAGCTGTCAATACTGCATGCTACATTTCAAACCGTGTTTTCTTGAGACCCGGCACTAGACAAACTCCATATGAGTTATGGAAAGGAAAGAAGCCGAATATAAGCTACTTTCACACATTTGGGAGTAAGTGCTACATTTTAAATGATCGTGACCAACTTGGTAAGTTTGATGCTAAAAGTGATGAAGGTATTTTTCTAGGATACTCTTCTAACAGTAGAGCATATAGGGTATTCAATTCAACTACTCATATTATTATGGAATCATCTAATGTAGTTGTGGATGATGCAGGAATTGTGTCTAATATTGATGATGAGTATGTTGTTGAGAATTCTGAATGTGTAGGTTTGGACTCAAATGTGAAAGAAGAGGAGACTGAAGAAATGCCAAATCAAACAGATCCTGCTCCTTGGGTTAGGAGGTCTCATAAAAAGGATGACATCATAGGAGATGTGAGTGAAGGAGTACGAACAAGAAGACAACTAGCTAATCAAGTTAGCTATGTTTGCTACACGTGTCAGTTCGAACCTAAGAAAGTTGAAGAAGCACTTCAAGATGAGTTCTGGATTGGTGCCATGCAAGAAGAACTCAATCAATTCCAAAGGAATGATGTGTGGTTTCTCGTCCCGAGACCTAAGAGTACCAATGTCATTGGTACAAAGTGGATTTTCAAGAACAAATCGGATGAAAATGGAAATGTAGTGAGGAACAAAGCAAGACTAGTTGCTCAAGGCTACACACAACTTGAGGGAGTAGACTTTGATGAAACTTTTGCTCTAGTAGCTA
Source organism: Xanthoceras sorbifolium (assembly GCA_003430845.1). Classification (NCBI taxonomy): domain Eukaryota; kingdom Viridiplantae; phylum Streptophyta; class Magnoliopsida; order Sapindales; family Sapindaceae; genus Xanthoceras; species Xanthoceras sorbifolium. The sequence goes on along the minus strand of CM010614.1, from coordinate 6,389,032 downwards.
GATTGGAATCTATTAGACTTTTATTGTGTGTTTCTTGTGTGTGCAGGTTCAAACTACATCAAATGGATGTGAAGAGTGCATTTCTAAATGGAGTTCTTCAAGAAGAAGTATACGTTGAGCAACCAAAGGGATTTGTAGATCCACATCATCCAGAGCACGTATACAAATTAAAGAAAGCACTCTATGGATTGAAACAAGCTCCACGAGCATGGTATGAACGTCTCACCCACTACTTGCTTGAAAACAAATATATAAGAGGTAGTGTTGATAAAACCTTGTTCATCAAATGTGAAAATGGTGAGTTATTCATAGCTTAAATTTATGTTGATGATATTGTGTTTGGTTCCACTAATGAAAAGCGAGTGAGTGACTTTGTTAATGTGATGACTCGTGAGTTTGAAATGAGCATGGTAGGTGAGCTAACTTATTTCTTAGGTTTACAAATCAAGCAAATGAGTGATGGGATTTTCATTTCCCAAGCTAAATACGCTAAAAACCTAGTGAAAAGGTTTGGGTTAGAATCGGCAAAACACTATAACACACCTATGAGCACTTCATTGAAATTGAGTAAAGATTTAAATGGAAAAAGTGTTGATCAGAGTCTGTATAGAAGCATGATAGGAAGTTTGTTGTACTTAACTGCTAGTAGACCTGATATTTCTTTGAGTGTTGGTTTGTATGCCAGGTATCAATCAAATCCGAAAGAGTCACATCTCACAGCTGTGAAAAGAATAATTCGATATGTCAATGGAACTTCGGACTTTGGAATTTGGTACTCTTTTGACACTAACCCTAACTTGGTTGGCTTTAGTGATGCAGATTGGGCAGGATGCAGTGATGATCGAAAAAGCACAACTGGAGGATGCTTTTATCTGGGAAACAATCTTGTGTCATGGTATAGCAAAAAACAAAACTCTATCTCCTTATCAACTGCAGAGGCAGAATACATTGCAGTAGGTAGTGGTTGTACACAATTTCTATGGATGAAACAAATGTTGGAGGATTATGGTTTGAAACAAGGTACTCTGACAATTTATTGCGACAATACCAGTACTATAAATATTTCCAAAAATCCTGTTCAACACTCTAGGACTAAGCATATTGGCAATCGACATCATTTCATTAGAGAATTAGTCGAAAGCAAAGTAGTGTCCTTAGAGCATGTGTCCACAAAAAATCAACTTGCTGATTCGTTTACCAAACCTTTGGATCATGCTAGGTTTCAGTCACTTAGTAAATCCATTGGTGTATGCTCTCTTCATTGATTGTGCCATGTCATTTGTAACATGTGTTGTTCATGTCTAAGAGTGGACTAGTGTCATATTTGTGTAAAATGATCTGTATCATTTATCTACTCTTAAATTCCTGACATTAGCCATTCAGATCTTTGTTGCAATTGACAAAATGCCCATATTTGGACTTGTATAAGCAATTGTGTGAATGTTGTGTGTCTATTAAGCTCATCCAGTTTCTGAATGTCAAAAGATTTCTCATTGCTCTCAAATGTTTTTGAAAATAGTTTTCTTGTTGAGAAATGTATAATTGGATTAATAATGGCTTGGTAAACAAAAGCTTGGAAATGGCTATGCCCTCTGGAAGAGTGAAAGCTACCTCTACAATATGTTTGAAACAATATCTTTATCTCCAAGTTAGAGGAGAAGGCTACCTCCTTAGGTGCAATGAAAGCCGCCAATGCCTTTGGAAATTAAAATTAAAGTTGAATTACAAGAAAAGGAAGAAAATAAGCGAAAGAAGAAGAAGGAAAAGCTCAATAAAAAAAAAAAAAAAAAGACAAGCTTGTGTTGAATGATAATATAAAGCTGTTTTGTAGTTGATATCAAAATATTTCCTTCAAAAGCTTATTTTTGAGATTTTGCGACTTTTGAGACAGGATGATATATATTTATATATATGTGCTTGCGTGTATATTGGTCACTTATTGTGGGCAAATGTTAATCTGTTAATGAAGTGATGATTGTGTTTGTGTTTTTGAAGTTGAGATGGGACTTGATATTTGTTGTGATGCATATTTGTGACTATTGGTTCCTTAAGGATATGACTCCCATGTTACTTGTGTATGGCATTCAAGGGGAGTTGGTACGTGTATTTTCTTGTCTCTTGTGCAATTTTCCCATATCTTTGTCTACTGTGTTCTTCCTTTGCCTCTCCCTTGACAAAAAGGGGGAGAAGTTTGTATTGTTGTGTAGTACTAAGGGGGAGACACTTGTGTTCATCGTTTTGTGTCTGTTGTTAATGATTATGTTTATCTACAGGCGTTTATATGAACCGCACGGTGTCTACTAACGTCTTTTCTTTTGTGTTAGTGTGTTTTCTTTTGTTTCAGGTTCACCTTGCCTAGAAATGATCTCAAGCTTCAAGTTTTTAGTTTTAAGATCATTCATTGTAATTTTGTGAGGTTGTATTTGTGAGTTCAAACTTTATATCATTTTGTATATTTGTGAGGTTTGAGGTTTTGTCATGGAATAGCCAAAGGGGGAGATTGTTAGGTCGAGTATTTTCTAGGTTGGCAAATTCCGTGCAAAACACTCTTTGGTTGTAATTGTGTTTGAGAGCTTTCGTTGAAGGCATCAAGATCATCAATTCATTTGGTAAGTTGCTCTCAATCTCATAAAGGTTTTTAGGATCTCACACACTCACAACATATCAGTCATTGTGTTTATAGGCATCTCATTCATCATTGATATGGTCTATGGTGCATAGTTCATTGTATTGCATTCATATGTTATGTTCTGCAGATGCATCCTATAGATGGTCCCATATCTCCACCTTCCTATATGAATTTCAAAGTGTATTCTTCAGGAATGTTGTTGGCCTATGTGTGTACTTACTTCTGTAAGTTTTTCAGAATTTTCTGGGCGGTACTTCGCTAGATATTAGATAGAAACGGGACATAGGTCAGTGCTGGAAAAACAGGGGAGACAGTTTTTGTGTGTCATGTATGTGGTCCAATATGGCACCCTTACTGTCCGAATTTTAAATGGTGTTCTTCATGAAAGTTGTTCATATATGTGTCTACTTTCTTTAATTATTTTTTCAGAATTTTCTGGGTGGCGTTTCTCTAGATATTAGCTTGAAACCGAATATAGGACAGTGTAGAAAACTGCACCCGACCCAATATGTGCGTCCGACCCGTTTTGTGTGGCAACCCGACCCGTGGCTCTTCCTATATAAATGCCACTTCATCTTTTTCATCCTTAATCCAGAAAGAAGAACCCTAGCAGCTCCCTCTCTTTATACTCTCTCAACTCCAAGCTCTCAAAACTCACCCAACCTCTCTTGTATGTCCATGGAATCAATTTAGAGACTTGTGGTAAGTTTGTTTCTTGTTTGTTCAAGTTGTTTTATGATTCATTTCATTTGATTCTCTTTGTTGTTCTTGAATGAGAGTTAATGGAGTTATATAGATATTAATTGAATGAAAGCTTGTGGGTTTTGTGTTTAATGCATGATAAGGCATTTAGGAAGTTAAATTAGTACCTAGATAACTTGATGTTGTGATTTAGAATGCACTTATCTTGCTTGAATGAATTAAGCATCTATCTCACATGTGTTTAGTGGATTGGTACTAATCTAGGTTGGATCAAGAGTGTTAGTTGTTGTTATAATAATTTACTTGTTGTTAGAATCACATTCATATAAACATGTTGGCTGCCTTGTAGAGTTCATGCATTGAATATGTTTGTTTCATGACTTAAAAGTGTTGAATTTGTTGCAAAAATTGTTAGGTCTTGAAATGTGTTTATGCTAAGTGTTATTTTAGTAGATTGTGTGCACTAGTTCACTTAGCATCATAGGTTGTATTAGTAATGCATCCTAATTGTATGTTCATGCATCATTGAACACTTAGACTATAATCCTTTGTGTTATTGGAAGAGCTTGTGTGACTTTGGTGAAGTCTTGTGAACAAGCTCAAGGTTTGCTTCTTGTGCAAAAGTTGCATTTGTGTGGAATTTCACTAGTTGGCTCTTGCGAGACGATAGGTGTAGGCTCACGCCAATAGGAGTGTGAATTCTAGGATAGCTTGAGTATATACGTTTAGTCACCTAGTGGATCTTGGGAGATCATTAGGGAAAAGGCCTGCGGGTAGACTAGAGCGGGATAGTCCAAGAGGAGTGAGTCCTTGTAATTTCAACTTGAGGGTGTACTGCATTTATCACTAGTGGATTGTCCGTTAAGTGGCCAAGAGTGGTTCCGTGGTTTTTGATCCCTTGTTGGAAGAGGCTTTCCACGCTAAAATCCTTGTGTTGATTTTGTTTATCTCTTCCGCATTTGTTATGTGTTTATAATTGTTGAATTGATCTAATTAAATTGTTGGTAATCAAAAAATTGGGTAAGAACCTATTCACCTCCCCCTCTAGGTTCATATAGACCGTTGCACTTAAACTTTCACTGGTTCCGAGCTTCGAAGGCGGTTACTCTTCTAGTGATTGGGATGTGTTACGTCAATCGCCACGTTTGTACGGCGCATTAAATGCGTGCGTTAAATTAGTGACCTTTTGAGTATCTCGCCATATCCCCAAGTTGAATATCAACCGTGGATTGTTCTTCAGGTTATTATTGCTTCGATTTAACAATTCGGGCGCTTTGTCTATATATAGGACTTTTTGTACTTTCGCTCCATTCTTCGCAAACTTCCTAAAAAATTCTCTCTTCTTCTGTTCATTGCTGACCATCTCCGAAAGAAAGGTACGCTTCAACTTCTGCAATGTGTTCGTCTAGGTGAGCGGGTTAGCCATTCTTCTTGTTTGCTGTGCCTGTCATCTCCTGCTTTCTTTCGCGGTGAATCTGCTACTGTTGTTGTTGTCCTCCTTTTGAATCTTCTGTCTGAACTTGCATGTCTGGATTTTCTGTGGACGCTTGGAAACCGTAAAGCTTTTTTTTTGTACTCCCCTGTTTAGTCAATTTGGGCAACTGTGACCCTCTGGTGCCTTTGGCTCGAGCCTTTAGGTTGCAGTAGACGCCTAAGTTTCCTCTATGTTATTTGATTTTAAATTTCCTCTCTGTTGTAGATGTCTGGTTCGAGCGTTCAGTGGTTTCGTGGGAATAGAGTGGCAGAAGCATCTGCCTCTGGTCGCCATGGGGTCGGATCGTCTCAAGGGGGTGTCCTGGGGGCGGTCGTATTTAACCAGGTCGATAATCTCGACCAGCCCGGAGAAGTGGAGGTAGTGAATGGTGTAGAGATACTGGACAGTCTCCCTCGGGCTACTTACATGGGGTTGCGTCGGAAGAAGTATGTTTTCGCATCGTCTCCCTCCAAGATCTATCGAGGGAGTCTAAATATCATGGTGGATTCCTTTCAATTCCCTAGTGGTCACTAGTTGTTGGTGCCTGCTGTGACTAATAGGGCTGCTTACCCTCATCCTGGTTTTGTTGCTATCGCAGGCTTGAGGTTCCCCATCCTGGGGTTCTTCATAGACGTGCTGAACCTTCTAAAGCTTGCTCCCATGTAGCTTATCCCCAGCTCGTATGGCCAGCTTCTTACCCTCTACCTCTCGTTCAGGAGGAATGGGCTCCCCCTAGTAATAATATCATCAAGTACTGTTTCACCCTAAAACAGTGCCTATTGCCAAAGGGCTCGCCTGAGGATGCCCTTTACGACAGGATGTACCATCTGGACGTGCAGGCTAGTGAATATAGGGAGCTGCTATAGGGAAACTCTAGCTCGAACACCGGGGACTACAAAGTGAAATATTCTTTGTTAAGGGCCCCAAAATCGAGCTCCTGAAAAATAGAAGCTTCGTGCTGAAGCTCTGTGAGTTGGTTCTGTGTTTCGTTTTCTTTATCCGTGCCATGTGCTTACCTCTTCTCTTTTTGTTTGCAGACAGAACGGACTCGAAACCATTTCATTTCATTGATTTTGATGCCTTTGTGGAGCAGTCTGTCCAGAAGATGTCTGGCGCTACCTCCGTGGGGGCCCAGCTACTTTCCCGTCTTCGAGCTGGGGTCTTGATGTAGTTGTGAAGGAATATCTCGATTGGGCTCCGATGCTTTACGAGGAGTTCGTTACAGGGGCCTGAGCCAGCTCATCGAGGAGGAGGAGGGTCCGAACCTTCGCCATGCGTTAGTTCGTCATGCCCTCTTAGTAAGCTGCGTGCTTATATACGTATCTTTGCTTGTATATATATGTTATTTCCTGCGGCCTGCTCACCTTTGTTTCTTTCTTCTTTTAGACCGCCTGTTTGTCATATAAAAGCATGTGCGAATATGAGGATAATGACGTGGAAAGGACTGTACTTCATGACGAGCTCTTAAAGGCAGTGAGAAGGAGCTAGCGACGGAACTTGAGAAATTACAAGCCCGTGAGAAGGCCCTGGAGATGGAACTGAAAGAATCGGCTGCTACGTTAAATGAAAAGCAGGCCGAAGCTGAGCGGACCTGCAGTGAAGTGACTTAAGTCCAGAGACAATTGGAGAAATTAAAAAAGGACTTGGCCAGAAATAATGAAGAGCTCTCCCAGAGGGAGAGATTTTGGGAGGTAGAGAAGGTGGCTATGATTGATGAAGCCCAGTGCGATCTTCTTTATAGCATTTGGCTTCATCATTTGCACTTGTCGTTTGGCTTCCTTGGCCCACCTATTGAGTAGCTAATTAGGGGATTTGATGAGCTGCGAGCTGAGGAGGGTCAGGGTGCCCAGGATGGAAGTGATAGGTCAAGTTTAAGGGTCTTCCCCTGGTTGGGTCCGACGAACCTCTTTCTTCTCTTCCAAGACTTGCTACCTTCTTGCGTCCGCATACATATTTTTCAACAAGTTCTTCATATATTGCGACCTCCCCACCTTCTTTTTCATGCGGCTATAGTGAGGTTGCCACCTTATTTAGTGCGATGTTCATACATATCTATCTCCTCTTCTTCCGTTCCTTTCCCCACGTGACTGCCATATGCTACTGTGAACTTAAACTTGTTCTGAGGCAGAAGGCCAACAGTAGACGAGCCGTTCTTCGCACCGTAAGCGAGCTTCTATGTGCGACTCCTCAAGTACAATAATGAACTTGAGATATGTAAGCTTCTCTACACGACTTATCCAGCACAACTGTGAATTTGAGCTATGCGCGCTACTCCACGCTACTCCTCAAGCATGATAGTGAATTTGAGATATGTAAGCTTTTCTACGCGACATCTCAAGCACAATAGTGAACTCAAGCTTATTCCGTGGCAGAAAACTAATGGTAAATAAGCTCTTCCCCCCAGCATATGTGAGCTTCTTATTATCAAGTTCAGACGAGTAGGTTTGATGAGATATGTCAGGCAATTTTCTCCTGATCTCTCTATTTTCAGTGGTTCTGTTATCATCACCAGAAATGGAAGTAGTGCACTAGTAAAACGCTGCATCCTGAGTTCTCAGAGAAACTTCAGAGTGACTCGTCAGCAAACTGAGACGTCGGCCACTGTTACTTTCTTTAGTAGCTCCTGACTTCATCTGCTTGAGAGAATCGTGCTTGTATTCAAGTTGCTTTTTCACAGATCTATTTTTGTAATTCTTTGATTTTGATGACTTTTTGTATCTGACTTTATTATAATCTCAGCCCGTTTTACGGATTTAATAATAAATTCTCTATTTTTGCTAAATGTCGCGCTATACTTATGTTTACTCTATATTTACTAGCTCTATATAAATATTTGTTCAAAGCTTTTGGTAAAGTAAAACTCAAAACGTATGTATGTACGATGATAGAACCTGATAAGCGACCTTCTTTGGGGTAGTCACAGTAAGCTTTTAGCTCGGGAAATCTTTCCACTAGGCGTACACAAGCGGCCTTAGTTATTTTAAGGACTTACAAGCTTGTCACCTCGTTAATGTTCCTTGAACTTTGCCTGACTTTTTCGGGGGTTGACTTCGCGAGTTGGAGAGCTGAAAAGCTTCTCGTGTTGGCGAGTCTTGTCAATCTTTAGCGCGGCTCCCTGGGGGAGGGCGGGAATTATAGGTGCTAGTTGTGCTAGGTTGGGGGCCTGTGGATTTTTAGGGAAATTTTGCTAATTTATACAGCTCCTCGGGGAGGCTGTTTGCTGTAAGTATTGACTTCGCAGCTCATGGGGCTCTTTGGCGGCCCAGATCGGCGAGTCTCTGTCAATAATTAGGCAGGCAGGGAGGGATTCCACCTTGAGTGTTTATATTGACCCCGCTAGTTAATTGAGATCGTCAGCCTATAGGTTGGCAGGTTTTTGTGTCAATGTCTATAGTTCTAGATTTGTCACTACGAGCATGTCTATTAACCTTGCTTGTTAGGTCGCTCATGGGCGACCAGGTTAGGCAAGTTTTGCCAATGTGTATACTCAGTTTTTTGGCGAGCTCGTAGGTTTGAAAGTAGTAGACTTTCTCGTTAATGAGCTCGTGAGGAGTGCTTCCTTGTCGCAAGGAGAGGGGGGACATATTTTTTTTTTTTTGATTCCGCGCTTCATTTTTGCAACTATCTGCTAATCCCCATAGCCTCCAAAGGTCGAGTAGACAATATTGGCGCGATAACTTTATGACAAAAAAATTGCATCTTTATTGATTGAGATAAGCATTATAGAGGAATTTGCAGCTTTTCTGTTTTGTTATCTCATGGCGCTCGGACCTCGCTGACACTTGGTGGGGTGATGAGCCCAGTCATTCCCTGCTGCTTTTGTCACTGGGTGCAGCCACTGAGTGCGTCATTATCATTGGAGGGGGCTGCCGCCAAAGCTTTTGCCTTTGCTGCGTTTTCCAACGTGCCAAATCTGATCGTCTTCTCATAGAATGATTTGGCCACCTTCTGTTCCTCATACACGTGTCCCACACCCGTCGGGGTTGGGAATTTCAGGGTCAGGTATTTTGTAGAGGAAATCACCTCTAGGTCATTGATAGCGGGCCTGTTACGCCTTTTTATACCCGCAAGTATACGGGGTCGACACAAGTAATAAAGTGATGAGTAAATTATCGTATCCACAGGGATATTTAGACGTTGAGTACTAAAATTAACCAAGTATATTTCTATTTGGATAAATCAAAATGGTTTGTAAGAGGAAAATTAAAGATGAAAATACATAAATATAAAAATAAAGCAAACAACCAATATGAGAGATTAGCTAGGATATTTGAATTCGCCTAATCCATCCAATTGAGTTTCATGAAAGCACATTATTGTAGTTTAATTATTCATGTTGATGATCGTGTTTATCTAAATTATCCAAAGTCCTCTCTCGAGGTAAATTGGACCTATTCCACATACACTAATATCCTATCTCTCGATGGTATATCCAAGTGCATGAAAATACATTAGTCACAATAAACACCCTATGTGATCACACAAGCAAATTAGTATATCTCTATCTAATTCTACTTGTGGTGGACATTACATCGAGCACGTTGTGGGCATCTCCTCTCGGTACATAACCCACAACCAATTTATCATTTAAATGTAGGCCTTTACATTCAAAAACATTAAGCATAATAATACCATTCAACAACACAATAATCAACCACAACAAATTAAAAATCAATTCATTCAAGTTTCATAGAAAATGATCCATCAAAACCCTAACTTACAAATTTAGTTCATAATCAAATATTTACAACTAAAACAATGATATAAAGCGAGACGGATTAAATGGAAGATAATGCTAGGTGGTCATACGGTCTCAATCACGGATATGGAAAACATATTGATAATTATTAAGCACTTTATATCATGACATATATAGCTAAGGGCACACCAAGCCGCATGAATCACGCAATGGTCGTGGAAATTCAATCGATGCACCTACTCTCGTAGCGCACAATCGAAAGGAACCCCAAGCGAATCTAATATCTAAATCGATTGATTAATTTCTTAATACAATTAACCTAGCATAGATTCTATAATTATAAGCCCTATTGCAACCTAACATTTTCATGTAAAATCACAACATATATCGAAATGTTAATTAAACTAGATACTCGCAAACTACTTTCATAAATGCGAAAGCACATGAATAATCAACATACGAAAACAATTAATATTACTCAATAAATCCACAAATAATATCATGAAATAATATAACAATATATTCATAATCAATAACTCACAAAATCTGTTTATAATCTGAAAATCACCTAACAAGAGTTCTAACAACTCATAATCATCAATGAACAATCAAAGGAAGAATAATGAGATGAAATACAACCCATCGAAGCTCTCAAGAATCGAAATCCCGCTTTGGTCCGGCTGGAACTTCTCCGCTTTCGATCTTCATCTTCTTCGATGAACACTCACAAAACTAGAGATGTCTTGGTGTTTTGTGGTGTTGGGTTGTGTTTTGGAGGAGCAAAATGGGTGAAGAATCACCCTTGGAGCAGCTGGAACTGCACCTGGACGACCTCCTCTCTGCTGCAACATTTTCTTCTTATAGCAGTGCACTAGGATTGCTAGAATTTAGCCACTGCGACTAGCCACCGCGACCAACGGTCGCGCCGCTTGGTCACGGTGCCTACTAGTCCATTTGGACCTTCTGCATGGCGAGCTGCAACGCGAGCTGGGCTGGAAGACGCGAGCAACGGTCCCCATGCAGGTCGTGAGGGCTGCTGGAGCTGCTGTCTTCTCTTCATCGTGAGCTGGTCACGCGAGCCATGGTTGCACTCGATTCCTCGCGTTGCACACTGCCTGGTTTGCTTATATTTTTGTTTTTCTTTTCTAAACATCAAACGGCGCCAGTTTTGCACCAGCTCTTTGCAGTTGTGGCCCCGAATTCGGAGATGCTTACACAAAGGCCCTTATTACCGAGTTACTGAAATTACACTTTATCCTCCAAAATATATAAAATCTTCACTTGGGTCCCTAAACCTGCATACTAAAGAAAAACATTAAAAACAACCGATAATTACTCGGGAACGGAACAAAAGTAGCTAAAGATAGATATAAATGGAGGCCCATTTTTAATCAAAAAATGGAGCCAATAGGGCCTCCTTAGGATGGTGTTGTAAGCTGTTGGGCAATTAATGGTGAGGAAATAAGCCATCGTGGTCACTTAGCGGCCTTGTTCTCCTAGGGTGAGGGGTAGGGTGATCAGTCCCAGGGGGATGATCGAATCGCCCATAAAACAGTAAAGTAGTTCGTGTAAGGGACTGCAGATGGCTCTGATTTAACCCCATCACCTTGAAGGCCGCTTTGTACATGACGTTTACCGAGCTTCCGTTGTTGATCATTGTCATGTATATAGTCACTCCTCCTATCGTTGCCATGATGATGATCGCGTCATTCTGTGGCCAGTGCACCCCTCGCATGTTCATGTCTGTGAAGGTTACTCCTTCAGCCATGGTTCTCCACTGCTTCGTGGGCCGTTCATCCACATTCATTATCCTTAGGGTGGGCTGACTAGCCTCTTTCACATGTCACACCAGCAACTTATTGTTTGTCCCCACAAGGTAGGGTCATCCATGAATGGTGTGAATGGCTCTCACAGCGGGCTCATTCAGGGATCGATTCCGGGGGAATGGGCTTGATCATCTACTACTGCTGCTTCTGTTGCAGCGGTTGTAGTTGATGTGGCTGCTGTTGGTTTGTGGGGCGCACCACGTAGTCTCCTAGGCCACCTTGTCTGATTAGGCTCTCTATTGAGTCCTTGAGCTCATAGCATTCAGACGTATTATGGCCCGCTTCGTTATGGTAATGGGAAAATTTGTTGAGATTGCGGGTCATCGTAGATGTCCTCATGGGAGGTGGCCTCCCGAACTCGTCCCTGTTCTTTGTTGTGTTGAAGATCTTATCCCGGGAGTCGGACAACTGCGCATAGGCTTGGTAAAGGCCTCCACCTTATTGCACATCCTCATCGTTCCTGGCCTTATTGGTTACCTGATTCGTTGAAGTGTCATCTCTACGCGAGTTTCTGTTCCAGTTGCGGCCATCACCTCGCCCGCCTTCTTTCTGCTTGCTCCTGTCTCTCGGGCTTCTGCTCCTGTTTTTTTGGAGTATTTCTTGGGTTTAAAGGCTTCCTCCATACTGATGTGGGTGTTGGACTGCTTGTAAAAATCCCTGAGAGTCTTTACCGGCTTGCTGTATATGCTCCGGTTGAGTTCGTCGTCTTTTCACAGGCCAGCGGTAATTGCAGTGAGCACGCTTTCGTTCGTGGGGCTTTCCACGTAGCTGACTTCCTTTTGGAAGCGGGCTATGCAATCCTTCAAAGGCTCGCCGCATTTGAAAAGATTATCACCAGGTGGCAGGAGGGAGCTGTTTCTTCAATGCCTAGTACTGGCTTGGAAAATGTTCCTAGGCACTGGCTCCAGCTGGTTATGCTGCCTGTAGGGAGCCCCCTCAGCCATTTTCTCGGGATCTCACCCAAAGTGGCTGGGAAACATCGACATTTGACCCTACTGTTGGTCGTGAGTAGACTCATCTACACATTATAAGCATCCAAATGATCGAAGGGATCGTTGGACGCCTGGTAGATGAGGATGCTGGGAATCTTAAAGCGCTCGGGCAACGGCTCAGTTGTCGATTGCCCAGCTGAATGGGCTTCTTTCGACATACCTATCAGTAGGTTCAGTGCCTCTTCACTGCTGTTCCAACAGGATTAGCCGTCACAGCAAGGCCTGGTACCCTGGGCTTGGAGGGATCATTATTGATACGCTGGAGGTGACGCTGTCTTCCCTATGAGGCAGATTTGGTTGATTAGGCGACCTTCTCCCATTGACCTGTGGCTACGCGATTAGTCCCCGGGGGGCTCCATCAGCCGGTACCTCAGCGATGGGCATTCCCATTGTCGCTCCTCTCAGGCCGCTAGCCATACGTTTCTAGACGCTGCCGAGGTTGTTAAGAGGTACTGTACGTAGGAGCGCCTTGTCGAACCCTGTTGAGCGTCGCATCCTGTCCTAGCCCGCCTGGCTGCGTTGGCCGAGTAAAATGAGATTCCACCCACGGCTGGATGTTGGCTCGTGGGGAATTCTAGCCTCGGGGTTGAGGGATGGGACGATTTGCATCATCTCTCATAGGATGCGGTGGTGAGGTGATTTCCTCGATTTGCTAGTGGGTGGGGGGCAGACGGGCCAGTCTGATCGTGGTTTTGGGGCTCTGTCCGAGGATGGAGTTGGTCCTACTGGCGGGTTTGCGGTAGGCTGCTAAGCCACCAGCACAATGGGTGCCGTGTATGTCACGATTGGCGCTTTCAGTGCCACTGGTGCATTTGATGCAACTGGCAGGATCGAAGGTTAGTGGGATGCCTTCGAAGGTCCTCCAACCGAGGGTATGTCTCTGCTCCGTATCGTCCTGGAACGAGTTCCTACACCTCTCGCCATCGATCTGGAGATTCTTTTTGCCTGAAATAACAATTATTAGAAAACTAAAAAGGTTGTTTCTTACCGGGAATGGAGATTTGAATCCTCAAACGAGGACCCTCCTTCTAGCGTCAAACTGTTGACGTGTGAATTTGGTCAATGTGATTAAACGGTGAATATGTAAGATTTAAGAGATAAAATAAATAAAAAGGATTGACACAAGAGATTTTTAAAGTGGTTCGACTTAAGAGAATTCCTACATCCACTGTTCTTGGTATTCAAGTCGAGCTCGCTGGGTATATTGCAGAGCTCACTTATGTATGTGTTTTCTGAAAAACATTGGTAACATTTGTAACAGTGATGGCCCGCTTCTTTATAATGTGAAGGGGTAGGAGTCATCCTGTTTTACATGGAATCTAATGACATAAATTAAGGGCAAAATTTTATCCCTTAATGGGCGTAGTTTAGTTTAAATACAATTACTGATTGTAAGGAATTTGACATTGATTGGGAGTCTGCTTAGTTGACCAAGTACAATACCTAAATTCTTGGAATTCTTCCTTAAATTGAGGCTCCGATCTGTGTGGCTAGCGAGCTGTGGCTGCTTCATTTGCGAGCAGCTAGCTTGGCGTGGTGCGGTGCTTTGATTCCTTTGCTATTTGTTCAGAGCTTCTTTCTTCGTGGTATGTTGCGTTAGGGCCTACTTTGCTTTGTAGTGATTCTCTAGCCCTTTTTATGCGTTGGGCCTCCTTCGGTGGTTTTGACATTTTTGGGCCTGTTTGAGCCTAGTGCAATTTAGCACACAACAGTGTGTTTTTTTCAATTGTCCACTTGGTTGTTGATTGTTAATTTATTTGTAACGCCCCTAGTTTTTCTTAAATATGCTAATTATTCTTTACTTATTATCAAGCATGCAAAAATGAGGTATGTAATACATGTAGTATAATGGAGAAGAATAAAGTTAGAAATATTTGTTATATTGTGAGATTTATTTTTGTGAAGTTTTAAGGAAATAATATATTTTTGGAAACATTTTCTAGAGAGGAATTAAATTTAGAAATGAATGAGAGGATGTGATTGGTGGAAAAATATATTTGAGAGATAAAGGATGATGAAAAATTTGGTGATCCATGTTATTAGAAATCAACCAATGAGAGCAAACCAACATGAAAATAAAAAGGTGACATGAATTTGGTTGATTTGTAACTAGGTGGGATTAGTTTGAACTAAATTGATTTCTAGATGAATAATTAAGCAATTAAAAGCCATTTAAGTGGACTAAGGACATGTTGGGCATTTAGAAAATTATTGAGGGGCAAATTAGGAAATGGAAAACATGACTATATAAAGGAAAAGTGAGAAAAAAATCTGCAGAGTCCCATTTTTTCTTACTTGGCCATGACTTCTCTCCCCTATTTCTCTCTCAATTTTTCTTCACTTCTTTCACTAGAAAACACCTTAATCTTCCCTCCTTATGCCATATAAGAATTCCAAGCTTCAATTAGAATGATATCCATCAAGTTTCTAAGTCTTAGATCAAGAGGAAATTGAAGAATTTCAAGTGATGGATTGCTAGAAAATTCAAGTAAGTAAAACAAATTAAGTTGTGAATGTAAGAATTACACCTAGGCATGTTAGAACTAGAAATTATGCATTAGAATTGTTAGGTTTTATTTTTATTGATGAATCTTACATTTTTTTAGAGCCAAGAGAAACCCTAGATAAGGAAATCAAAGGAAAAGAAAAGGAGAGGGTTTGAAAGTGCAATTGGAGGCTTGAAGAAGTGAAATCAAGCATTAGAAAGGTTGGTGTACACTTAATTTTGAAAACTTCTATTTTCTAGTAGGACATTTAAATGGTTCTTTGGAAATTCGTTTCACTTAAAAAGCTTTAGTATTGAATTTGTTACGAATTTTCGATTCTCTAACAGAGTTGCTGAAAAGTTTTTGTTTAAAACATAGTTTCAGTTCGAATCATTGTTGTAATAGGTTATACTGCTCTGAAAATTACGAAATTTTATATAATAGTTTTACAAGATGTTAATATGAGTTATGGAAAGTTTCGTGATTTTTAGAGTTGATTCGAAAAAGATATGAATTTCGTAATTGGGATACTGCAATATGTCCAGTAGTAGACAAAGGGCAGAAACGTAAAGTAAGAAAAACTTTAAAAATATACATATGTATTATTTAGGTTTGAAACTTTTATTTTGGAATTGTATATATCTATTTCATGTTCCTACAAAATTTTATTACAACTGGAGTTTTGTAGAAATTTTAAAGAAATTCAGCATTATATAGTATTCTGGATTGCCCACTGTCAAGCAGATCAAAACACCTCAATAAATAAATTATTTTAAGATAGTTTGAAATTTTATAAATTCTGGACATTTTTATATACGGATATATGTTAGTTTAAAAGGTTTCTGCAAAGTTTTAAAGTTTTCTAACTTGTGATTAATTTACTAAAAATCCAACATTGGACACTATTCTGTTTCCAAAACAGTACTGGTTAGATCTAGTATTGAAATTAAAATGGCCCTAGTAAACTTGAACATTGGTAGGAGGGGATTGGAGATTGGCATGCCAATAGGTTAATTATTGCAGTACTGCACCGAAAATACCATTGTGATGATTCTTACTCTACGGATTATGAGAAGGCACCGAGTGTCCGATCCTAGAGTTGGAAAGTATATGTGAAATATTTCGGCGGGGAGGCACCGAGTGTCTGATGTCGAAATTAGAAAATATATGTAAAACAATACGGCGGGGAGGCACCGAGTGTCCGATGCCATAAAACCTGTATTCCAATCCATAGTATCATGTCAATGTTTACTAAGGGCATTGATTAAAATATAATATATATATATATATAATGAAATTATGGGTAAGGACATTTGTGTGATTGCATATGGAGAATGCATAGAAAGGTATAATGCATGCTTATCACTTTGGTTGGTTATAATTGAGTAATGTATGTTATACACTATAAAAAAACAACTTATCCACTACGGGCGCAGGCTTGCTATAAATGCGCCCGTAGTGGTTATCGTAGTAAATATATTTTCCACTACGGGCATTGCCCGTAGTAGATAAATTTTTCTATAGCTGGTAATACCCGTAGTGGAAAATGTTTCTACTATAGGCTCCACCCGTTTCAAATACTTTATCTACGGCGGGCAATGCCCTAGTAGATAATCTGAAATTGTTTTTTAAAAATTCATTTTATTTATTATAAAATTCAGGTTTGTTTCAATTTCCTGCAAAACATTCTGCAATATTGCAACATAGAATTCAAAAAATTATAAATAATAATAGAATCAATAAAAACTAATTATATACTTAATTTCAAGAATAAAATCACATAATCATATCATCTTAATTACAAAACATTAAAGTCTTAATGTACTAATAAACATACTATATGACATATTTTGCTAGCCAAACAATAAATGAGTTTTGTGCCTCTTCAAGTATCATAAACTCAGTAGTAGCACGATATAAATGAATTTTGCTCACCAAAGTTTTCTTCACACAAACTCCCCAACAATCTGGACCAAGACTCATGTGATGGACCACAGCCTGTGGATCCGAGCAATCAACTTCAGCTTCGGCTACTACCTCTCCATTGCCCATCCAATATGATAATTTGCACTTTTTTCCCTTTCCACTTGAACCATCCATATCACTTGTAGAAACCTTAGTAAATGACTAACATTTGCATATAAAATTAAAAGTGATTAAAGGTCAACTAATCTCAAGACAATATTTAATTTATTAATTAATAAAGTTTACTCAAATTTACCTTTTGCAGAAGTTCCAGCGATATTCACACATTTATTAGCTCTCGATAAATTTGAGGCACTTGAATATTGTAGTTTCAATAAGTTTAGGATAATAGCCTTGAAAATCGTAACCATTTTTTATCCATTTGAATGCAGAACTCACTGTAATAATCAATAAAAATTTACGAAATGACAAACACAACCATCATATAGTTTGAGAAAAATGATAATAGAGATTCACAACACAAACTATATATATATATATATATAACCATCTTTTCGGCAATTATATGGGTGAAATTTGTTTACAAAAAAGAAATTTGTTCATTATGTGTGATAGATTATAATTGAATAACTTAATAAAAATTAGAATGGTCCTCATACAATATAATATTTGAATTTATTTACAATATAGAAATCACTGCTATTATAGAGAATTAGAGATTCAATATAGTGATAGGCATTTGGTATCTTATTTTATTGAAATACAGTATAACTAAATATTTTTTTCTAATATTCACATTAATAACAGATAAAACAAGTAAGTGAAATATAATATATTAGATGAAATTTTCCCAACAAATGCTTGATTTTTGAACTGTACAAAAATGCAAACAATTTCCAAACAGCATAGGCCATAGTCTTTTGTCTAATTAATTGAACATTTTATTTTTGGTTAATTCTATAGAAATTTGTTTTTCTAATCTCAAATATGCAACCACAATCACAAATACGAATAGGATAATCCAAAATCGTTCCAATCACAATTGAAAAAAACCAACCCAGAAAAGAAACTTACCGTACTAGGTTGCGGACGAGCATTTCGGAGATCGGCAACGAAACACTAACACTGTAAAGTACCTATTGTTCCACCCACATATATTTGACAAAATTCAAACAAGTTCTCAAAGACATGGCAATCTTCTCCAAGATTATCTGGGGAAACAAGAAGGAAACTAGTAAAAGTTGCAACTAAAAACCTAAAGCATCAGCTGAAAAGAAAATCTCAATCAATAGCAAATCAATCATTTCAATGCTATCTTCAAGTTTTGTTGCATAAGAACATACAATGGTGCCGGACAGCTCTGGATAATATTTAAGGATGTCAAACACACTCACAAGTAACCTAAGTGCATGAACCAGCCTCACTCATACAATAACAAATAATGATAGATTAACTAGTTTGCCAAGGGATACAGATATCACCACCCTTAGTAAGCTAGCAAATGGCTCACCACCAAGACCAATCTAAAGGAATACAGAAACACCACCCTCTCAACCAGCCAAGGATACAAAACCAAGGATAAAACTCACCACTCAAAGAAATCTACCCAAGAGATACAAAGTTAGGACAATAAAACTCAAAGAGTTCTAATTTTCATTAATATTCATCAATTGTTTTTAATCTGATTTACATGACACTTTAAATAGGAAAACATGACTTGGAACAACCCTTCAAGCATGAGAAATATAAGACATAAATGTTTTCATCTGATAACAAGAAGAAATAAATGCAAAAGTTGACTAGAAACTTGAAAACAAAGAAAAACTCTTCATTTCCCGAAATGCACCACCAGCAGACCATTAGAACGAATTCGGTCATAACTCTCTTTTGGATGCTCCAAATGACTTGCTTCAAAACACGAAAATGAAGTTAAGGCTTTTATCTTTCCAACACATAAAGGAGCGAACAATATTCCATGTCAATAAAAAGTTATACCCCTCGCGAACTCACTGCACGGCCCTCGCGAACTGATTTTTACCACTGCGAACAGATTCTGTTGCTTGATAAACCATAGTGAGAATTCGAACTTCTTTTGTGCTTTGGGCCGAGGTTGAGCTATGGAACACTCCCGTGTCAATCTCCCCAGGTTGAAAAAGATTTGTCCTCAAATTTGAAATGTTATCATCACTATGATAAGGTGATAAATCAGCTACATCTCTCATCATCTTAGACTAATAAATCTCTTCTTCTATAAGAGCAAACTTATCTCTCCCAAAATGACCACCTATCCCACTGTTATGAGCTTCCATAATAATGATTTGCCGAAGTGAACATTGAGGAACACACAAATGATTGACCTTGAATAAATACCCATCATACTTCAAGAACTGCTTAAACGATCCTTTTTCACACTCTTGCCAAATGCTACCAAAGTATGAATCATCTTTATACAATTTTTTCAAGATCTCAAACCCCACCACTTTAACTTCCAATATTGTGGATAGCAAGGAATGCTTTCTACTCAAAGCAACAGCCACCACATTTTGAACTCCCGCCTTGTGCTTAATTGTGAAGTTCTAAGCTTGAAGAAATTTCACCCATACTGCATGTCTTTGATTGAGCTTATGTTGGCTGTTGATGAACTTCAAGGCTGCATGATCTGAATAAAGAACAAATGGTTTAACAAAAAGATATTGACTCAATAACTTAAAGCTCTATAGATTGCATAGAACTCTTTGTCATAAGTGGAATATTTCTTACGAGAATCATTCAGCTTTTCACTAAAGAATGCAATCGGCTTCCCTTCTTGACTTAGAACAGCACCAATACCCTCATTTGAAGCATCACATTCAACCTCAAACACCTTAGCAAAATCTGGAAGTGATAGGATTGGAGCTTTAGTCACTTTTCTCTTGATCAGCTCAAAGCTTCTTCTAGCCTCTTCCGTCCACTTGAAACCATTCTCTTTCAAGCACTCGATAATATGAGCCACAATAGAACTGAATCCCTTGATAAAATGCCGATAAAAAGATGCAAGTCCATAAAAACTACGGATGTCATGGACCGTTTTTGGCTCGGACCAATTAAGAATAGCCTCAACCTTGCTAGGTTCCATCTCAATTCCATCTTTAGATACTATATATCCCAAGAAAATTAGGCTCTTCGTAAAGAACTTGCATTTCTTCAAATTTGCATAGAGCTTTTGCTTCCTCAAAATGTCAAAGAGCTGTCTCAAATGGTTCAAATGCTCTCCTTCATCTTTATGGTACACAAGAATATCATCAAAATAAACAACAATAAAGTGTCTAATGCAAGGTTTAAGGATATGATTCATGAATCTCATGAAAGTGCTAGGAGCGTTAGATAACCCAAATGGCATCACCATCCACTCATAGAGGCCATCTTTAGTCTTGCAGATTGTTTTCCACTCATCTCCTTGTCTCATTCTAATTTGATGGTAACCACTCATCCCCATGAAGTTGATCAAGCAAATCATCAAGCCTTGGAATCGGAAAGCGATAATAAACCGTTATCTTGTTCACAGCCCTACTATCAACACACATGCGCCACGAATCATCTTTCTTAGGCACCAAAAGAGCTGGTACAACACATGGAATCATGCTTTCCCTCACCATTCCCTTAGCTAACAATTCATCCACTTGACGTTGCAACTCTTCATGCTCTTTAGGACTCATTCGATAAGCTGCCTTGTTTGGAAGTGTTACACCCGGAACAAAATCAATACAATGTTGAATGTCTCTCAATGGTGGTAAACCAAGTGGTAATTCATCCGAAACCACATCAAAGAATTCTTCAAGAATAGTCTTCATAATCAATGGAGGATCATTGTTCCCTTCATTTTCTTCCACTATAACCAGCACATACACTTCACCCCTTTGCATCAACTCTCTCCTACTATCAGTTTGAGTAAGCAAGCTATTTCCCTCCCCTTTAGAAGGTTTATGAACTTCTTCCGGCCTACTAGGACCCAATACAATCTTATAACCATCTTTAACAAAAGAATACATGTGTTTAAAACCATCATACAACACACGCCTATTATAATGCCAAGGTCTCCCTAGCAGTAAATGACATGCATCCATAGGAGTTACATCACACCAAACTTCAACTTTATAATTTTTACCAATGGAAAACAAAACTAGACAACGTTTATTTACCTTAATCTTGTTGTCCTTTTGAAGCCAAGATAGTTTGTAAGGATGTGGGTGTTGTTGAGTTTTGAGGCCCAACTTGTCAACCATATAAGAGGACACCACATTCTCAAAGCTGCCACTATCAATGATCACAATGCATACCTTGCCATGAAAAGTGCACTTGGTGTGGAACATATTCTTTCTCACCCAATCTTCCTCTTCCTCTTCTCTAACCACACTTAAACTCCTTTGAACGACCAGAGAAGCACCATTATCTCCATAGGTTATGTTTTCCACATGCTCTTCATTTTCGTACTCGTCTTCTTTCAAATATGAAGCTATGTCATCTTCATCACCTTCTTCTTCAACTAATGAAATGATCTTGCGATTTGGACAGTTAGAAGAAATATGCCCAAATCCTTGGCACTTGAAACACCTACGAGAGTTCGTATTAGAATAACTAAGCTGTTGTTTTTGTTGCTTAGACACCACACCTTCTCTTTTTGATGTCGAAGCTTTTGAATTGGGTTTGTTTGCTGCAGTAGGCTTAGAACTTGAAGTGCTTCCTTTATTATCAAAGCCCTCCTTTGAACCATACTTAGAACCCCTCCACCTTAAGAGCAAGTTTACAGACATCATTAAGACTAGAATATGGTTATAGTTTCACCACATTAGAAATTTCATAATTTAATCCACCAAGATAACGCGCCATGGACTGCTCTTCCAGCTCCGCAATGTCTCCCTTCAACATGAGATTATCAAACTCAGCAGTATACTACGCCACCGAAAGGTCTTTTTGTCGAAAGATGTGGATCTTCAAAAAGATTTCTTGTCGATAATTATCCGGAAGGTACTTTCTCTTCAAATCTTTCTTCATCTTTTCCCATGTCACGATCCTACTTCTCTCTTCTCTTTCTCGCTGTCTCTTAAGATTCTCCCACCAAAACGATGCATGCTTCCTTAACTTGATGGCAACAAGCTTTACTTGCTTGTTTTCAGGTACATCTTGATAATCAAAGATTCGATCAACCGTATTCAACCATTCCACGAACTCATCTGGTTGTGACTTGCCTTCAAACTCCGGAATCTCTACTGTTACATTGAAACCCCGCTGTGTGTCACGTTCTCTATACCCCAAAGCTCTCAAATCACGTCGATGGGGAGGAGTACCATTGTCCAATTCATGGCTGCGAGCATCATCGTGTTCTTCATCACGTCCACCATTCACCTGCCCGCGATTTTCATACCTACGCATTCGTAAATGGAGTTGTTGAATTTGTTGCCTCATATCTTCTATGATAAGGTCTCGTGGATCTTCTTGATGATCTGTCTCTTCTTTAACAGTAGGCAAATGACCATGATTATCCATTATAGCACTGAAGATACAAGAACAAAGTGAAGAAGTGAGTAATCACGTCAACCAAACAAAACTTGTTTGGAACCGTGCTCTGATACCAAATCTGGTGCTGGACAGCCCTAGACAATATTTAAGGATGTCAAACACACTCACAAGTAACCTAAGCGCACGAAATAGCCTCACTCACACAAGAACAAATAATGATAGATTAACTAGTTTGCCAAGGGATACAGATATCACCACCCTTAGTAAGCTAGCAAACGGCTCACCACCAAGACCATCTAAAGGGATACAGAAATACCAACCTATCAACCAGCCAAGAATACAGAACTAAGGATAAAACTCACCACTCAAAGGAATCCACCCAAGAGATACAGAGTTAGGAGAATAAAACTCAAAGAGTTCTAATTTTCATTAATATTTATCAAATGTTTTTAATCTGATTTACATGACACTTTAAATAGGAAAACATGACTTGGAACAACCCTCCAAGCATGGGAAATATAAGACATAAATGCTTTCATCTGATAACAAGAAGAAATAAATGCAAAAGTTGACTAGAAACTTGAAAGTAAAGAAAAACTCTTCATTTCCCGAAATGCGCCACCAGCAGACCACTAGAACGAATTCGGTCATAACTCTCTATTGGATGCTCCAAATGACTTGCTTCAAAACACGAAAATGAAGTTAAGGCTTTTATCTTTCCAACACATAATGGAGCGAACAAATATTCCATGTCAATAAAAAGTTATGCCCCTCGCGAACTCACTGCGCGAACTTATTTTTGCCACCGCGAACATATTCTGTTGCTTGATAAACCATAGTGAGAATTCGAACTTCTTTTATGCTTTGGGGTGAGATTGAGCTATGGAACACTCCCGTGTCATACAACTAGATGCAAAAAAGGAATGAAACAACATTCAATAAAAAAGGCAACAAGAAAGAGACAAGATAAGGGCATGCTCTGAAACTACAATTATTTAAAATCGACAACCTACTCAACGATGTATCAGCATTTTCAATAGAATGCAATATCTTAAATCACTTAAACCAGTCCAAACATATTTTTTAAAACCACATTTACTTAAACTGTGACAAAAAATTCTTTTCTCTCAAGTTCTCTCAACTTTAGAGTGAAAGTAGCTAGGGATCTTAGGATCTATTATTTCATTCCTTGTGAATGCAGTTGGGGTTTTTTTTATTTCGCGATCGTTGTTCAAAATGAATGCCGATGATATAGCTTCTCGTTGCGCTGCCTTGTCTTTAGAGACAGATTCTATGGAGCCACGGTTGGTCCTGGAAACTCCTTTGAGGGAAGCTGGTGCTCGTAAACTAGCCTTATGTTTAGTAGGGAAGATATTAACAACAAAGCTAATTAACCGAGAAGCTTTTCGCGCTGTAATCCCAAAAATATGGCGAACTACTCAAACCTTCATAATGGAGAATGTGAAGGAGAATGTTTTTGTTTTCCAATTTCAGAATCAAGCCGATAAAAGGAGAGTCCTGACGGGTGGTCCATGGAGTTTTGACAAATGCTTGATTGTGCTGGAGGAACCCCGGGGTGATGGTAAGTTTTTGGAAATGGAGTTCAATAATGTTCAGTTTTGGGTTCAACTCCACAATATCCCTTTGGTCTGTATGACAAAAGAGATAGGATGGGCGCTTGGTAATAAGATAGGCCGGGTGACGGACATAGATGTTGGTGCTACAGGTGACTGTCTAGGGAGGTTTTTGCGAGTTCGTGTTGTGATTGATGTCTCCAAACCTCTGAGTCGATATCTTCGCGTGTGTTTATTAGAAGGGGATCCAGACACTGTCCTTCTCTTGCGTTATGAAAGGTTGACCGAATATTGTTTTCATTGTGGAGTGGTTGGTCATGTTGTCCGGGAGTGTCAGCTTGCACACGATCGTAGCGGCTCTAGTTCGATGCCTGAGTTTAAGTTCGGGACTTGGATGCGTGCTGAGAGTCCTCCCAAGGCTCGATATCCACGAACCGATAATGATGGATCAACTGTAGTCTTTAAACAGAAGCAAGGCAGCGTTGTGCATTGTCCTCCAGGTATTGAAGTGTTGGAGAAAAGGGGTGTTTCTAACCACCTTGAGCTGGCCCATGCAACTTTAGAACCCAAGAAAACTTCTCCTACAAATTTGGTTGCTGGTAGCACGGTGCCAACTCTTAGCTCACGTGCTCACTCTCCATCGACCATGGCTGTGTTGACTGGTGAGACGGTGGGCTCGAAGAAGAGCAGTGATCTGCATGGCCCAGTGAAGAGCAGTGATCTGCATGGCCCAGTGATGGCGTCGACGACGAACAGCTCCTTGAAGGATCCAGTTTTCGCTTCAACGATGCACAGCGTGTTGAAGGATCCAGCGATAGAACCGATGAAGATCAGCGCTTTGGGGTCGGGTTCTGGCTGTGCTCGTGATGATGGCATGGTTGGTGGGGTTATGAGTGTGGTGCAGGGTGAGGAGACAGTACCTGGTGACTTGGGTGAGGGAGGAGCGGCAGCGACCTTGGGTATGAGGGCGGCAGAATTGGTCGACCACAAGGAAGGCCACGTGCGCGTTGGGTTAGCTGCTGAAGGTGGTGCCGCTCATGTGCTTGGTGGGCAGCCTTTGGTGACTTCGGGGTTGGCTTTGGCGCAGACCCACGTTGGGCACGTTGGTGCCTCCCTCGTGCGCTCATGCAAGCCATCATGCATGGCTTCTTTTGATGACCTGGGTAATGGTGGCCATGTGATCCCGAAGCTTAATGTCGAGCTTGTGGTCCCTTGTGTTGACCACGTGCTTCCTAGTGATGCTCATGTGCTCCCATGCATGGCTTTGGAGCGTGCCCATCCAGTGCAGTGTGAAGCTGCTGCTAATTTTAGTTTTTCAGCTCATGTTGGCACTTCCAAGTCCGTGGTCTCTCCTCCGTCTATGGCTGCCATGGAAGTTGACCGGAAGCCTTTCAAGTGGAAACGTGTTGCGCGGAGGGGGATGGTGGGTAGTGGGAACGATGTTCAGCTGCCTTGCTTGGGTAAACGAGTGGAGTCGGAGCCCCTTGAGGGTGGGGGCCGCGGTGAGAACGTCAAACGGAGCCGCGGGTCTGATAATGGAGAGTCCTCTTTGACGATTCCGGCGGGACCTGGAGCGGTGATCCAGGCCTGCCAGGAGCTATGAAAATCCTATGCTGGAACGTTCGGGGATTGGGGACCTATCGGACGTTCCAAGTTTTGCGCACCCGGGTGCGTGAATGTCGCCCAGATCTGGTTTTCCTTATGGAGACTCTCTCCAATAAGGATCGGATGGAGCAACTTCGGCTATTTTTGGGGTTCAGTGGGAAGCTGGTGGTTGAGTGCGTTGGCCGAAGTGGTGGTTTGGTGTTGTTCTGGTCTAATCAGTTGGATATTAATTTGTTGTCTTTTTCGCCTTTTCACATCGATGTTAGTGTTGCGGTTGTCCGGGCTAGCCCTTGGAGGTTTACGGGTTTTTACGGTTCTCCTGAAGCTTCGCAGAGGCACAATGCCTGGCTTTTGTTAAACCGTATCTGTGGTATGTCTTCACTCCCCTGGATCTGTGGGGGTGATTTTAATGAGATTTTGTTGGATTGTGAGAAAGATGGTGGCCTTCCTAAGCAGCGTCGTTTGTTGCTTAACTTTAGGGAGGCTCTTGATGCTTGTGGCCTTCAGGATTTAGGTTTTGAGGGGCCTTTGTTTACGTGGTGTAATGGGCGTGCGGGAAATGCGTTTATTCAAGAACGGCTCGATAGATATGTTTGCTCTCGGGATTGGTTATCGTTATTTCCTGCGTCTTATGTCCAGCACCTCGATTTTTGGAAGTCGGATCATCGTCCGATTCTGTTACATATTGCGGTTCAGGGCTCGGTTTTGTCTGATAGGCGAGGTGGTCGTTTTTACCGCTTCCATTTTGAGGAGTCCTGGGTGGGTACGGCTGAGTGTGATCAGATTGTGGAGAACAATTGGAGAGATTTAGTGGCCCCAGTGAGGCTTGGCGGTGTTTGTGATAATATTGGGCGTTGTTCTGCGTCCCTTGGGAGATGGAATTCTTTGAATCGTGCCTCCCTGCGGCGAGGTATTAATACGAAGCGGTTGGAATTGGCCTCTCTGAACCGTTCGGTCTCAGCTGGTTCTTGGAGGGATATTCGGCGGGTCGAAAAGGAGTTGGATGATCTATTATTGCAGGAAGAGATCTACTGGAGGCAGCGTTCTAGAGTATCCTGGCTAAAATTCGGTGACAGAAATTCTAAGTTCTTTCACGCTAAGGCATCGGCTCGTCGGAAGGTTAATGAGATTCTTGGTTTATCGGATGAGCGAGGATGCTGGCATTCGGATCCAGGATCGATTCATCGTATTGTTTGTGAGTATTTTTCGTCTATTTTTTCCTCTTCTGCTCCTTCGCCGGAGACTCTTAGGAGGGTGTCTCAGGTTGTGGAGCCGCGGGTCTCCTCTTCTATGAACGCATTGTTGGATGCTAAGTTTTCAGCTGAAGAAGTCCGCCAAGCTCTGTTTCTTATGTACCCCACCAAAGCGCCTGGCGTGGATGGTATGCCTGCCCTATTTTTTCAGAAGTATTGGAACGTTGTGGGGCCTGGGGTCGTTGCGGCTTGTTTGGGGTGCCTTAATGATGGTCGCTCTATGCGGGAGGTGAACTCTATTTTGATTACTCTTATCCCTAAGATTGATCGGCCGCGGGAAGTGTCTGATTTTCGTCCGATTAGCCTGTGCACTTCTGTTTATAAAATTATCGCCAAAACTATTGCTATTCGGCTCCGATCTGTTCTTGGGGAGGTTATCTCAGAGTCCCAGAGTGCCTTCATCCCAGGTAGACTTATCTCTGATAATGCGATTATTGGTTTTGAGTGTATGCATCTGTTGAAGAAGAAGAAGCTAGGTGATCATGGCTTTGCTGCCTTAAAGCTAGATATGTCTAAAGCTTATGATCGCGTTGAATGGGCATTCCTAGAGTGTATGATGTTGCGTCTTGGTTTCTCTGTTAATTGGGTTGATTTGATTCTCAGGTGTGTTTCGTCAGTTTCGTACTCCTTTTTGGTTAACAGAGAAGTGTTTGGCAAGGTGTGTCCTTCTCGGGGGTTACGGCAGGGGGACCCACTGTCTCCGTACCTCTTCATTATCTGCAGTGAAGGCCTCTCTGGCTTAATTAGTGCGGCCGAGTCGGATGGTCGCCTTGTGGGTCTGCGCTGCGGGCATTCCGGGCCTCGGATTTCTCACCTCTTCTTTGCCGATGACAGTCTGCTCTTCTTCCGAGCCTCGCCTATTGATTGCTCTGCGGTTGGGTCTATTCTTGATATATATTCGAAAGCGTCTGGCCAGGTTATTAACTTTGATAAATCTGCGCTGTGTGCTAGCAAGCAGGTGGCTCCTGGGGTGAGCTCTGGCTTGGCTTTATCTTTAGGGGTTAATCTGGTCCCCTGTCATGCGAAGTATTTGGGTCTGCCGTGTGTTGCGACCCGTAATCGGCGTAATCTCTTCGATGGTATCAAGACCCGGGTTTGGCAGAAGCTGTGTGGGTGGAGTAGCAAGTTGTTCTCTGCAGGGGGTAAGGAGATTTTGATTAAAGCAGTGATTCAGGCGATCCCGTCTTACTCTATGAATCTCTTTCGCCTTCCTTCCTCTCTTATTGGGGAGCTTCACCGGATGATGGCCCGCTTCTGGTGGGGAAGCTCTAATGATAAGCAGCGAATCCACTGGTGTCGGTGGAAGTCTTTGTGTGGTAATAAACTTGAGGGAGGTCTTGGGTTTCGAGAGCTTTCTCACTTCAATCAAGCCCTCCTCGCTAAACAAGGGTGGCGACTCATTAACCAGCCGGGTTCTTTAGCTGGTCGGGTTTTGAAGCATATTTACTTTCCCCGGACCTCTTTCCTTCGAGCTAAGGTCACTGCCTCGGCTTCCTTGGTGTGGCGCAGTATCCTGTGGGGTAGGGAGCTTATTGAGAAGGGGTCGCGCTGGCAGGTGGGTTCTGGGTCTTCAGTTTCTATCCTTCAGGATCGGTGGCTGCCTCGCCCGTCTTCTTTTAAGATTATCGCGAGCTGTTCTCTGGCAGGGGATGCTATGGTGGCTTCTCTTAAGTCTGCCTCGGGAGCCTGGGACTTAGCCTTGGTTCGCAGCAGTTTTGCCCCTATCGATGCTGACTGTATTCTGAGTCTCCCTACCTCTGTGCGTAGCTGTCCGGATAAGCTGATGTGGCACCACTCGAAGGATGGTATGTACTCCGTCAAGAGCGGGTATTGGTTGGCAGCGAGTTTGGCCCGGGATGAGGCTTCCTCGTCTTCTCCTTCTGCTGGGTCCAGCTGGTGGAAGTTTCTCTGGGGTTTGAATATCCCGGCGAAGGTTCGGATGTTTGTGTGGCGCGCCTGCCGTAACCTGCTCCCTACCCGGTCTCTCCTTGCTGCTCGCAGGGTTCCTGTGGGGGCTGGGTGCCCGCTGTGTGATGCGGCTGTAGAGTCCGTTCTCCACTCTCTGTGGTTGTGTAGCTCCTTGGCGGAGTCAAAGGCCGCTGTCCCCTTCCTTGCCAGTTTACGTCTCCCTGCTGCGGGCTCCTTTCTTGATTTTATTTTAGCTTGCTTCAGTTCTTTGCTGGTTCATGAGATGGAGTTGTTGTTGGTTCTGCTGTGGCGATTTTGGTTCCGTCGTAATCACGCTGTACATAGTGCTCCGTTACTCTCTGTGGAGGATACGGTTGGGTGGTCAGAGAGGTTTTTAGTAGATTTTCAGGCTACAGTTGCTGTGCCCAGTGTGCGCTGCGAGTTGGTAGGTGAGAGGTGGCGGGCTCCTAGCCCAGGCTGGTTTAAAATTAATTCAGACGTGGCTGTTGACGTCCGGGGTCGTCGTTTGGGTTTTGGTGTGGTTATCCGTGACTATACGGGTAAGGTTTTGGTGTCCTATACGTCTCTGCTTCTTGGGCTTTTCTCTTCGGATATCGGTGAAGCTTTGGCTATTCTTCGTGGTCTTCGTCTGGCGATTGATATGGGTTTGTCTACCGTTTGTGTAGAATCGGATGCTGCGTCTGTAGTGAAGCAGCTATCTTCCCGAGTTACCTCTTGTTCGGATATTGGCTTGATTTTAGATGATATTCTTTCTCTTGTTGTTAATTTTACTGATCTTTCCTTTTCGTCTGTTCGCCGTAGCGCTAATATAGTCGCTCACGGCCTTGCTAAGTTTGCCCTGTCCTACCAGCCTGTTGGTGTTCGACTAGGGAGTGTTCCTAGCTCTCTAGCCCTTGCTGTATTGGATGACTCTCGTGGTTATCCTTAGTTTGGTTGTTGGTTTTATGGAAGTTCTTGTTTCAAAAAAAAAAAAAAAAAATCACTTAAACCAAAAGCTTAATTTAACCTATTAATGTTAATTAGGGATTTAAAAAAAAGAAACAAAATTACAATTAATAAGACATATTGTCTTGTAAGTACAATTTGAATGTAAAATTTTGAGACAGATATGGTTCTCTGTCAGTGAGCTCAGATCCGACTGGAGCTTCTAAATCCTGACAGTACACAAATAACCTCGCACACGCTATTTGAGTGAGTGCACAACACTTTATCGATCTCTTCAAGGTGGTTCATATTACAAAAATTGGAGACCGCCAGACCACTCAAATATATATTCTTTTAAATTATATTATCTCTAACCAAGAATTAACTAACCTCTTTTTAAATTTACAGTTCAACTAAATGTTGGGTTGAAATTAAAGTGAGTTATGGTGGAGTCATTTATGTTGTTAATTTATATTTAATTATACACAATACTTTTACTGTGACTTTAATTTGATTAGAGATATGGAAGACCAGTTTTACAGAATCCCAAATTTTCTTCCTTTCATGAACAAATTTGCCTAATTAATTAATTAATACCATACTAGCGTCAATGTACATTCATTTTCCAATTCAAGACCTTTTTAATTTCGTATAAATTAAAACCTTGTTTTGCTTCTAATATTTATATTTAAAATAACAAGTCAATGTGAAGAGAATATGTTAGATTAAAAAAAAAAAAAGTGCCATTGTCACCCTCCACCAACTTACTTTCTCATAACAAAAACATGTTCAGAGCCTTTTTCAAAAATCAATTTTTTTAATAGGTACTGATGTTTTCAGAAAACAAAACCTCATTAAAACTTGATAGCATATTTATATCAATAATAATGTACACCCACATGGCCACATAGAAAAAGTTAAAAGACTCTGAACAAATCAAGGTTTCTATTTCTGAACACATGTTGAAGGGTATTTTCATCTAATATGAAAATTTCATTTTACCTCAAAATAAGGTGGGCGCGGGAGCTGGGCGCGCAGAGGGTGGCGGTCAGCACTGGAGGTGGTGGTGTAAGGGGCGGCGTTGTGAAATCAAGAGGAGAGGGGAATGGGGATGGGTAGCTACCGCGGGAGGGAGAAAAAAAAAACAAACATAAGTGTTAGGGTTCCAAAGTGGAACCCGGTGTGGAGAAAAAAAAAGGAGTATCCATTATGGGCATTTTTGGGCCCATAGTGGAAGTCTTATTCTACTACGGGCTCAAAATGCCTGTAGTGGTTAAATAACTTTCTACTACGGGCCTTTAAAAGCCTGTAGCAGATATGTTAATAAAAAACGGGTCTCCTTTGCCCGTAGTGGATAGCTTTTTTTTTTTGTAGTGTTAGTACCTTATATAGTTATATTTTAATTTATTTGATTTATTTGAAAACTCTACCGTTTACAAATTTTATTATATGATTTTTATAATTCAAATTGTGAATTTAAATTAGTGTACACCCACTAAGTAAATGTGCTTAGCGTGTTGAATTTATCACGCGTAGGTAGTAGAGCTTACGTGGTAGATAAAGACTGAAGAGCGGACATCTACAGGGAAAAAACTGAGTCACATCCATCCTTGTTTTTGGGTAGTCATTATTTACCCCATACTTACGTATTTATTAAAGAATGCATGTAACAAAAGTATTGTAGATATTTGTAATGGCTAAGTCATGTAAATATTGACTAATGGTTTCTATTCACTACAAAAAAAGTGATCCGTAGTGACACATATTTTAGTGACATACTGCAGCTCAACAACTATGGTTTTTTTTTTTTTTTTTTTGTGAGCAAAGTACTAGTTTGTACTATGTTATTAGTTTGTACTAAAGTCTTTTGACATTATTGATTTATCACTTTCTCGAGAAAGTACAAGAAAGTGAAGGAAAGTAAGTAGAAATTAATCAAAGCAGTTGTAGAGGAATATATGTATGTAAACTTTTTTTTTTTTTATTAAGACCTTCTATGATTTTTTTTTCTCTTTTCTTTACATCGTAGGCTGTTGTAGATAGTCTTTGCAGTCCGGCTGATTGCACACCAACTGTTTGATTAAATGCCTTGGTAGATTTTTCTTCTTTATATCATTGACTTATAACTTTTTTTTTTCTTTTTTGGATTAGGTTCTTTTTCTTTTGTCATTGTATCTTTTGTTATTTTTAATGTGTGAATTTGTTGATATTTGTTTATGGATTTTCTTGATTTTATGCTGTTTATTTGTTGTAATACTCATTACTTTGTACTCGATTTTTCATACTGTAGCTCCACAACTGTGTTTTTTTTTTTGGGCAAAGTACTAAGTTTGTATCTCTGTTTTGTTTTTTGTTTTTTATTATTTTTTTTGTTATAGCAAGTTTCATTGAAGAGAGCAGCAAATATGGCAAGCCAAAATATGGTGATGATCGACGCAATCAATATGGCGATAACGGTGGCGGTGTCGAACTCCTCAATCATCTTCACCACTACAACCGCCGCGAAGAAGCCGCTTGTGCCGTCTGGTGGTGGGTTCGTTTCGGTTTCTACAAAGAACCTGTTGAAGAACTTAGAAATCAAGGGAGGAAGAGAGCCAAAGTCAATGCTGGGGTCGAGTCAATAAAGGCCTCCTCATTAAGTTTACATATAGTAACACTAATTGTATACAATTAACTGTCACTAAAATTGTATACAAAGATACAAATTGTATATGATTAATTGTCACTAAATTTGTATACAGTAACATAATTTTTAAATGATTAACTGTCACTAAATTTATATATAGTAACACAATTTTCAGATAATTAAGTATCGCTAAATTTCTGTCTAGTGACAAATTTTTCCAACGATTAATAGCCACTATATTTGTTAATAGTGACATAATATTTAAACAATAAATCGTCACTAAATATGTGTATAGTGATAAATTTTTAAATAGTTAATTGTCACTAAATTTGTGTATAGTGACACAAATTTTATTTTGTCATTGATTAAGGTTCCCTAATAATACGTCACTAAAAATCATAGTTTGTGACACATATAAAATTCGGTCACTAATCATAGTGACGGAATGACTTTAACCGTCACTAATACTTTTAGTGACGAGACTAAATGTGACAATTTTATAGTGACACTTTTTATGTCACAATATTGATATCATGACAAATTTTTCTTTTCTAGTGACAAATATTTGTTGTCACTGCATGTCACTTTTTTTGTAGTGATTGTATAAAAATATGTAATTATGTTGCTATTGTATTATTATTTATTCTCATAATGAAAAGATAAGGTAAAGTCGTGTCAAAAATGGAGGGTCACGCATAATGGTTGGACAAATTTTGAAGTGTGGAATTTGTAAAAAATTGTGATTTTCTTGTAATAGGTTGGAAAGGTCCAAAATTCAGGGAAAACTCTAACAAAATTTTTTTATGAAAAAATAGACTTGACCATTTTCAAAATATAAATATATTAAAGTTTTTATTTCTTTTAATAATTTAAAGTTTAGTTTTATAAACCTAAATTGTCTTTGATAATAAATAAATATTTATGAAAAATTTGAAAGGTAACACTCCTTAATTCGATCCTAGGCTCGGATAAGGGGGTGTTAGTAATGATTCTTCTATCGACTTATGTAGGTATTGTCAGCCAACAAGTTGCATTTATGAATTGATATTTTGCTTATTGTTGTGCCAACTTTGTTATCGTTTCGTTTGTTTTGGATTTGTAGTAGCTTGTGATTTTATTGCTTATGTTTCTTTTTCAACGGATCTTGTTGATGGTTATGGATTGAATTGCTTAATATTGGTTATGCTGTGTATATCTTTTCTAAAAACACTTGATTTATATATAAAAAAAGAGTAAATTTATAAAAAAATAAAATAAAAATTGTAAGTCTAAAATTAATTAAAAACTTATTTTTCGTTAATATTTGCTTGTATTATATAATAATGTTCTCCAAGACATTAGAATAAAATAGAGTATAAAAAATATGCGAAAAGAAAATATATAAGGTTTTGGATTTATAAAACATTAAAAAGAGAAAGGGGAGATCAGTATCATAAATCATTAAAATTTTATATTGTTTAATAATTTTAACGAAAGATAAGATTTCCATTAATAAAAGAAAATTAAAATAGAATGTGAATAATAAAAAAAAACATTTCTGTTTTTTTAAAATCAATTTTCAATTGAACAAATAACATTAAACATACATGAGAATTTTTAAAATAGATTATAAATTAAAGTTGGTAGAAACTCACACTAAATTTTCCTGGTGTTAAGTTTGACTGTTAAAAATAGAATTGACCGTTAAATAAATGGGAAAATCAGAAAAAGAAGGGAGATATCCATAATAAATTTACCATAATTCCACCATGAATCACGAACCAAAGAGGTTTGAGCCTACTTTTTAAATGTTAAATTTAAATATAAGGGAGTTCAATGTAAATTTTTATAAATTTTGATTTCGAGTATAATTCAACAAACCTTAAGTAGATTCAGTGTTATTTGTTCATTTTCTATGTGTTTGAAATAGTATCTTGCATCGAAGAAAATCCAAAAAAAACAATAAAACATAATAATGGTTGACTTTATTTTTGTCAAAGTAACTTTGTCTTGTTTTTTTATTTTTATTTTTTGAACTTCTTTAAAATTCCTTCTGATTAATAGTATTTATTAGAAGTCAGATCAATTTTCTATTACTTGACACACTTAAAAAAAATGTCTGAGAAGTAAACTGTTTTTGGTCCTATAGAAATAAATATATAAAATAAGTCTCCTTTGTTTTCCAACACAAAATAAAATAAGTATTCAAAGCTCATTTTATAGTTGCATTTGGGAGTGCTCTTTTCATTATTTTTTTTAAAAGTAAAATTACAACATTATCAAATGTTGCGACCTACATCAATTACTAAACGTGCAGTTTGGATATCTACTTGTATAACGGGAGACATCTACATTTATAATAAAAAGATAAAACCACCCACACATATTAGGAAATTTCATAAATAGCTCTCTAAGATGCAAAAAATTTATTTTTAACCACATAATTTTTTTTTATTGTTATTAACCAAGTAAAAATTATAATACATCAAATCTCACGTAAATTTAGCGTGATGATTTCAGTCAAGTAAATAAATGAATCAAATATATGATACTTCAAAGTAGATAAATGAATTTAAATAGAATATTACAAACTCTTGCATCACTGTTGATGAGATTCGAGGTTTTAATTTCTTTTCAAAATTTTCTGCCAAGATTCAACTGGAAACTTGAAAGGCAGCTCGGTTTATTGTTTTTATTTTATGTCTATAGAACCTTATTGTTAGAATTCACACGATTTTGGTTAGTTTCGAGTCGAGCAAATCTGCCCTTTTCTTTTTTTTTGAAAAATTTTCTTAGCAACAAAATCCATTTCTATCCTTCCAAATTCAAACTTTTGAGAATTCTACAATAAACAGACTTCTCAATACTTATATTTTCCCACATTTTCTCAAGAACCAAACAGATTTCTGCAAAAAAAAAAATACTCCCTCCCCAACTTATTTAACACTTGAATGACCTCAACCAAACAGTTCTCTGGGTTACAGACTATGAATAAACAAAATCAACAATACGTTTTAGCACATCCAAGTGGGAAAAAATATACTGAAGTCTGAAAAAGATTATAGACCCAAAGCGATTTTATTTTCCCTCATTTTCTCAGTGACCAAAAAAGTGTAGTTCTTGGAACTATATGTGGGTCCTAAACTATGAATTCCCTTAAACTCCAAACAAAAATAATAATAATAAAGTTTGTGCATTTAAACATTTCCCACATTTTCTCAGGAACCAAACAACTTTTCCAAATCTGTAAATAGCTCGGTGAACAAAGGAACAAACAAAAACCAAGACAGTGACGACTAAGAAACATGGTAAGCACCAGAACTCCTCCAAAATGGAGGAGAAAATTTTTTTTTTCTTAAAATTTTTGCTTTTTAAAAATTTTAATTTTGTTTTGCTTTTATTTTCTGATTTTTTTTTATTGTTATCTTTTATATTTTATTTTTATCTCTATTTTCTAATATTATTTATATATTTTTTTGTTATTTTGTTTTTATTTTTAATCTTATTATATGATTTTTTCTGTGTTTAAATTTTTTTAACATTTATTAAGTAATAATATTAAAAATAATTTTAACAAAGTTAATTTTTTTTTATAAAAAAATTGTAGTTAAGTTTAGAAAAACAATTGTTTAACAAAACTCCCTTTGAAACAAATTTCTATTCTTTTCCTCTCGTTTCTTCTCTGAAGAAAGAGAGTGTAAAAGCAGCCTTCCTTTTGGTAGTCCCTCTTCCTCTGTGAAGACAGTCCTTATCGAAAGCTCCATCACCTCTCCTTGTTCTCCTTTTGATCTTACTGATAAGCGGTGACTTGGCTGGTATGGGGGCTTAGATTTTCCTTCCCCGATCTCCCTATCTCTCCCTCTCCTGTGTGGGTTGTGCTTGGGGCAGAGTTGGGGTGTTGTCGAGCTGCTGGGGTCTCTTTTGATCTGCTGCCTAGCATCTAGAGCTGCTGGTGTGCTCGGATCGGGCTGTTGATTGGGGTTTTCTGTCTCGTTCCTATTCTAGTAGAGAACGGTGGTGCTGGAGTATCCGGATCTGTGGTTTGGAGCTGTTGTGGTGCTCGACGTTGGCGCGGTAGCGATCGGGGTTGAGTGAAGGTGGGTGGAGCGGTCAACCTTGGTGTGCTCTTATTTCGGGTGCTGCTTCGTTTCAGGCAGGTGCTACGGCTGTGTTTTGTTAGACCAGCAGCTGCTGGTGGGGCATTGTTGCTGCTTAGTGGGGGCTGTCGTAGAATGGATTTGTTGGGGTTGCTGTTGGTGCTGTTTGTGGCGCTGTTGGAGTGTTGTATTTGTGTTTAGATCTGGGTTTTTTTGGTGATTGTTGTTGCTTTATTCGGGTCCTGCGGCCTTCTTTGTGTAGGCTGAAACTGGGCAGTTTGGATTTGGGCAGGCCGAGTGTGTGGGATCTGTTTTAGGTGATGCGTGGTTGAATTTTTTGTGGCAGTGTGTTTGTATTTGGCAGTGGGTGTTAAATCTGTTTTGGCAGTGGGTGTTAAATCTGTTTTGGCAGTGTGTGGGATCTGATTTTGCTTGGAGTCTTTTCTTTTGGCAGTGGGTGGTTTAGTAGGCTGGGTGCTCAATTTGCTTGGGCTCAGTTGTTGTGGAAATCTTAGTGTTGATATGTGTTTTTTAGGTATGGATCTGGGTGTGGTGGCCAGTGTGCTGTAGTTGCGGTGTTACTTCTTATGGCTACAGATGAAATTTTGAGGCTCTGTGAGGCTCTGTCCTTATCAGAGGAAGATGGTCCAGTTCTAGACATAGCAGAAGATGTTCAAGCTGATGGCATTAGAAGCGTTGAACACTGTTTGGTAGGGAAGATCCTTTCTCGTAGAAAGGTGAACCGGGAGACCTTTCGTGGAACCATTGAACAAATCTAGGGTACTGTGGGCCGAATGGATATTGAAATGGTAGGCGATAATGTGTTTGTCTTCCATTTCCAATCCCTTGAGGATAAAGCGATGGTCTGGTCCAGGGGTCCCTGGCACTTCGATAAGAATCTCATTGTTCTTGAGAAACCAGTGGGGCCTGGTGCTATTGCTGAACTTAAATTCAAATTCTCGGAATTCTGGATTCATATTTACAATATCCCTCTGGCGTGTATGAACTGCAAAGTGGCGAGATTAATAGCAGAGGAAGTTGGCACCATTGTTGATTTTTCGATTGATTCGAAAGATTTGTGGGGCAAATTTCTGAGAATCAAAGTTAGCATTGATATTACAAAACCTCTGAAAAGGGGTATCAGGTTGAGGTTGGCTAATTTTGACACTATGATTACGGCCCTTATTAAATATGAGAGGCTTCCAGACTTTTGCTATGGGTGCGGGTTTATCGGTCATTCTTTCAGGGAATGTTATAACAGCGAGGTGAGGAAAAATATTATGGAAGGGGTCGAACCAAAATTCGGGGGGTGGCTTAGAGCATCTCTTTTGGATCGGTCTAAGTTTCGGCAAAAAGGGGAGGACATTTCAGAAGCAATTCCGAAAGCCCAGGAAGACATTGGGCATGTTGCCGGAGTAGGGGCAGAGGGTGCCAGCAGATCATTGTCCACTATCCCAACATCTTCTGACAAGCGTGGTGGAAAGGCTAGTAGGGATTTGGGGGCTTCTGAACCCAACAGAGCATTGATAGCTGAGGATGGTATCTCGACTCAGATTATCCAGCCGGTGAATCCCCCATCTAGGGAGGTTTTTACAGTAGTATCGACGGAAGATGGTCACTCAGAGGCATTGGCTCGGATGGATGAGGAAATAGTGGGGTCAAACCTATGTGATGAAGGTGATGTTGTTATGGTAGGGTCTTCTTGTGGTAAGCCTAACTCCAAGAAGTGGAAAAGATTAATCAGGGGGAGCCCCTTACAGAGGCTTATTCCAGGCTGTCCAAGCCCAATCCAGAAAATGCTGCTAGCCAGGCATTATGCTAAGAGGGATCGAAAACCAGTTAAGAGATCTCTGAGTCTCAAGTTTTCAGGTACTAAAGCTGGAACATCTTTTTCTGAAGTGTTTGCTATAGATCCGGGTGGGAAACGAAAAGTTGTGGAAACTGTAGGGGATCCTCTGTCTGGGAAGAAACAGAAGTTCCTGGAATCTGATTTGTCGGCGGAGTCTGCTGAGCAGGCCCGCCGGGAGCCATGAGTATCTTATGTTGGAATGTTCGAGGATTGGGGAGTCCCCGAGCATTCTTAGCTCTCCGGAAGGTTATCCGGAAACAATCCCCTAATCTAGTTTTTCTTTCTGAAACTAGATTAAAAGGCGACTGGGCGGCGAGAGTTAAGGTGCAGTTGGGTTTTTCGGGGGGTCTGCATGTGGAGTGTGTGGGAAAAAGTAGAGGTCTGATGTTATTGTGGAATGATATGTGGGATGTCTCAGTATTGTCCTTCTCCAGGGGCCATATTGACGTGGTGATTAAAATGGAGAACAGCCTCAAATGGAGGTTCACAGGGTTCTATGGGTGTCCTGTCCTTAACCATAGAACCGATTCGTGGGAGCTTCTTCGGCGGCTGAAGGCAGTCAACCGACTTCCTTGGTTGTGCGGCGGAGACTTCAACGAACTTCTTCATATAGAGGAGAAGCTGGGCGGGAATGAACGAATTGGTCCGGGTATGTTTAATTTTCGTAGTATTGTTGAGTTGTGTGATTTTGTTGATTTGGGTTTTTCAGGGCCTTTGTTTACCTGGAACAATAAAAGGGGGGGGGGGGGGGGGGGGGGGGGGGGGGTTCTAGAAATGTTCAAGAAAGATTAGATCGTTTTTTTGCTACCAGTCAATGGGTTAATTTGTTTTCGGGAATTAAAGTTGAGCATTTAGGGTTTATGTTTTCTGATCATAGACCGATTTTGGCCAAGTTTGTGCGTGGTGGCCCTAGTGGTAGTGGTGGTGGAGATCGGAAGTTCAGATTTGAGCCGTTTTGGCTTAAAGACGAAGAGTGCTATTCTGTGATATGTGCGGCCTGGGGAGGGTTTGATAATGATACTTCTGGTAGAGGTCTAAGAGATAAGCTGGGTTTGTGTGCTGATCGGCTGGAGAACTGAAGTAAAGTTAAGTTTGGATCTCTGAAGAAGGCCATTGATAGAAAAAGATGTGAGATCAATCTTCTCTACGATCGGAAGCAATCTGATCAGGTTCTTGATGCTATTAGGTCTATGGAACGAGAGTTAGAAAGCCTCCTCTCTAAGGAGGAATTATACTGGAAACAGCGGTCGAGGGTCGATTGGCTACTCGCAGGGGATAAGAACTCTAAATTCTTTCACAGACGAGCGTCGGCCAGAAAGAAGAAGAATCAGATTAGCTTTTTGCTGGATAGTAGAGGGGTCCGTAGGGAGTCAGAGCAGGGCATGTCCAGTGTGGTTTTGGATTATTTCTCAGACCTGTTTAGGTCTATCCAGCCATCATCCTCCGATCTCTCTGCTGCCTCCTCTTTTATTGAGAGTAAAGTTAATGCCCAAATGGCAGACAGACTTGGAGAGGCCTTCACTCGAGCTGAGGTACGTTCTGCAGTTTTCGAAATGGGTCCAAACAAGGCCCCTGGTCCCGATGGCTTCCATGCTCTCTTCTTTCAGAAATTTTGGAATGTGGTTGGCGAGGATGTCTCTAGCGTGTGCCTTAAAGTTCTTAATGGTGGATGCTCAATCGAGGAGTTCAATACCACTAATGTTGTCCTGATTCCAAAGGTTAAAAATCCGGAGCGTATGACCGATTTCAGATCCATTAGTCTTTGCAGTGTTATTTATAAGACTGTTTCAAAGGTTATGGCAAATAGGTTGAAAGAAATTCTGCCCTTCATTATATCTTCGGAGCAGAGTGCTTTTGTACCAGGGCGGTTAATTTTTGATAACATTATGGTTGCTTTTGAGCTTCTCCATTCTATCAAGAAACAGAAAAAGGGTAAAAGAGGGTATGCAGCAATTAAACTGGATATGAGTAAGGCTTACGACCGTGTCGAATGGGGTTTCCTGGAGTTCATTTTGGAGAAGTTAGGTTTTCCTAATCACTTTAGAGCCCTTGTTATGGACTGTGTGTCGACCTCCAAGCTTTCCTTCCTGGTAAATGGGAAGTCTGTGGGGGAAGTTTCTCCGCAAAGAGGGTTAAGGCAGGGGTGCCCTTTGTCTCCTTATCTATTCCTCCTCTGTGCAGAAGCTCTATCTACTCTTATCAAAGGCAACGAATCTAATGGAAAATCTTTGGGTATGAGATGTTGTCGCGGGAGCCCTCTTGTGAGTCATTTGTTTTTTACAGATGATAGTATCGTCTTTTGCAGGGCTTCAGTTCAGAATTGTGAGAAGTTGAAACAGATCCTTAATGTCTATGAGAAAGCCTCTGGCCAGCGGATTAATCTGCTAAAGTCTAACATCACTTTTAGCCCAAATGTGGAAGATGACTGCAGCGCTAGTATCTTGAATTGCCTAGGTCTAGCTAATGCCCAAGCCCATGATAAATATCTTGGCCTTCCAACCATGGTGGGGAAAAATAAACGGAAATCCTTTAGTGATATTAAGGAGAGGGTCTGGCGTAAGATCAGAGGGTGGAAAGGCAATCTCTTCTCGATGGGAGGGAAAGAAGTTCTTATCAAAGCAGTGGCGCAAGCTATTCCTACCTTCACTATGAGTATCTTCCAGCTGCCGTCTGTTCTGTGTAATGAGTTGTGCTCCATGATTATGGGCTTTTGGTGGGGTGCCTCTGATGGTAATAAGAAAATTTCCTGGGTCGCTAGAGATAAGTTGTGCTCTCCGAAAACCCACGGGGGGCTTGGGTTTAAAGATTTATCTCTTTTTAACCAAGCCCTTCTTGGCAAGCAGGCTTGGAGAATTGTTATGAATAAAGACTCGTTGGTATCTAGAGTTCTTAAGGCAAAGTACTTCAGGCAGGAGGATTTCTTATCTGCCTCTCTGAAGCAGGGGAGCTTTCATCTCTTGAGGAGTTTGGTTTGGGGTAGGAGTCTTCTCTTTAAAGGCCTTCGTTGGAGGGTTGGTAATGGTAAGGATATCAGGGCTTTTCAGGACCCTTGGATTCCTCGGGCGTCCACTTTCAGACCCTTCTCGATTGCTCCTGTGGAGGATTTTAAGGTTGCATCTCTTATTTCCCCTTCTTCCCATTCTTGGGATTTGGCTAAGCTTAATCAGGTCTTTGTGGCAGCGGATAGGGATTCTATTCTGGAAATTTCTCTGAGTTTAGGTGATTGTGCTGATTCCCTAATCTGGCATTTTGATAAGACTGGGGAGTATTCTGTGAAGAGCGG
Organism: Xanthoceras sorbifolium; assembly: GCA_003430845.1. Lineage (NCBI taxonomy): Eukaryota > Viridiplantae > Streptophyta > Magnoliopsida > Sapindales > Sapindaceae > Xanthoceras > Xanthoceras sorbifolium. The sequence goes on along the minus strand of CM010614.1, from coordinate 6,347,683 downwards.
ATATAGAGTTGCAGCGCAGGAGAAACTCTCCCGTTCTGGTTCCTCCTCGAGTCCGGATTCGAAATGGTGGCTTGCACTTTGGAATCTCAACATTCCCCCTAAAATCAAAATCTTCATTTGGAGAGTTTGTCACAATGCCATCCCGTCCCTATTTGGGAGTCCACTGTTTTCTGGGATGTCCTTAATTTGCAGCGCCATATCTCTTGTTTTGATTTGCTTTTGTGGGTTTTTGTTAGGGCCAAGAGAGCAGAGTTCGAGGAGTTCTGTATGATCCTGTGGGGGATTTGGTCTGATCGGAATGCCGTGTTTCATTCTAAATCCCCCAGGGTTAGTGCTGATTTGGTTTCTTGGTCTCTTTCTTTGCTTCGTGATTTTCAGGGCACCCAGAGGGTCTTTGGCTCTCCCTCCCAGCCTCCCAGGCAGCCTTGTTCTTCTCCGTGGTCGCCTCCTCCTGCAGGCTCCCTAAAGTTGAACACCGATGCAGCAGTGAAGCCTGGCTCTTCAGTGATGGGTTCTGGTGCTGTGGTGCGTGATTCTCAGGGCAAGGTTGTTGCAGCTTCTGCTAAGCCCCTCTTGGGGTTCTTTCCTGCTGCGCTTGGCGAGCTGCTGGCGTTGCGAGAGGGGTTGCTGGTGGCTAAGGAGTTGAGCCTAATTATTGAGTGGGTTGAGTTAGATGCTGCTAATGCTGTGGCTAGGATTTTTAATTCGTGTCCTAGTTCCTTTATGGACCCTATTGTTTCTGATATCAAGGCTCTTTTTAGGGTTGTGGGAGTTTCCAACTGTCATGACATTCCTCGTTCAAGGAATGGAATGGCACATTCTCTTGCTTCCCTCGCCTTTTCCTCTAAGGAGGATTTTTGTTGGTTCAATCCTGAACCTAACTTTCTTGTTGATCTTCTGTAATAGAAGTTTTGTTGAAGTCAAAAAAAAAAAAAAAAAAAATTGTAGTTTTAATTGAAGTATACCCTAACCTAGTATAGATATTGGCCCCATATATATATATATATATATATATATATATATATATATATATATATTGAGAGAAAAGGAAGATATGAGTGTAAATAAAAATATTTTTTTCATACTTTACGAGTGTAAATAAATTGAGTTGACATTTTAAAGTGTATGTTATCCACGATGTCAATGACGAATTAGACCACATTCAACATTCATTGTACAATGTTAATGACACTGTTTGTTGACATAATTATAAAAAAATTGATTCAGGATCAATAAGTCAACCAAATGGACGGCCCGAATCTTTCAAATCAACTATTTTGATTATATACAAGTAATCTATTAATTAATTAAGCTAGTACTAAACTACTTATAAAGGAAGTGTAGTTAATTAATTCCTAGAAAAAGGTAAAAATTATTCTCTGAAATCAGCTTATTTTTTTTTCACTTATAATTTGAGTGGTTAGTGCATTTCCCTCTCAACTCAGTGGTGAGGGTTCAATTCCCACTATGCATATACACGGTAGTTTTCTCCTTTTATTGTGGAAATAAATATCTCCCGTGATAGAAGTAGATATCTGGACCGTACGTTTAGTGATTGATCTCGGCAGGTCCGACAATTATTAATCTTGTAATTGTACCCCTTCAAAAAACAAATTAGCTTATTTATTACTTTAATTTTCATTATTTATATTAAAGCTAAATTCGACTTCACAAGAACCTAGCAATACTGCTGGAAGATGTATATATGGTTTTTAGCATTTTCATTTTCACCTAATATATTTTCTTTATGAGCAAATAACATCCAGAATTCTTGAGGTTTGCTCTTCTATAAATAGAAATAACTTTTAGATTTATTGGTAAAGACATTCTCTACTGTTAGTCAAATTTCATCCAATTTAACGGTTGACCATGTTTGAATGTAAAAAAAAAAAAAAAAACAAATGCACCCAAAATAATATATAATATACTAAAATTCATTAAATAAAAATAAAAAATAGTTGAGATGGACGGTGGAGATCTTAACCTTTTTTTTATCTTTTTCTTTTATATTTAATAAATTTTAATAATTTTATATATTATTTTGGGGGCATTTTGGCTCTTTTCACAGTCAAGTCAACCGTTAAATTAAATAGAATTTGATTAACGGTAGAGGAAGTTTTTGCCAATAAACTCAAATGTTATTTCCACTTGTAGAATAATAAACCTCAGGGGTTTTGGGTGCTATTTACTCTTATTTTATTATAACTGCAAATTTTATTTATAATTTTGCATTGAGTTTTTTACATAATTTTTATTCTGAGTTTTATTTTGATAGAATTTGAATTTGTGTGCATCTCTTCAAACGGAATATATACGAGAGATTGAGGGATAGAGTTTTTTTATTTATTATTATTTAATTTAATTTAATTTTTATTTATTTATTTTGATAGAGTTTTACCCCTATTTTAATTTTTTTTGTTTCATTATTTGTAAACTTAATAAACTCAACTAATTAAATTTAAAATATAAAATTGAGAAGCTGCAACAAGAATACTAATACAAAATAAAGGGTAAAACTGGTATTTATTTATTTTAAAAAAGAAGGAAAAATTAAAGCAATAAATAAGCTGACTCTAGACAATAATTTTTACATCTTTTAGGTTTTAAACTGTTGACTTTTCTTAAATTTTGAGTTAAATATAATTATAAATAAAATTTTAGTGATTATAAATTTCTTGAAAAGTTAACCTCTCGAAGCATATAATTTTTGAGAACACAAAATTTAAAAAAGAGTAAATAATGCCTATCCCTAAGGTTTGCTCAATTACAAGTACAATCAACTTTTAAATTTATTGACAAAGACCACCCCTTCCGTTAGTCAACTTTTAAGTTTTTTGACAAATACCTTCTCTGGTCAACTGTTATATTTGACCAAATTTTACTAACGGCATGAGAGGTATTTGTTAATAAACGATAAAGTTGAATGAGCTTGTAGTTGGTAAAAGCTCAGAGGAGACCGATACAATTAGCTCTTTGAAAAAAGAGAAAATAGTAATATGATTTTAGTAGAGATTTCTAAGAAATTTTAAAAAAATTAGTATAAAGTTTTCTATTCTTCCTTCAGGTATGGCTAGACTATAAGTATCATGTGCAGGTTTAGATGATTTGTGAAGTTTATCGTAAATGTCTCATATGTATTATAATTTTGGATAAAAACCTTCCCTTATAAAAATTTATCAAATACTTCCACCGATTCTCCATTGAAGAGAAACTTTTATACAAATTATTGTACATATGGGATATCAGATCATCAATGAAAAAATAAATAAATAAATAATCTTTCCCAATCTGTTTGTGTTTCAATCAAACATGAAATATTGTAGCTCAAAATGTATAGGAGACTTTTTTGTTTGAATCTATTTGTGTATATAACTCAAAAATGCATGAAAGATGAATAAGATTAAGGGGTCGTTTGTTTTTTCTACTTAACATTTAATGAGTCTAAATTTGACATATTAAGTTATTTTTATTTATTTTTTTAAGGGTAAATTGCACTCAAATGCCCTGATGTTTAGTATAATTGCACGTTTAATGACAGTTTTGCCATAATTGCACTCGAATACCCTGTAATCTGTTGACCACCATTAAAATAACGGTTGACCAAGCGGATTCAGGTAAAATGACGAGACTGCCCCTGAAAAGGAAAAAAAAAATTGAAAAGTCAGATGATCTGGGTTCTCGATCAAAATTTTTTTAAATTTTTTTTTTTGTTGATGTGGTGGAAGAGATCTCAGATCTCTTCCACTTGTTTTTTTTTTTTATTTTTTTTAAAAATATTTTTAATATGACGTGGCATGTTCTTATTGGTTGGATATTTTTTAAATTTTTTAAAAATGAATTTAAATGTAAAAGACCAATTTGCCTCTGAATCCGTTTGGTCAATCGTTACTTTAATGGTGGTCAACGGATTACAGGGTATTCGAGTGCAATTATAGCAAAACTGGTATTAAACGTGCAATTATGATAAACGTCAGGATACTTGAGTGCAATTCACCCTTTTTTTAAGTGGTTAAACAACTTAAAAATGCTAAAAAATAAATTAAAATAACAGGAGAATTACAATAGAATACCTTGACGTTCGGCTATATTGCAATGAAATTGTGAGTTTAGCCTTAATTACACATTAGTACCCTACTGTTAGTTGATTCAGTAAAAAATAAAGGTTTGACCATAAATTTGATCTGAAATGACAAAAACACCCCCGATTAAAAAATAAAATAATATTAATTTTTAAAATTGAAAAATTAAAAAAATATAATAAATGGATCCGTCCATTTAAAAAAAATTAATTTTATAATTATTATAATTTTAATAATTAATATTATTTTTTTAACTAGGGGTATTTTTATCATTTTGGATAAAGATTATGGTCAAACATTTACTTTTAATTAAGTCAACTAATGGTAGGGTACTAATGTGTAATTAAAGTTAAACTCACGATTTCATTGTAATATGATCAAACGGCAGGGTATTCCATTGCAATTCGTTCTAAAATAAAAAAGTTAAAATATATTTTTAAATTTATTTTTAATAAGATATTTATATCTTAGAAAAATAAATAATGAATACTTTTATTAAGATGTTAGAAAGAAAAAAAAAAGCATTTCAGGTTTTAATCTCCGTTCAGTTTTTAAAAAAATTTAGACATATTCAATTTTCAGATAAAAAAAACAAGGGTTAATTGCAATAAAGTGCCCTGACGTTTGGCTATATTGCAATAAAATCGTGAGTTTAGCTTTAATTGCATGTTAATACCCTTAACTAACTGATTAATTGCATGTTAGTACCCTTGACCAAGTTGACCGGTATGTTGACTTTGACTTTTTTGGTAAAAAGACAAAATTGCCCCTGGTTAAAAAAAAAAATTAAATAAAAATTTTAAAAAAATTTTAAAAATTAAAATTTTTAAAAATAGATCTCCACCGTCCATCAAGATTGATGGACGGTGGAGATCCATTTTTAAAATTTTTAATTTTTTTAATTTTTTTAAATTTTTATTTAATTTATTTTTTTTAAACCAGGGGCAATTTTGTCTTTTTACCAAAAAGTCAAAGTCAACATACCGGTCAACGTGGTCAAAGGTACTAACATGCAATTAAGGCTAAACTCACGATTTCATTGCAATATAGCCAAACATCAGGGTACTTTAGTGCAATTATCCCAAAAAACAACCTGATTAAGTGATTAATACAAACGAAAAAAGACAGTATTTATTGTACACAAGTGTTAACAAATGTTGTGGATACTGTTGTAACAGTACCATTAATATTTACTTAACTATAACAGTTATATGCCCGATAGCTGCTGAGAAATCAAGAGAGAGAGAGAGATAAGCCAAAATCAAAGCTAACCAAAAAAAAACAAAATTTTAATCTAATTTTAGAAATTAATTAATTAAACCAAAAATCCTTAACTGAGTCTCACTTGACAATTTCTGACCATTAATTTATAATAATAATAAAAAACATAACATATACACACCATCACCACCCTCAACGTGCATGCAACAACTACATATCATCATCTTCATATTTATGCATCACCACACCCATCAGCTTCAAGCTCTAATAATAATAAACCAGCTTAGTCATCTGCCATGACATCTCCACAAGCACCACCCATACCGCCGCCACCACAATCACCTCACACCACCACCAAGGCATCACCTAAGGGGACAACATTGATAACCCCACCATCCCCATCTCGCCCTCCTGCAATCTCCCTCGAACCATCAACCAAGAAAGACCCATCCAAATCCAAGAAACTCTTCCGCCGCTTCCGCTCCGTTTTCCGGTCGTTCCCTATCATCACGCCGGCCTGCAAGATCCCCGCCTCGCTCAACATGAGCCGGCTCCACGACAATCACATCCATGGCGGGACTCGTGTTACCGGAACCCTTTTTGGGAACCGTAAAACTAGGGTTAACCTTGCCATCCAAGAAAACTCTAAGTGCCTCCCTATTCTTGTGTTGGAGCTGGCTATTCCGACCGGAAAGTTACTCCAGGATATGGGATTAGGGCTTGTTAGGATCGCTTTGGAATGCGAAAAGAAGCCGGCAGAGAAGATCAAGATCGTCAATGAGCCCATTTGGACAATGTATTGTAATGGGAAAAAATCTGGCTATGGGGTGAAGAGGGAGCCCACGGAGGAGGACTTGACTGTCATGCAAACGCTGCACGCTATATCCATGGGCGCCGGCGTCATTCCAAGCGATTCCGATGAGCAGCCGGACGGAGATTTGACGTACATGCGAGCACAATTTGAACGTGTGATTGGGTCTAAAGATTCAGAGACATATTATATGGTAACTCCTGATGGGAATAATGGTCCTGAACTAAGCATCTTCTTTGTTAGGATTTGAAACCATGGAAGCAAACTTGTGTTTTGAAAGTGTTTTTCTTTTCCTCAAAAGCGCTTTTCATTAGAAGTTGTTTTCGGCAAAGTATTTAAAAATGATTGTTAGAAGCGATTTTAGAAAGCAATTCAAACTTGTTTTGACATGCAAAACTCGTTTTCAACGAATCATCTTGTTAAATACTACTTTTTGTAAAAAGCACTCAAATTAATTGCTTTTCTTTTATTCTAAAAGCCCGAGAAATATACGCACAATATTTCTACAATTTAAAAGCACTTTTGTTGGTACCAAAAACACTTCCAAAAAAAGTATAAGAAATGAAGCAAGGATGTTTGCCTTGAGCAATGTTCTTCATTTCTTTGGTGAAATGGAAAAGAAGAACGTGTAAATTGGATTGAACTGATGAAAGTGAAGAAGATCAAGATTGATTGCTTTATTCTTACAAGCTCGAGATGGATCAAGAGGAAGTGTATTCAGGTGTTAAAGAACTCGGGCCGACGAAGAAAAGTAAATATTCTGGAATTAGGATTCTCTTCTATATGAACTTTTGAGCAGGTAATACCAGTTCTTTGGTAGAAAAATCCAACAAAAATGAAGACTGTACACCAAGTAAACAAAACAAAAAATGTCAAGAGAGAAAATTAAGCATTCAATATAACCATCAATTGAATCGATTGAATTGTTTTGTCTCTCATTTTTCTCTCTTTCTGCTTAGTGTTCTACTTTATATTCTTGCTTTTAAGCTATAATTTACAACATTCTATCAACACGAATCTAGTATGAGAAATTTCATTTACATGCTATTTTCAACTAATTTATAAGTATGCTATGTAAGAATTGTAATTACGTTGGATCTTCTACTTCTAAAACTAAGATTAGAATCAGCACTTCTACTCGTACCTCGAGTGGTTAGTGCATTTCTCCATCTACCTTAGTGTTGGGGGATTTAAGTCTCACTATGTATATTTACCAGCATGCATGTATGAAGATTTTTCTCCTCGTATTGCGAAAGTAGACGTCTCTAACTTATTATAGGAGTAGATATCCGAACAATGTATGTAGTAATTAACCTCGGCAGATCCAAGTAGACTTGATTGCAAAACAAAAAGAATAAAAACCTGGAATTTCAAATACTAACTAGAACTTGAAGTTTTTGGATTTAATTTAATGAGAATCAAAAGTTCTTGAATAATTTAATTAGAAGATGAAGTTTTGGATCCCAGTTTAAATCAAAACTTGAAGTTTTAAACTCAATTTAATCGTCACCTGAAGTTTTAACTCATAATTTCATTTCATCCAGTAGTTTTGTATCAAGCATGAGCCTCGATCCAATATTTTTGAAAACAAATTCAAATATGAACCTAAAGTTTTAGATTTAAACATGAGCTTTCAATCCAATCAAAACCAAAAGTTATGAATATAATTGGTGGTGACTTATTATTTAGAAAATAAAAACTAAATCTCAATTAAATCAAAATCTGAAGTTTTGAGTTACAATCAAATTAGAACATATAGTTTTGAAATACAATCTGGTTCGAACTTAGTTCTATTTTTCTTTTTTTAAAAAAGGTTCTTAATTATTAGAACCTGAAGTTATGAAAAAGTAAATTTCACTGTTAAGGACGATTATATGTATTGACTTAATTTCGTAACAAAACGCTCTTTACTTGTATTTTTCATTAGTCGCTTAAGACGTATTGATCTCGTTAATATCTCAAATTCAAGGAACTTAACAAGCATTGTGATGTCTTCAAGAGGATTGATTGCAAGGTAAGTGTTCTACATAAGTTTTCAACTCTTAAAATAACATTCTCTCATTCATAACATTTCATTCTAATTAGTCATTATATGATGTAATTTATTGTTTTACGTGTAATGCATTTTATTTGTGTTGTTTTTCATTCAAACATCATTTGTATTGCTCATAAAACCTTTTCCATACCTCCAAATCATGAACTATTAATTTCATTAGAAATTTGACTTCCATAGCTTTCCAACAATATATTATAGGTCATGCCACCGTGTTGGAGATGTAGATAGGTATTTTTGTGCTCGAAAGAGTGACCATCAGCAAGACACTTAAGTGATGCACGAGTGCATGCCCAAGCGCGCAACAGCACCAACAGACAGTGCCACTAGCGTGCAGGCTGTGCACTGTTTTGTAGTGTCCAAGCGCACAGCACAGGGCGCCTTGGCGCCCAAGACTGCCGCAAGCATGCCTGCTGCAATGCGCCTAAGGATTTTGTGATATGATGTTTTTTTCACAGCAAAATTAGATGAATATTGTTTCATTGTTGTAAATAATTTGTTTATACAATTAAGTGAAAAATAAATTCTTTAAAAAATTAGATGAGATTTGATTTCAAAACTTTTTTCATAATTATAAAAAGGTCATGCCAAGTACTACACCATGCATGCTACGGTAAACAATAATTAGTTTACTAATTGATATGAGAATTATGGTAATTCTCAACACCAATTGAATTGATAATCTAAACCCGGAGTATATTTTGTCTAAAAACTCATTTGAAAAGATTTCATACGTGGGTTGTAGTATTTAAAATATTGGCGAACAATGTCATATTTACTAGTTACGAGATCTTTTGAACAAAATATTTGAGTTAAATAGTATATACATTACTCATTTTAAACAATTAAGACAAAATATCCAAACTATTTTATGCAAAAAAAGGGAGTTGTGGAGTAGTATAGAGTCTAAATAACACAATTGAATTAGTTGCATAAAATACAACCTTTAAGATTTATACAAATTGACGAATTGTGAAATCTAAACAATTGGAATCAATGCATATAAGCTAACCCTTACTTACTGATAGACAACATTCGCCTACATTCTGTGTCTAGGACTATAAATTGAAGAGTAATGCTCAGTTTGCGAAAATGATAAGCATAGGTACGCCTTGAAATACATTTTCAAGAAAGAGAATTCCATATTTTAAACGGATCCAAGGGTTTTGATCCTTTTGCCTTTCCAGTGCTTAAACATAGAACTATATTATCACATACCAATCAATGCATAATCTTGTCTTGCTTTAACTCTTTGGTGTAACTATAACTATTTTAATTTTAATGAAAATATAGTTTAATTTCTTTTTTCACAGCCAAAAAATGGGACTTTTAAAATTAAACAATGGAATGATATATTAGTCTATAGAATTTTTATTTTTGATTTTTTATAGATTGATTTACAACCATATGACTAACAACTTAAGTTTTTAATTTAAAGTTAGTGTTAGTTGCTTAACTAGTTTAAGTTTAAAAATAAAATGAATGTTGAATTAAGGAGAAAATACTTTGATTGGGAAGTAGGAGAATTGGGAGCTTTCATAGTGCTATAAATTCTGCTCAGATGGTAGATTCTCAGTTACGTCTGCATATATATATATATATATATATATATATATATTGGGATTTGTGACGCTTCAATCAAGAATGAATTCAGTTTGCAATTTGGTAGAGTTTCATGGCAGAATCATCTTGATAGCTAGTGGCAGAGAGCCGCGTGACATGGGGCATGACCTAGAGGTTGTGTGGGCAGTCGTGCCAGCAGATGAGAAAAAGGGCAGAGAGTGTCGCGACCAGAGGTCGTGCGACCAGTAAGTCACACGAAGACATAACCAATTTATGTAGTAAGTTGCGCGACCTTGGTTGCGTGCGCCGGAGCCAATAGTTTTCTTATTTCGATAGGACTCCTGTTTTGAGTCTGAAACCCGACCAGATAGGAAAATCTTTTCCTAGGTCATTTTGTCTTAGTTTTTCCTATAAATACCCATATAATATTAGGTGCACTCGTGGATATAGAAAATTTTTCTGAGCCACATAAAATTGATGTTTGGATTATCCTTTTTGCTTTTGTATGTGTGCTTTGTCTTTGATATGTGTATATGCATATACAAGTTTTATTTTATTTCCGTTGCAAGAGGAATTCTGCATAATTCCTAACAATATGAAGTTGGTTGAAGACTGAAGAGGATATTCAAGAGGGGTTTTTACAGGTGGAATGGAGTTATATGTAAGTTCTTTGTTCCTTGTATTTGTGACCGTTTGTTGTTCTTTTATAGTTATGAGGTAGAGTTTTATATTGATGATGAATGTATTTTAGCGGTTTTGTGGCTCTTTTAATAAAATTTTCATTAAAAAAAACAAGCAGTGTTGGAGTTTACTGTTGTTGTTTTAAATTTTTGATAAGTGATTAGGTGTTAAGTGATAAGTCATGATTTTTAACTTTTTATTATAAGTTGTTTTTTACAAATTTTAAGTTGTTTGACCACTTAAAAAATAAACAAAAACAACTTAATATGTCAAATTCAGACCCATTAAATGTTACGTGGAAAAAATAGAAAACCCCTAAAGTATTTTTTTTTCTTTTGTATATTTTGTCCGCACAAGGACCATCCACCATCTTCTTTTATTTTTAGTTTTTAATTATTCTTTATTTACTAAAAGGGAAATTGTTATTATTATTAAAACCATAGATATTTAGTATTTTTTTTCATTTGTTTATTTTTTCTTTAATTAAAAACATATTAAAATGATATATTTGATAATGTTGGAAATAAAATTAATAGATTTAGGAATGAATAAGTTGTTAGAGAGAGAATAGAAAAATGTAACTAATGAGGGAAAAAATACATAAATACATTATATTTAGGAAAGAAAATCTTAGGGAGATGAGAGCGGAAAAAAATAAATTTATTAAATCCTATCCATTCACATCTCATAAATCTAATGATTATTAAATCGTGTCAAATATTGTATCAAAACTTGTGTCCTTCAATTCTTCCCGTATATAAATTATATTATATTTGCTTCAATGAAAATGTTTGACTATTTAGTTTAAGTACTAAAGAATCTTTGATGGAAATGAAAGGTAATTTATGGCTCACATCTTTCTAAACACTTAATAATAGTCAAACATAAAGTATGAGGCTTTAAGAAGTGTTATGGATGAAGTAGAGAATTGTATTTATAGAAATTCTTTTAAATTTTATAGTAGAATTTTGAGAATTTTAAGTATGTGTTGTTGCTAAACTTTTGCATGATACGATTTAATATTAATTAATTTGTTGAATTGAATTCTTTTAAGGAATTACTGTTTAATAGTTTTGATTTAATTGTTGTGATGGTTCTATATAATATTGAAATGTATAGTTGTTGTTTTGACCTCTAATTCTATTTAAATAGAAAGGTTTATTAGAATAATATTCTTATGGTGTTATTTATTTATTGTTTTCTTATGGTAGATATTCATGCATATAGTGTATAGCTAGAATATAAATTTTGACGATAGTTGTTTATTAATTTTTTTTTATTATATTAGTTTGTCCTTATTAAAATCCTTTTATTTAGGGATGTTTTCGTGATAAATATTTAATAATATATGGCGTAAAAAGAAATACATTTTTGATTTGCAATTCCGCCCATTGATGCCCAACACGGTGGGCGGATGTGGATTTTGCCAATTGGGTTTATGGACGAGTATATATGCTAAAATCAAACCCGATGCAGGTGTGGATTTAAAAAAATTACACTCAGAAATCGCAAACCTGCAGAACCGCATAAAAAAAGAAGATAATATAATAAATATATTTTTTAAATATAAACACTGTCAAAAGTATGAATTGTTAATGATAATTTGTTGTGTATGTATTTGTGTTATCTATAATTTAAGAAGTTTAATGTTTGATTTAATTTTTGTTTGTTTTGGATTCTTAATTTCTAACATATGTGGAAGTATATTTGACTTATTTTATCTTTACGTTAGAACTTGAGGGTTTATTTATATTTTATTTTGTTATTATGATAGAAGGTTTGTTTTTAAAAAAATCATAATGAATGATCATAGAAGTTGAAGTTCATTTTGTGAGAGAAGCTCATGTTTGCAACTCACCACAGTCATCACAATGCAGCAAACAAATGCAGATCAATACTAAGAGCATTGCTAATAGACTGACTTCACAAGTGTGCATGACAAGCCGTGCATTGAACACTGATCAAGGGAAAGGTATAGCACTTGGGAACTCACCATACCACTCTGGAATAGCTCTCTACAGCTCTCTAATCAGCCTAGATCAAGCTTGACCATAATCATTACAGACTTGGTCATGGTCAGCTTGAATTGGTTAGAAGAGGTAGTTAAAAGTTAGTTAGAATTGGTTAGATAAAGTTGTCAACTTGTAACCGAGTTTGTTATCAGCTATATATTGCATTGAATTATCAGCTATATATTGTTTGTAATACTCTCTATCATTTAATGAAAATACACTCAAGAATCACACCATGAAAGTGATCACACAAATCCTTTCTTTGTTATCTTCTTATGCAAGCAATAGCTGCATGTTCTTCTTCTTCTCAAGTTTTTGCACAATCTGACTTCTATCAGATTTTCACATGGTATCAGAGTTGTTGACAAGCATTAATGGCTTTTCCATTTCCTCCTAGTTCATCGACCTTACAGTTCCATATCAACATACCTTCAATGGCGTCTTCAACAGATTACTCCTCCTTGGCCAAGACATTGAACTCAAACATGCCAATGAAGCTTGACAAGACAAACTATATTTTCTGGAAAACTTAGGTGATTCCAGCCATACAAGCTCTTGAGCTTGAAGATTACATCTCAAATTCATATGTGATTCCATAACCTTTTCTTGATTTTCACACTCATAACGAAGAAGAAGGAGCCACGATTCAGAGACAAATCAATCCAGCCTATACAGTTTGGAAGAAAACTGATCAGATCTTGCTTTTCTGGCTGCTTTCAACACTCAGTCCAAGTGTGTTAGGCCAAGTTACACAATGCAAAACAACACTCTCGATGTGGACAAAGCTGGAGAGAACCTACTCTCAGTAATCAATGGCCAAGATCCTTCAACTATGGCAGCAACTTCAGAATATAAGGAAATGTTCTGATTCTATCTTTGATTTTGTTCTAAAAATTAAAGTCATTGGAGATTTTTTGTTAGCTACTGGAGATGAGGTTAGTGAGAGAGATCTATTGCTAGGATTGATGAACGAAGTAGGTTATGATTATGATCCTGTAGTTAATGCTTATTTTTTTCTCAATATAAGACAATGTCTTTAGAAGATGCACATTTTATGTTTCTCATGCATGAACAGCAATTGGAGCACTTGAATTCACAAAATCCTACTGCACATTTTGCATCTAATAATTCTAATGTCAATGCTAGAAACAATGGAAATAGATGAGGTAATAGCAATAATTATAGAGGTCGATCTAGAGGAAGAGGAGGCAGGTTCAATAGCAGATCATCACAAAGAATTCACTGCCAGTTATGTGTAAAACTAGGTTATGGAGCTCTTTTAGACACTTTGACTAGAAATTTCAGGGACAACCTCAACAACAATAACAAGCTGCTCTTCGTTGCACAACAAAATTAATCCAATACCTTTGATCAAAGTCAGGTTACAACCAGTTCTAACTATGGTCAAGCACCAATATTCTCTAACAGCAACAATCAGCAGATTCAAGCCTACTTTGTAACCCCAGAAACTATGAATGATCAAGCATGGTATGTTAATAGCGGCGCTACTAATCAAGTGACAGCTGATCTCAACAATCTCTATCTCAAATCTGAGTATAGAGGTCATGATAAGCTTATTGTTGGTGATGGAAATCATTTGTAGATTTCTCATATTGGTAACTCAAAGATTCATTCTCATGCTGCTCCTTGTCATCAGTTAAGCTTGAATCATATATTACATGTTCCCTCTATTACAAAGAATTTGATTAGCATTTCTAAGTTAACTAAAGATAATGATTCTCTTGCTGTGTTTGATGCAAATGGTTGCACAATTAAAGACCAGAAAACCAGGAGAGTTCCATGGTCTTTATCAGTTAAAGCTAGCTGCTGCAGGTTCTCCTAAGTCTCATACAGTCTCTCACTGCTCTCACATAGTGCACAAGTGTTCTGCTTTTAATGTAAATAATGCACATCATGCTGCTTTTAATTCTTGTAATAATAGAGACACAAGAGTGTCATCTAAAGCTGGTACTCAATATGGCTATAATTCTTTGCTTTCTGCCAAAAATAATTCTGTCATATGGCATGCTAAGCTTGGCCATCTAGCTCCTTTCATTTTAAAGAAAGATCTCAATGTATTGAATTTTTCTTTCAATGCTAATACACCACAGTTCTGTGACTCGTGCAAGCTTGGAAAGCTACACAAACTTCCCTTTTCAAGGTCTGAAATTAGATAAACTTCTCCTTTGGATTTGGTTTATAGTGATGTTTGAGGGCCAGCACCCTTGTTGTCTAGAGAGGAATACCGATATTATATTGCGTTTGTTGATGCTTTTACACGTTTTAGTTGCTTATATCCTCTTAAATTGAAATCATAAGCTTTGACTAAGTTCAAATTGTTTAAGAAAACAGTAGAGCCGCAGTTTGATAAGAAAATTAAAAGTATGCAAACTGATATGAGAGGTGAGTTTCAAGTGTTTGTTCCTTTTCTTCAAGAGTGTGCTATTCAGTATAGATTCTCTTGCCCTCACACTTATGAGCAAAATGGCATTGCAGAGAGAAAGCATAAGCACATAATTGAAATGGCTTTGACTTTGATTCCACATAGAGCGCTGCTACTATAATTCTAATTTAAGGCTTGTTCTACAGTAGTGTTTTTAATCAATAATCTGCCCACTCCCTTGCTTCAATTCATGCCTCCTTTGAGAAATTCATCATAGGAAACCAAATTATAATTTCATAAAGTCTTTTGGGTGTGCTTGTTTCCGATACTTAAGAGATTACAATAGGAACAAATTGGATTTTCACTATAGTAAATGTATGTTTATTGGTTATAGTTTGCTGCACAGAGGGTATCATTGTTTACACACTTCAGGCAAGATTTACACCTTAAAGCATGTTATTTTTAATGAACTGAAGTTCACAGAAAAAGCTCTCTTCACTGTATAGCAGCCCTCACCAGCTCAAGATGGTTCTATTGCAACAGCTTTGTTTGATATGATGCATTACTCATCAATAAAGCCGCCTTCCATGCCTGTGTTGTCTCAGCAAATTCCTCATCAACATAATCACATTAGTTCAGCTACTGCTCCTATGTAACATATTTTAGAAGTCTCCAACAATGCTTCTCTTCCAGATGTTTCTGATGCACATATTTATGCACCACCTGTTGTTCCTCACTCCTCAACTTATCCTATGCAGACAAGGTAAAAGAGTGGTATCTTTAAACCCAAATCTTACATTGCCACTTGTACCTTACCCTCTTGTTTTGTTACTAAGACTGAGCCAAAGGCAGCTAAGGCTGCAATGGAGGATCAAAAATGGTATGCTGCAATGAAACCAGAGTTTCAGGCCCTCTAATCCAATCACACATGGCCGCTGGTTCCATACAAAGATGACATGAATGTAGTTGGTTATAAGTGGGTGTTCCGGACTAAATTCAATCCAATGGCACTATTCTCAAAACATAAAGTAAAGTTGATTGCAGCTGGCCTAAACTATTTTGACACCTACAGTCCAGTTGTCAAAGCATTAACAATCAGGGTGATACTCAGCTTGCCAGTTCGTTTCAACTGGGATGTGTAATAAGTAGACATCAACAATGCATTCTTAAATGGGAATCTCTAAGAACAAGTCTTCATGACTCAGCCAGAAGGTTTCATTCATCCTCAACATCCCCAACATGTATGCAAGCTTGTCAAAGCTTTATATGGGTTGAAACAAGTTCCTCGAGCTTGGTTTTACAAACTTAGAACTGCCTTACTTTCTTGGGGCTTCCACAACAGCACCTCAGATATCAGCTTGTTTATCAAACATCAAGGGCCAACCAACGCATATCTACTTATTTATGTCGATGATATTCTCATCACATGAGGTAACTCTTCTCTTATTCAAGCTGCCATCTCTTAACTTCATCATACTTTTGCTTTGAAGGTGTTAGGATCTATTAATTAATTCCTTGGCTTTGAAGCACACTGAGACTCTTCAGGTTTATATATCTCACAATCTAAATACATTGTTGATCTATTGAAGAGAACCAATATGCTTAGTTCCAAGCCATGATAGTCTCCTACAAGTTCTGGCACGAAATTGAGCCAACATGAGGGTGTTGCTTTTAATAAACCTACTGTCTATAGAAGTACTATAGGGGCTTTGCAATATCTTTGTTATACCCGACCTGACATCTCTTATATTGTAAACAAATTGATTCAAGAAGCCAGCCTCTCTAAATCTTGAAGCTTATTTTGATGCGGACTGGGCGAGCAGTGTTGATGATCAACGTTTAACAAGTAGACTTTGTGTTTTCTTAGGTGCTAACCTGATTTCATAAAGTTTCAGCAAGAAAACAGTGGTGGCTCGGTCTAGTGCTGAGGCGGAGTACCGTTCTATGGCTCAATTGACTTCAGAAGTTCTTTGGTTGCAGTTATTATTTAAGGAGCTTCGTGCTGCAATTCCTCCATACATTGTCATTTGGTGTGACAATCAAAGTGCTAATGCTTTAGCATAAAATCCTGTGTTTCATTCTCATACCTAAATACATTGACATTGACACTCACTTCATTTGAGAAAAGGTGTCTTTAGGTGTTAGTGAGCCAAAATATGTCCCTACCGAGTTTCAAGTTGTAGACATTCTCACCAAAGGCATGCCACGAGACCGCTTTCACTTTCTTTGCTTTGAGCTCAATTTGCCTGAATCACCTGCATTTCGCTTGCGGGGGAATGTGAGAGAAGCTCATGTTTGAACTCATCACAATCATCACAATGCAACAAATAAAAGCAGAGCAATACTAAGAGCATTGCTAACAGACTATCTTCACAAGTGTGCATAACAGGCAGTGCATTGAACATTGATCAAGGGAAATGTGCAGCACTTGGCAGCTCACCATACCACTCTGGAATAGTTCTCTACATCTCTCTAATCAGTCCAGATCATGCTGATAATAATCATTATAGACTTGATCATGATCACCTTGAATTGGTTAGAAGAGTTAGTTAAAAGTTAGTTAGAATTGGTTAGATCAAGTTGTCAACTTGTAACCAAGTTTGTTAGAAGAGCTGTGATTGATTTTTGCATTGAATCATTAGCTATATATATATATATATTGTAATACTCTCTGTCATTTAATGAAAATACACTCATGAATCACACCATTAATGTGATCACACAAATCCTATCTTCGTTATCTTCTTATGCAAGCAATAGCTACATGTTCTTCTTCTTCTCAAGTTTTTGCACAATCTGACTTTGATCAGAATTTCACATATTAAATTCAATTGGGTATTATTTTTTGATGAATTGTTTTTAGCATTTTCTTTTGACGAATTTGTTAAATTTATTCGAACAAAAAATATTTTGTTCCCTAACTTTGTTCGAACTATTACTTTTTGACAAATTTTATCTTTTTTAGCTTGCGTGGTCCCTAACATTTTAAAAATCCGTCAATTTAGTCCTTCTGTAGTCAACTGTTAGTCACATTTAGTGGTGTTAGGGTATTTCAGTCTTTAGGAACAAAAATAAAAATTAAGGTTACAAAATATATAAAAAATTATAACCATACATGAAAATAAATAAAAATATTATAACCATAATTTAAAATTAAGGAAATTTTATTGGTCTTGGTTCTTGATAATGTTCTGCATCTGGCTTTGCTTCCATGATCAGGAGCTGCGATCGCGGATATTGATCAAGGTTTTGGGAAAGCTTTTGCTTTTCTTCTTTGCTTCCACTGACCATAGATTGCGAGCAGCTTGCTTACGGATCTTGGTAGCGGATTTCCTGATTTCATGCTACACTTCTGACTTAAACGCTTATTTTGTCTGAAACTTTGTCTTTTTATCCAAAACACCTCAATATGCCCGATATCTCTGGAAAGCTCAATGAACACCTAAAAACACTAAAATGCATCGTAAAAACAAGAAAATATTGACGATAAAATGGGAGAAATCATATAAAAATTTGACTTTGATAATGGCTCTAATACCATGAAAAATCACACAATGAATACAAAGTGTTTGATAGAAGTTCTATATGAAAAACAATAATGGTTTTGAGGAAGCCATTGTTGAGAGAGAAGAGCTGTTCGATTCGTTTTGAAAAACTGAGTTAATAGATTACAATGATCTGAATATATATACATACAATCGGACTTCACTATTCCCTTAACAAACTCACAATGCACACAACATTGTCCTTTAGAAAATAACTAATTCCTAACAAACTCGAGCTGCTACTAACTACCTTTAACAACCTGAAACGTGCCAGCTAATCAACTAACTTCTAGAGTTGTGATTGCTTCTCTTCGACCTCTCATCAAACCTTTGATCATAATGCTTCATGATGCATACATGGTCAGATGCTGACTTGCTTGAACTAGCAAGAACCCGTTGCACCTGATTGCTTGGACCTGCTATTGAACCTTTAGTTGTGTTGAGCTCAGCTGTATCTTCAACAACATTTTTCTTCAGCTTCCTCAGATCAGGTTGATGAGTAACACGCACACTACTCTTCACATTATCCTTCACATCCCTCCTCAAACTAAACTGAGGAGAATTGACTAAGTTTAGTTTGGAATAAAGGAAGAGAAACCTGTCACAAGTAATCCCCTTAGTGAAGGCATCCACAACTTGACATTAGTAGGCACATAACGAGGTTCTATAACTCCATCAGCTACCTTGTCATGAATGAAATGAGTATCTTTATTAGTGAGTATGCTTAGTTCTGCTGTGAAACATTGGGTTTTGAGCTAAAGAAATTATTCCAATGTTGTCATACCAAATCACAGCACATGTAGGAACAAATGAAACAAATTCTTGAACTAAGAACTGTAGCCAAATAACTTCACTGGTGACTTGAGCCATGGGTCTATACTCAGTTTCGGTACTAGACCTGACAAGCACCCTTTGTTTTCTAGACCCCTAACAAATTAGATTTCCAGCAAATAAGATGCAAACTCCCACATGTTAATCTTTGATGTAACATCCCTAATTTCAAATAAATATGAAAAATATAGTTGAATTAATTTTGAGTATGTGAATATGATATTTATGATTTGAGGAGTGTAAAATGTAATTAAATGTACCAATTTGAACGGTCGAAAAACAATGCACGAAGAAAAGGGTGAAAAACTGGGCAGTGAGTACCGCAACCAGTCACTGCGACCAGGGATCGCGATGAATAGCTCGCGGCGAAAAATGGTGATTTTAAGCAGTGAACACCGCGACCAGTCACCGCGATCAAGGATCGCGCTGAGCAGCTCGCGGTGAAAATGTTGATTTTGGATAGTGAGCAACTCGACCAACGTCACGACCAGGCACCGCGATGGTTGATATAGATGAAAGCGGTGAAATCACTTCAGTGAGCAACGCGACCAGGTGGCTTGACCACAGGTCGCGATGATCGAATTTTTATAAAAAAAAATAAGAGGTGGTCAGAAGCTTCATGAAGAAGCAATCTAGAAAAAAACAGAAAGAGAAAGAGAGAGAACGTGAGAGGGAAAGAAAGAAAGAAAAAGAGAAAGAAAAGAGAGAGAAAGAAGAAGAAGAAGAAGAGGAAGAAGAGAAGAAGAAGAAGATAAGAGAAAGAAGAAGAAGAGGAAAGGAGGAAGAAGAAGGAAAAGGAAAAGAGGAGGAAAAAGAGAAAAGGGAAAGGGAAAAAGAAATCCAGAAAAGAAATAGTCGAAAAAACGGTATCTCAGGTTGGTGTACACTCGTTTTTGAAACCTTTGTGATTTTATTATGTGTTTTTTATTTGAATCTGAGTTTATTTGAATATTTGATGATTATATGTTTACATAGTTATTGATTTGAATATTCTGATTTAATTCGATTTCTGATTTATAACGGTTATGTTAGAAGAAATTGTTGGAAAGTATTGTGTGAATTATGAATATTATTTTGGAAATTTTATTGTTGAATTTGATTTAGAATTTCGAATTAAAGTTGATGATTTCGAAATATATGAAGCGAATTGTTATGGAAGTCGAAAATTGTGTATTGTGAAACGGCACTAGGATACTTGGACATAGTAAACGGATATAGGAGGTTGGTATACCAACTGTGTTATTTCAGCAGTACTGCACCGATATTGATCTTTATACTGATATTATGCACCTCCCTAAGGATTCGTCCTGGGGAAGGGAGTATGTACCTTCCTAAGGATTCGTCTTGGGATAGGGAGTTATGTACCTCCCTGAGGATACCGAGTACTGGGTCCCAAGGTAGGGAGTTATATGTACCACCCTTGGATTGTACAAGCCCAAAGTGCTTAGTCATAGGGTTCGAAGTTATGTACGACTGACAGCCTACTGAGAGGTCGAACGACCCATATTCCAGTGCTGAAATTATGCTGAGTATACCAAAAGGCCAGGATTGAAATGAAATTGGATAAACTGTTATAAATGAATTTAGAAAATTGATATTGTATTGTTTAATTTACTAATTGAGTTTCATATTGATTTGTTTTTATAATATATCATGTTTATACTTTATGTTGAAATTTATTTTGATATATTGATAAATGAGTTTAGTGTACACTCGCTAAGCGATATGCTTAGCGTGTTGGTTTTTATCACGCGTAGGTAACAGGGATACTGAGGAAGAAAACGAATAGAGAGGAGATAGCTGCAGATTGAAGAATTCAGAGTCACTATATCTTTGGGTAGTTATATATTTTTGTATATTATATTCAGCTACGTATGCATATACAGAAATTTAAAAAAGTGTGATATACTGGTTTTGTAAATAATTGTCCTATGGTTTATGTTTTCTTTCAAAGTTTGTAAATATTGATTATATATGTTTTATTTGAAAATGTTTGCAAAGTTGCACTATACAGCAATGTGCGCACATGTTTGAAAGTTTGATTTTGAAGTGTTGAAATTATATTGTTTGAATTTTTGTGGAAAACAGGAATTTTTGGAAAATCAGAAAAATAGAGGAAACTCTGGTAAAAGTTTTCAAAATAGTTTTTGAATGGGCTCACTAGAAAGGATTTTAAATTATCAACTATTTGGTTTTTCGATGGTTTTTCAATTTTAAAGTGAGTCAAGTCAAGTTTTAAATTATAAACAGAGTTAAGTCAAGTTTTGTAAACCGGTAGCGCTCCCTGGGTCGATCCAGACGGGTCGGGTCAAGGGGTGTTACATTTGATCATCCTATATTGTTTGCCCAATCAACATCAGTGTAGGCTTTGATTGTCATAGGACAAGATGGAGAAGCAGGCCTGAAGTGAAGACTAGTATGTAAAGTATCCTTTAGATACCTCAAGCCACATTTGCAGGCTTGCCAATGTAGCTGTGTTGGGGCGTGAAGAAACTGACTCAGCTTGTTTACAATATAAGCAATGTCAAGTCTTGTGTGTGCCAAATACTGTAATGCACTAATGGTACTTCTGTAAATGGAGGGCTCAATGAAAGGGTCCCCTATATACAAGGATAGTTTGATGCTAGAGCATATAGGTGTGGCACACGATTTCCTATCAAGCTTATTGTCTTCTTAAGCAAATCAACTATATACTTAGTCTTAGTAAGGTAGAGACCAGACTTGTCTTTAAAGGCCTCAAAACCCAAAATAGTTAGTCTTGATAGCAAAGGTGCGGTTTAGTTGTTGAATCACCTTGTGAACAAGAATAGAGTTATGAACAGTAATTAAAATATCATCAAAATACAAAAGCAAGAAGATAACATGCTGACCTTGATGTTGAATGAAGAGAGAGAATATGAAATAAAGTTCTTGAAACCCTAAGATAACAAGGCTGACTTGAGTTTATGAAACTAAGAACACGGGGCTTGTTTGAGGACATACAATGCCTTGTTAAGTTGACACACATAAGAAAGGAAATTGAGTGATTTGAAATCCTTCTAGCTAAGCCATAAACACCCTTTCATGCAAGTTACCATTCAAAAAAGCATTGTTGATATTCACTTGTTGGATGTCCAAATGCTTGGTCACAACTATGCAGAAGATAATCCTTATGGTGGCAACCTTTACCGCTGGACTAAAAGTATCAAAGAAGTCCAATCCAACTATTTTACTGAACCCTTTGGCCACTATTCTTGCTATGTACTTGAGCATTGAGCCATTGAGTTTGTATTTAACTCTTAAAATCCATTTACACCCCACCAAAATCATGTCTACAGATTAAGGTACAAATGTCCAGGTCTGATTTTTCTGCAATGCTTGATGCTCCTCTTCCATAACATGAAGCCATTTTAGATCCCTCATGGCTTTTTTAATTGATTTTGGTTAAGCAGATGTTGTAAGATCAGTAAGATATACTGAATGCCTAGAACATGATTGTAGAACACCACTCTTGGTCCTGGTTACCATTGGGTAACAATTGACAGCATAAAGCTGAGTATGCTAAACTGTAGCTTGTTGTGCAGATTTGGTTGTATACTGTGACTGAGATCTTAAGTCAACAACTATATTTGATGGTTGAATAGCAGATGGCTGCATAGAGGAACAATTGAAGAAATGGCTTGAGCTAATGTTGAAAAAGGCAAACTTACAGCTGAAGGCACATAATTTGTTGAAGGAGGTGAACAGAAAATGGATTGATAAGGGAAGTCCTGCTCATTGAATAACATGCCTTGATATGAACACCTTACCAGAGAGGTGAAGGCACTTATACCCTTTGTGGCAAGAGTTATACCCTATGAAAACACACTTCTTGGAATAGAAGTCACGTTTATGTGTAGAATAGTATCTTGGATAAGGAAAACATGCACAAACAATTGTTTTCAAAATCATATAATTTGGTTTCCTAAGAGCAACTTCTCAAAAGGAGAAACAAACTTCAATAAAGTAGATGGAAGATTGTTAACAACAAACGCAACAGTTGAGAAAGCTTTAAACCAATAAGAGAGAGGCATATGTGAGTGAACTAGCATAGTCAATCCCATCTCTACTATATGTCTATGTTTTCTTTCAACCACCCTATTTTATTGATGTGTGTAAGGATATGAAAATCTTACTTGAACTCATTGTTGTGTTAGATAAGGAACAAAAGGTAAAAACTCGCCGCCCATATCAGTTTGCAAGCATTTTATTCTTCTCTCAAACTGCAACTCCATTTTCTTTTGGAATGCTTTGAATATTTGTAAGCCGTCTGATTTTAATCTCAATGGAAAAATCAAAGTAATACGTGTGAAAGCATTTACAAAGGTAATATAATACCTATACCCTTCAGCATATAACATAGGAGAGTGTCCCCACAAGTCACTATAGAGTAATTCTAAAGGAGCATGCACCTTGGTTTCAGATTTCTCAAAAGGAAACTTATGCATCTTTCCAAGTTTGCAAGAATCACAAAATTCTAGAGCTGAAATGTTACAATGAAAATGTAATGAATTCAAGACTTTCTTTAGTATAAGTGGGGCAGGATGCCCAAGTTTAGCATGCCACATTCTTGAATTTGCTATAGCAGCATAGACAACACTATATACAGATGATGTCGCCTTACAAGTTTTAGCAGAAAATAGGGTTTTGTTTGTAGTAACATTTTCAGTTTTATGACTAATGTTACAAGTATTATTTGCAGAATGAAAGCAAGAACAACTTCAAACAGAAGCTAATTGTGATTGAAATCCAGCTCGAGAAGAATCAACAACCAAGTCCAGCTGAAACAATCCACCCTTAACCGAACCTTAAAGAAGAACCTTCTTGGTTTTCTGGTCCTTAATCACAACATTATCAGCACAAAACTCAGCAATAACATTATTGTCTCTTGTAAACCGAGATATACTCAACAAATTCTTGGTTATCGATGGCACATGCAATACATTTTTCAAGTACAAATGTTGTGTTGGAGTGGAATGAGACTTGACAATGGACTCATTTATATTAGAAATGTGAAGTTGATTACCATTTCCAACAATAAGCTTGTCCTTACCTCTATATTCAGTGTGCACTCCTAGGTTATTCATGTTAGCAGTGATATGGTTTATGGCACCACTATCCGCATCCCACGCAGTATCATTAACAGACTCTGTTGAGGGAAAATAGGCTGATGAATTCTGATGAGGATTGCCTTGCATCTGTTGCCCTGCATTGAAGTTGCCTTGTAGTTGCTGATTTCCAGAATTGTCAGCTGATTGTTGGTAAGCAACATTGGTTTGATTTGCAGGTGCTAGACCGTGGAATTCTTGGTCAAATCTCCTGTAAAACTTAAGGGTTATATGTCCAGGTTTAGCGCACAATTGACAATAGATTATTTGTCTAGTTTTGTTAGCATACATGCCTTTACCTCGGTTACCATTTGAGTTACCCTAAGCATTGTTGTTAGATCCACATTCTCTCTGATTTCTACCACTATTATGGCTTACAAAATATACAGAAGCTCCAATAACATTGAGATGAGTTTGAGCATTAAATTGTTCAATTCTTTGTTCAACCATTTGCAATAAGAATTGAGCATCTTCTTAGGACATAGTTCTTTGTTAAGATGAAATGAGAACCGCTACAGAATCATACTCGTGACCTACTCCACTCATCAAGCTCAAAATCAGATCTCTCTCTTGAACTTCTTCTCCAACAGTCATAAATTCATCACCTATCTCCTTTATTTTCAGTACAAAATCATTTATAGAATTAGAGCCTTTTCTAACAGTTCGTAGTCATTGCCTAAGAGCAAGAATTCTAGCCATAGAATGTTTAGAATAAAGGTTTTCAAGTTTGCTCCAAAATTCAAGCTTAACGTTGCCATTAACAGAGTTCTTGTGGAACCCGAATCAATAGAGTTTGAAGTTGCCATTAACGTTGGTCAGTGGCTTGATTTACTTATTTTATACCTCACAAGTTCACGAATCAATATGTTAGTATAGCTTTGGCCAGTACAAGGATCGATCCCACAGTGATTGATGATTTAATTACTACCTTAATTATAATTTAATTAAAACTAAAAATTAAAGGTCTTTGAGATTGATTTGAATTCTAAAAAGTAATTTAAACTAAATTAAAACACTGAGAAAAAGAGTTTGAGTTGTGAAAGAATAAAGAGAGAAATTAGGTTATCGATGATCCGAACATATCCACTCATGTATCCAACTATGTTACAGAAGTATCTATTCAGGTTTGGAATCGTTCTTGATTCCTAGTATTAATTACCGCTACCTTTAGGTCATGAATTCAGTAACTAACACCCAAGAACCCATTAAGATATAAAAACCTTAAGAATCAACACAAAATTTTATGATAAATACAAATCATGCATCAATTATTCATTAGAGATATAAGAACTAAATAGCATGTAACAATGATTATCCTATTTAAAAGTTATATAACCTTAAACTGACACGTAACAACGATTATCCCAGTTTTCAGTTATTATCTATATTCTAATGAAACTCATAACTAACAAGTAACGATGATTATCCTAGTTCATCAACAATGAAAATATAAACATTAAACAATTAAATCATGAATAATACTAAATATCTGAATAGAAAAGAATTAATAGTCTTTTATATGATGGAATTAATGTTCTTCATATCGATTCCCTAAATTATGGATTTAGTTATACATCATGGGAGACAAAACAACATTCATAGAAAGACAACAATTAAACATTGAACTAAACAATTAAAGATTGAACTAATTCCCTTAACTATCGCAATAATCTTTAGACGTTAAACAGTGTTGAAGAAGGTGGAAATCGAGCGAAGAAGAGATGTAACGGCTCAAGCTTAAGGTCTGGAACTCTGGGAAAGAAAGTCCTCTCTTGTAATGAAAAGAGGTGAAATTATAGGCTGAAAGGAGTTGAAGCCAAATCTGTTTAGAAGTCTAATTAAATCTGCGACCAGAATCTGCGACCAGGTGGGTCGCGGTTCCTACTAATGTTCCGCATCTGGCTTTGCTTCCACAATCAGTAGCTGCAATCGCGTATATTGATTGCTATTTTAGGAAAGCTTTTGCTTTTCTTCTTTGCTTATGCAACCATAGATTACGAGCAGCTTGCTCGCAGATATTGGTAGCGGATTTCCTGATTTTTATGTAGCACTTTTGAATTGAACGTTTTTTTCGTTTGAAACTTCGTCTTTTTACCCAGACATCTCAATATGCCAAATATCTCTGTAAAGCTCAATCAACACCTAAAAATGCTCAAATGCATAATAAAAACAAGAAAAGATTGATGATAAAATAGGAGAAATCATATAACAATTTGACGTTGATCATGGCTCCGATATCATGAAAAATAAAATAAAGAATGCAAAGTGTTTGATAGAAACAATAATGTGTTTGATAAAAGTTCTAAATAAAAAACAGTAATGGTTTTGAGGAAGCCATTGTTGAGAGAGAAGAGCTGTTCGATTCTTTTTGAAAAACTGAGTTAATAGATTACAATGATCTGAATATATATACATACAATCGGACTTCACTCTTCCCTTAACAAACTCACAATGCACACAACATTGCTCTTCAGAAAATAACTAACTCCTAACAAACTCGAGTTGCTACTAACTACCTCTAACAATCTGAAACTTGTTAGATCATCAACTAACTTCCAGAGCTGTGATTGCATCTTTTCGACCTTTCATCAAACCTTTGATCATAATGTTTCATGATGCATTCATGATCAGATGCTGACTTGCATGAACTAGCAAGAACCGTTTGCACTTGATTGCTTGGACCTGCTATTGAACCTTCAGCTGTGTTGAGCTCAGCTGTATCTTCAACAACATTCTTCTTCAGCTTCCTCAGCTTAGGTTGATGAGTAATAAGCACACTACTCTTCACATTATCCTTCACTGAAATGCACCTACAAAGGATAAAATTGAAACACCAATATATTTCACTTTTACTTATTAAAGGCAAAATTGAAATACATCTACGAAAAACAAAACTAAAATAACCTACAAAAGGTAAAATTGGAATACACCAAAACAGAATGCAAATTTTAAACATAAGGGTAATTAGGGCTTTGGACATACTTTGTGCTTAAAAGTATGAGAAACAATACACATGGTTAAAAATAAAAGTCAATACTTTCAAAAGACTAAAAATAAAAATTCCTTTTTTTATATATAATTGTGGGCAGGTGTTGATGTAGGAAAAATTCGCATGTGAAAACCAGCCCATAAACCCGCATAATGGTCACTTTGGAATGAAATGGGTTTCTTTAGAAATTATACAAATTAATATTGTTTTAAAATAATGGGTAACTTTTATTCTAGGTTATAATTGCATCAAAAGCCTAAAGGCTTAAAGCCTAAATTTTGTGTTATAATTTTCATCATTCGGTTGATTTGTATAAGCTTACCAGTAGGTACAGTACCACTGTCATAATGTGGCTAGGTAGTAAGCAGGGACGTAGCCAGGATTTGAAGTCAGGGTGGGCTAATGTAAATTTAATTGGAGACACTTGAGACAAATACATACTAGTTTCATATTAAGGTAATCAACTGTAACAATGTAATATATAGTGAGCCATATTCCTTAAAATGTATTATGTAGACACAATATGTAAATTAAAAAAAAGATAAAAAAAAGTATCAAATACAATAAAAAACTACTTAAGTCGTATCTTACGGTTCTTTAAAATGTCAAACTTATCAATTACAAAATCTGAATCAATAGTCTCAGTAATCTCTCTTTCAATATAAATAACCATAGAGTTTGCCAAAAACTCTTGCTTCATTTTATTGCGAATTGATATCTTAATAAGTTTCATTGCTGAAAAATGCTCTTTCTGTTATTGCTGTGGAGATAGGAAGAGTCAGCACCAAGCGAATCAATCTATCAATCAAAAAATAATGTTGTGACCTTTTACTTTGAACTAACAAACGACATAATTCAGAAAGAGAAGCAATATTTTGAAATTGTGGCTGACAAATTACATCTAACTTATAATGTCCCAATTGTCTCTTCAAAGCATTTATGTCATCTCCAGTGAAATTCCGATGATAGAATTTCTCAGCAAGAGTACAAATAGCATCTATACTGAATGATTTGAAATCCATCAATAGGATTCAAAGCCTCGTTTAGAGTAAGGAGTTCCACTGTTTTCTCTGTAAATTTGTTGTTCAACTCCATCAAATGAAAATCAATTACAGCATTAAATATATTAAAATGATAATAATGCTCTACTGTAATATTATTCCTCTGTTGACAAGAGCACCTTGTACCTTCCATGTAACGTTCACCCATATTAGGTATATCAATGTCATGTTTTTTACAAAATGATACCACACTTTTAAAAAAATCATCCCATTCATCCTCTCAGAGCTATTGAAGAAGTAGTTTTGTAGTTAAGACCAAATTCAATGCATTTAAGATATCTTGAGATTTCATTTGCAGTGCACGACAAAGTACATCAGAGATTCCTAAAACTCTATGCAATAGCAGCAAGATAAACACAAAGTCTAAGTTTCTCATATCTTTATATGCACCTTGCGCCTCCCCACGTATATTACCATTCAACCCCTACATCTGAAAGTTTTTCAAGAAGGGTACAAGTTGAGCCTAAACATGTCAATCAACCTACTAACAGAAGTAAAATGTGAACTCCAACGAGTAGGTCCAGCTCGCTGTAAAGAACGAATTTGATTAGCCACTGTACCACTCTCAAGTTCTGCTGAAGCTATCATATCTATAATTTCATCTTCTCGAATTAATTTCAATTCAGAATGACGCTTAGCAGAAGCACCAACAAAGTTAACAACGAAACTTACTTAGAGAAAAAAAGCCATACCTCACGCACTTCTTTAGATACTGCAACTAAAGCTAACTGTAGTCGGTGAGCAAAACAATGAATATAGTAAGCATATGGACAATTTTTAAGGAACAAAGCTTGTAATCCATTCCATTGACCCCGCATGTTGCTAGCACCATCATAACCTTGACCTCGTAAATTTTCAGTTAAGATATTATATCGATTAAGTACAATACATATCTCTCATTTTAAAGTTGAGGCATTTGTGTTACCCATACCCACAATTTCAAAAAACCGTTCCCGAACAAACCCTATCGATATCGACATACCTCAAGATAATAGCCATTTGTTCCTTATTGGATTCATCAACTGATTCATCAATAAGAATACAAAATTTAGCATCCCCAATTTCCTCCCGAATTTTATCCCGAACACAATCAGCAAGAATCTTCAGTAACTCATGTTGAATCATCGGTGATGTATACTTTGCATTTTGAGCAGCATTATCCAAGACAACTCCAGCAATCTCATTATTCACTCTTGCCTGCAATTTTATCAATTCAATAAAGTTTCCGCGATTAGTAGAATTGATGGATTCATCATTACCTCTAAAGACACACCCTTGCAATGCTAACCACTTCATAGTTTCTATTGAAGTCTTGAGAAGCAATCGATTCTGCATAACTGCTTGTGAAGATTGTTTATTTATTCTTTTGTCAATATGCAAAGATGGGTCTTTCAAGTTTGCCCATTGCTGTATAGCCGTATTGTGTAGTGAACGGTGATCATCACCTCCTTTCATGTTTTTTCAATGGACAATTGTCTCCACAATTAACTCTCTTCCAATTGTTGAAACCCTCAATAGTGAACGTGTGATATTGTAATGTACTACTATCAAAAAGATAGCATGGAAAACAATATGCACGATCATTTTCTATGGAGTACTCAAGCCATGAAAATTTTGTGAACCAAGAACGTTGAAACCGACGATTTTGATTCCCACTTTCCGACAATGGATAGTCAAAAATAGGTTGACATGGTCCCATATCAATATAAACTCTTCGAACCTCATCTTACTTATTAATAGGATATTGCCATATTGGAATACGCTTTCCGGGATCACGTTCAAAATAAGGAGTATCGGTGTGAGATGGAGTATAGTCGTTCTCAAATTTAGACCTTTTAGTCTTGGAAGGAGACTTTGGACTTGTAGTATCCATATCACTTAGAACATTTGACCTACTTGATGATTGACCATCATCTTTTTTATTGAAATTATTTAAGATATTTTTTCTTTTCATTATGACCTATAAAAATAATTAAATATATTTTAAAAAATTCAAAACAAAAATCACATTACAAATAATCATATACCAAAACTATTAAATTTCTAATGGAATAGGAAAAACTTATTTAGCATAAAAATCCCTAATTTCCTAAAATTATGTTCATACAAAACTACTAACCTTAAAAAAAAACTATTAAACCATAAAAGATGTGCATAATAAGAAGAAATATTTAATTAGTATTAATTTAAATAAACAACTAACTAATCTCACAAAATTAAATATTTCTAATGGAATAGGAAGAAATTATTTAGTATAAAAATTCCTAATTTCCTAAAATTATGTTCATACAAAACTACTAACTTTAAAAAGAAAACCATTAAACCTTAAAAGATGTGCATAATAAAAAGAAATATTTAATAGTATTAATTTAAATAAACAACTAACTAATCTCACAAAATTAAACATTTCTAATAGAATAGGAAAAAATTATTTAGCATAAAAATCCCTAATTTCCTAAAATTATGTTCATACAAAACTACTAACCTTAAAAAAAAAACCATTAAACCATAAAAGATGTGCATAATAAGAAGAAATATTTAATAAGTATTAATTTAAATAAACAACTAACTAATTTCACAAAATTAAATATTTCTAATGGAATAGGAAAAAATTATTTAGCATAAAAATCCCTAATTTCCTAAAATTATGTTCATAAAAAACTACTAACCTTAAAAAAAACTATTAAACCATAAAAGATGTGTATAATAAGAAGAAATATTTAATTAGTATTAATTTAAATAAACAACTAAGTAATCTCACAAAATTAAATACTAATAAAGTTAAGTTAACAACTAATAAAATTAAAAAAAACAATAAACAATTAATTAGTATAAAATAAATTCTGTCATAAAATTATATTAATGTACAACACAATAGTAAAAATAAATAAACAAACAACAACTACAATCTAACAATAATAAATAAATTACTAAATAAAATGAAGTATATAAAAAATAAATAAATAATGAAATATATATAATAATTAAAATAAAAGAACTAATAAATAATAATAAAAAATACTTACAAATGGAGATAAAAGAATGGTGGTCCTAAGAACACAAGTGAACAAAGGAAGTGAAGGTGATTTGTGAGTTGTGAGGAGAAGAGAAAACAAAAAAAGCTGCTGCTGGTTACTGTAGCGTCTGATGAGAAAGAGAGGATGTGATTTTAGATTTGTGATATGAGGAGTAATTAGGTTAAATTGGTTAGGATAAATTTAAGGTTAAAATACTATTAGGCCTAAACTATAAGATTTCTCATTTTTTTTAATTTTTGGACTTTTTACTTTTTTTTTTCCTTTCAATTTTATCAGGCCAAATGATGTATGTATATATATATATATATATTTTTTTTTTTGAAACAGCCCAAATTACATTTATTTATCATTTTTTTTTCATTTTAATAGGGTGGGCCTAGCCCTTACATGGGCTATGTCCCTGGTGGTAAGGACGTTCATTCAACATGAAAATATACCAGTTTCGAGTCGCCACAGCCGTAAGTGATATATATAAAAAAAAAGTAATCAGGGTCCAATGGACAACCAGGTTGGTCATTAACATTTATGTTAGTAACTGTATCTAGATTGACTGAGTTTTTATCTTATGGTATCATTTGTTTTACTTTAAGAGCAAATTACACAAAACGTACCTACGGTTTACCTCTTTATAAACAGAAATAATTTTATTTCAATCCACACAGTCTTCTCGCCGTTAGTCAACACAGTTAAAAGGGTAATTTCGTTCTTTTAACTTATATTTAATTTTTTTAAAATTTTTTTAATTAAAAATTAAAAATATTGATCAAATATATAAAATTTTAAAAAGAAAAAGTCGACTTGATCGACTCCGTCGTGGAGATGATGAATATCATCTCCATCTCGTCTCTCCACAGTGGAGATGATCGTCTCCATCATGGAGGCAATGGACGACCATCTAGAGACGATCTCCATCGTCTCCATTTGGAGACTAGATCTCCATGGATGAAGATTTGGTCTACATTTCCATAGAGATCAGACCTCTATGGATGAAGATCTGATCTCCATCAGGGTGGTTCAAATCCAATCTGGACTGTCCATGAGATCTGATGAACGGTCCAGATTGCATTTGGATATATATATATATATATATATATATATATATACTTTTTTTTTCTTTTTTTTAAAGATTGGTCAAGATCCAATTGAATCGTTCATCAGATCTGATGGACGGTCTAGATAGGATCTGAAATTTTTTTATTTTTTTGTTTGAAATTTATCCAGTTTAAAACTGGACCATCCATCGGATCTGATGGACGGTCCAGATTTGATATGATTTTTTTATTAATTTTTTTGTGAAGATTTTTTTAATATATATTTCTATTTTTTTAATAAAAAAAGTGATGTAATATTAGTAATTATATTGAAATATTAGAAGATATTTATGGTATTTTTGTTTATCAAACAAAATAAACCGTTAATACTAACAAATTTCATTAACAGCAGGTAGGTTCTATGTAAAGATCTTATAAAGTTGTTTCTCTTTGTAATAGGATAAATCATATAGGTTATGTGTTATTTGCTCTTAATTTAATATTAATCTCACTTCACCAAGTTGTAACTTAGAAGGAATCTCTTAAACTAACGCAATGATCAAGTTGGTCCATTAATATTTAATGAAGTTGGCCATCAATATGGTAAATTATTCTTTAACTTATTCCATTAGTGCATCAAAGAGACATGTAAGTTTCAACCTTAAACGCGGAATCGCTGTCTTGCTCTTGATTTGAAATAAAATTCTTTTGAAGATAAAGAAAGTAGTTCCATATTCCACAAACTTTGAAAAAAAAGATTGTGCCATGAGTAGCTTGGAGGGTAATGTCATGAGTAGAACAAAGATTGCAGGAGGAGTCTTAGATTGTGCCACTGTCACCAAGTTGGAAAAAAAAAAACTTTGAAATTAAATCAGTTGTTAGCTGATCAAAATTCTAATAAATTCCATAGTGCAAATAGGTATTTTTTTACTTGATAGTGGGATTATCATGATCCACTTCATGGTCACTTATTAATTTTTTACTTGTACAAATTTCCAAAGGCATCATTAGCTCTACACGTTTGTCAAAAGCAGCCACCATGCTTGATGTCTCATAGATGATAATATTAATTATAATTGAATAATTCCTCCATTTTGGTTATAGTTTCTACTGTAAAGTCTCATGATAAGACCAGCGCAGGAGTCGTAGCTCTCATGATTCTAATTAAGCTCCAGCATGTTTTGCTTTTTGGAATTTGTCAATACACAATTCAGTGACTCAATAGTAGTAATCAGTTATTGTTCAAAAAACCAGTAGTGAGATCAGTTAAGCGAGAATGGATCGAAAGTCTCTGATAATATAAGTGGTGGATTTTCATTCAATTCATTGAACTGAAATTCTAATAAATATGGTGTGTTTATTATTTATATTACAAAAGCTAAGGAAAAAAAAAAAAAAAACTATTTATATTACAAACTGAGATATATTTGTCATCTATATTCTCCTGCTGATTTTCTCCTTGAGAGCACATAATTTTGCCACAACATTTGTCATCTCCATTCGCTCAGCAGGAGATTCCATTGAGCAGACGACTCCAATTCTTATCACACCAACCAAGCATTCCTCAGTTTTGGCTCTGCCTTCTCCATGCCGTCTGTTGTTATTATCAACAGTACTTAACTCCAGCGGCAATGAAGGTTCAACAATCTCCATCACTCTTTCTGGCAAAGACACCTTGGCAAAATCATGTAGAGTTATTCCATCATTAAACATGTTATCAGTAGGACGCTTTCCGGTGAACATCTCTAACAACAGAACTCCAAAACTGTACACATCTCCTGATATGGACACATCATTGCCCAAACCGTACTCTGAAAAACCATGTCCGTTTTATCAAACATTAGATCGATGTAGCAGCAGAATTCAATATTAATTTACATATCAAAATATGACAAACAAGAAACTTATTACCTGGAGCAACATAGCCAATGGTTCCTTTTATCCCTATTGAGCTTGGCTGAGTTTCAGCGTTAATTGGGTTATCTAGTAGAAATTTCGCCAGCCCAAAGTCACTCACGTGGGCGACCATGTCTTGATTGAGCAAAATATTGCTTGGTTTTAGATCAGCGTGAATGATTGGTGGTTGGCAATGGTGGTGAAGATATTCTATAGCAGAAGCAACATCAATGGCTACATTTAGCCTCTGAATGAGACTTAAATTTCTTGTATCAACTTGATCCTCGTTCTGGTGCAGCCAATCATCCAAACTTCCATTTTGCATGTACTCGTAAACGATAGCCTTGAAGTCAACGCCTTTAAAATCCATGCTTGAGCAAATAGTGATAACTTTAGTTAGATTTCGATGGCGAATCTTTCTTAATGCTTCACATTCAGCTATGAAACTCTTGGAAGCGCCTTTTTGCTGAAGATTGATGACTTTCACAGCAACTAACATATTACTTTCACTAAAAAGTCCCTTGTACACAAAGCCAAAGTTTCCTTGACCAATCAGGTTGGATGATGAAAATTCATTTGTTGCCTTGTTGAGATCTGCATAAGAGACCATCGGGAATTGTTCTTCCATGTGCAACGTCCTTGAAGATTCATTGGCTGCTTTTCTTCTACGAGTAATAATTATAATGAAGCACAACGATAAGATCAAACATGAAACAAGCAACGGAGCCACAACTTTGGGCACACTGAATTTAGATTTCATCGATCTTTTGGAGTGGCATGACGGCAAATGCATTGTAGCTAAACCCCCACAAAGCTTCTCATTCCCAAGAAGTGAAATTTTTGTTGCATTTTTGAAAACTCCTTCTGTTGGCACTTCTCCCTCGAAGTTGTTGTAAGAGAGATTTAAATACTCCAAGAATGATAGGTTCTGAAAGTATTCTGGAATTTGGCCGGAGAAGTTGTTAGAAGACAGATCCAGTTCTTTAATACTTCTCAAGGAACTAAGAGGAGGAGGAATGTTTCCACTAAAAGAATTGCCTTGCATGTGAAGATATTCTAGGTTCGAGCAATCACCAAGAGTTGACGGTATTTCACCAGAAAACCGATTCTTCGAGATTTTTATTGAAACCAAATGCTTTAAGTTGCCTACTTCTGAAGGTAAAGGGCCACTAAGAAGGTTATCAGATAGGTCTAGGTCAAGTGATAGGGTTGTTATGTCAAGAATTTGTGGAGGGAAATTGCCAGTGAGCCTATTTTCGGAGGCAGTAAACTTAATCAAATTTTGACAATTTCCAATGGTGGAGGGTATATTGTCTTGCAAATTATTGCTATCCAAGGTTAGTCCATTTAGTAATGTTAGATTACCTAGAGAGAATGGGATGCTTCCTTGTAAACTATTTCCACCCAAGCCTAGAACTTGTAATTCTTTAAGCTCACCAATAGCAGGAGGAATTGAACCAGTCAATTGGTTTCCAGTAAAATCCAAACCGGTTAGTTTTACAAGATTTCTAATTCCTGGAGGTATGGTGCCAGATATTTGATTCATTCCTATAGCTAACACAATAATTGTTGTGGAGAGGTTGCTTATAGAATGTGGTAATACACCTCCAAATTGATTGTCTTCAAAACCCAAAATTTCCATTCTACTGGAGTTTATTAGAGAGGTTATGAATTCAACATCATTGGCTTTGCCTGTTCCCAAATGATTTATTCCCAACATTACATCTATTATATTGGTTAGGCCACCAAAATCAATGGACACCATTCCACTAAAATGATTGTTTGCAACATCTAGCCGTTCAAGATTTGAAGAATTCGACAAGGAACTTGGGAGGAGACCAACAAAACCATTTCCATAAATGTACAAATTCTCCAAGTTTGGAAGAATAAAGCCAATGTTAGATGGTAAAGTTCCAGTCAGTCTATTGGATGTAAGAATAAGCTCCAAAAGGGAAGAGAGATTATAAATTGAAGGAGGAAGCATACCAGAGAAATTATTTACAGCAAGATTGAGACTGATTAAGTCTCTTAGTTGGCCAAAGCAATCAGGAATTCCCCCACTTAACCTATTCCCTTCTACACTAATGATCTGGAGAGCTGAAAGATTCCCAATGAAAGCTGGAAGTTGTCCTGTAAGATGGTTATCAGAGTGTGATAGAGTCTTAAGCTTCGACAAGTAGCCCAACTCCTTTGGGATTTTTCCCACAAGGTTGTTATAGGAGGCTGCAAACCTTATCAGGTTAGAGCAATTAGACAAACTGGTCGGTATTGTACCAGAAAAGGAATTATTGAACAAATATAGATGTTGAAGCCTCCACAAACGACCAACTTCACTGGGAATTTCACCGTAAACACTATTGTTTTCGAGGTGGATGGACCATAGGAAGCTGAGGTTTCCTATAAATGGTGATAAGCGACCTCCTATGCTTTGGCTTCTTAGATCCAATTTAGCGACCCTTTGGTCTCTAGTACCACCGCATGTAACGCCTCTCCACAAGCACAAGGGTACAGAATTGTTCCATGAGCTTGTGAAATTTAATGGATCATGAAGCTGTGACTTGATGGCCAGTAATGCTAGACGGTCTGTCTCTTGTGTTTTGATTGTAACAGTGGATGAGGTAGTCAAGCTATAGCTTAGCAACAAGATGAATAAGTACCATATTGGAAGCAGCATGGTAGGGCAGTTACTGGAACTAAGCATGTTGTTGTAGGGACTGAATCTAAATCATGCAGTAAAATGGAAAAGATGGTTGTATTGTAAACTAATTTGTGTAGAATGATGATGCTCTTATATAAATACAGGGCGGAGTCAAAAAATTTATATCGAATGGGTTAATATTGAAATTTTTATGGACTAACATTAATATTATATTATTATTAAAATTATTTTTTAAAAAATATATAAAAAACTAAATTTTTTTTCTTCAAAAAACTGGACTGGAACAGCTAACAAATATAAAATATGTCCTGGAATGGAAGTCATTTGGGTGCTCAAGTGGGCAGACAACATTTTTGGTCTCTTACTTGACTTTTCCACCTAAAGTCTTTATACAAATCAATGGACTAATTGTCTATAGCTAACGATTCAACTGGTTTTGCGTCACTTCGAGATGCAGATTGCATGGTGACACCTTCTCCAACTGATTTGCTACCATTGCAAAGTCAATCAACTCCAATATTCTAGTCAAGCTAGATCGAGACAACTATGTTTATTGGAAGGCATAGGTATTACCTGCAATTGAAACTTTTGAATTGGATGATTTTATTTCTGGTCTCAAACCTATTCCAGCTAAGTTCATAGAAGTTGTGTCCTCTAATGGAGATAAGAAATTGTGATTAACAAAGAATTTACTAGCTAGAGAAAAGCAGATAGATTACTTGTATGTTGGTTGCTTTCAACTATAAGTCCAAGTATTATAGGTGACGTAACAAGTTGTGCAACTTCGTGTGAAGTTTGAAATGTGTTGAAGAGTCTTTACTCGCAACAGTCTCTTGCAAAAGTACTTCAACTTAAACAACAGCTACAAAATGCTAAGAAAGGTAGCTCTTCTGTAAGTGAGTTTGTAAAGGTAGCTCTTCTGTGAGTGAGTTTGTGCTAAGAGTCAAGGGAATTGGTGATGCACTTAAAGATGCTGGTAGAGATGTTAAGTATAATGATCTTCTGATGAGTATTCTTAATGGCATACTAAAAAAATTTTTTAGCGAACATTAACTATTTGAAGAAATTTAATTCATTAAAAATAAAAAATAAAGCAAAATCCCCTCAAAATATATATTAAACAAAATATATTTATTTTTCGATAAGATAATAATAATAATAAAAACATACAATTAAATACAATATTTACTCATCCAAAAACCTAAAATATCAAAGAATCAAATAATCCTATTATTTAATAGACAATTTTTTCTGTTATAATTTCAGGATTCCAATATATCAAAGTACACATTGTTAAATTTATTCTTTATTCATGAAAAAAATATAATAAAAAAAATTAAAGAATCCTAATATTTATTTTTTAAAAACCTTAAAATATCAAAAAATCCTAATATTTATTAGACATTCTTTTATGTTGTAATTCCAGGATTCTAAGATATCAAAGTACATATTATTAAATTTATCCTAATATTTATTCTTTCAAAAACCTAAAATATCAAAAAATCCAAGAATCCTAATATTTATTAGACAGCCATTTATGTTGTAATTTTAAGAATTCAAGATATTAAAGTACGTTTTACTAAATTTATTCCTTATTCATGAAAAATAAAATCTAATAAATAAATAAAATATCAATAAAATAAAATAAAATAAAGATAGAAAATATTAAATAAAATGATAAAATTACCTCGACTTGGGTTGGAGAAGAAAAATTCAGACCTGCACTTAAACTTGAAGAAGAGGAACTTGAGCATATGAACTTGAAAAAAAGAAGTTGGACGTATCAGGAGAAAACTGAAAATAAATGAAATGATAAATTAAAATTTAATAAAATTATTTTAATAAAGTAAATAGTGAATTATAATATATTAAATTATAAAGTAATAGTATAAATATAATAATAAAAAAAACTTTTAAATTTTTTTAAAAAAGTTAACTTTAATAAAGTAAATAATAAATTATAATATTATTAAATTATAAAATAATGGTATAAATATAATTATAAAAAAAACTTTTTAAAAAATTTTAAAAGGCTGGCCGGGCTGGAGCCCGGGCCAGCTTTCCACAGAGGTCCGTCTCTGCTCAGCAACATATTGCTACAATAGGTTTGATAGAAATTATCAAAGACCTTCTCCTCAAAGCAATAATCAGAATTTATCAGCTAGAACACCGTAGATTTATCAACAAAACTACCAACAAAATTCAGTGAGATAGTTTCAAGGAGTTGGAAGTCCTCAAAACCAGGCCAATATTCTTCAATCTACAACTTATTATGCAACTCCTGAATCGGTTTGTGATCCAAGTTGGTATGCTGATGGTGGGGCCACAAACCATATTACAACACACTTGAGTAATCTCTCAATACAATCTGAATATCAAGGAAGAGAAAGAGTAGCTGTTGGCAATGGACAACAGCTCATCATCTTTCATATTGGTAATTCAGTTATTACTACAGCTGATTCTCATGCCTCTTTGATACTTAAAAATGTGTTGTATGTGCCTTCCAAAGCCAAAAACTTATTGAATATCTCAAAATTTACTCATGGTCATATTGCAATTGCTGAATTTAATAATAATGGTTGTGTGTTGAAGGAAAAAACTACCGAAAAGGTGCTGCTCACAGGGGATCCTTAAACATGGTCTCTATCTACTCAATTTCGATTGTGTCAAAGTATCAAAAGCTGCTAAATTGTCATCAGCTCATGTCAATTGTTTACCTATTGTTTCTGCTTTCAGTAATGTCAATTTTCCTAGCAATTCTGCTTCTGTGCATTCATCTAAGTGTGACAGTGCTTGTAATTCCCATAAAGCTTTAATAGCTTTTCAAAATATTGTTAACTCGTGGCATGTTAAACTTGGGCACCCAGCACCCCTAGTTCTTAAACATGTATTGCATAAACTGCATATTCAACACTCTTTCAAGACTTTCATTTTTGTGATTCTTGCAAAATGGGAAAGATGCATCAATTACCTTTTCATCTATCAACTTATAGAGCAAAACTGCCTCTAGACATAGTATATTCTGATGTATAGGGTCCTCCTCCAATGCCATCTGTTGAGGGGTATAAATACTATGTTATTTTTGTTGATGCATACTCTCGTTTCACTTGACTTTATCCTCTTGATGTCAAGTCTGAAGTGCCTTCTGTTTTCCTTTGATTCAAGAAATTTGTTGAACTTCAATTCTCACATAAAATCAAATGCTTGCAAATAGATTTAGGAAGTGAATATCAACCTTTGCTGCCTTTTCTCACCAAATATGGGATTCAATTTAGGACATCATGTGCCTAAAATCATCAGCAAAATGGAATTGCTGAGAGGAAGCATAGGGACTTGGTTAAAACTGGACTCACCTTACTTACACATGCTAACATGCTTCTCACCTATTAGTATGATGCTTTTCGAACAGTCACTCTTCTTATTAATAATCTACCTACTACAGTCCTCAAAATGATGTCTCCTTTTGAAATGCTTTTCAAACGTGCTCCTACCTACTCATTTTTTAAAGCCTTTGGGTGTTCTTGCTTCCTTTTTCTTAGAGCATACAATAGTCACAAAATAGATTTCCATAGTAAAAAAATGTGTCTTTCTTGGTTATAGTTTAAGCCAAGAAAGTTATAGATGCCTACATCCCTCAGGCAGAATTTATGTCTCAAGGAATGTTATCTTTAGTGAGACTAAATTCCCCTTTTCAAGTCTTGTTTCCAATGCTAAGTTCCTCTTCAAAATATGCTCAAATAATTCCTGTGTCTGTTCTCAAATTGGCTGGAAATCAGACTTCTTCATTGCCTCTTATTCACATTCCTTCACAGACTTTTGTCTCTCTACCAGCTATTCCTTTTCATATACAGTTGTCCTCTTCCTGTCACTCACAAATACTTACCCTAGTGTCTTCTTCTGAGTCACCTTCATCTCAGGTGCCATCTGTACAGCAGCATCCTTCAGCTTTTTGCCATCATATGGTTACAAGTTGAAATCAGAGGTTATTAAACCCAGAATGTATTCTGTTGTGTGTAAGACTCTCTTTACTGTTTTGGTTGTTGGTCTTGAGCCTAAATCTATCAAGAGGCCTTGACTGAACCTCATTGGTTCAAGGCAATAGAAGAAGAGCATACTGCTTTACTTGGAAACAATAC
The DNA here is from genome assembly GCA_003430845.1 of Xanthoceras sorbifolium. Classification (NCBI taxonomy): domain Eukaryota; kingdom Viridiplantae; phylum Streptophyta; class Magnoliopsida; order Sapindales; family Sapindaceae; genus Xanthoceras; species Xanthoceras sorbifolium. Next base: position 6,306,568 of record CM010614.1, on the reverse strand, counting down.
TTGGACATTGGTTCCTTACACAGCCTCTATGAGTTTAGTTGGATGCAAGTGAGTGTTTAGAACCAAATTCAAACCAAATAGCTCGGTTTTGAAGTATAAGGCAAGGTTAGTTGCCAAGGGGTTTCACTAAGCAACTGGAATAGACTACTTTGAGACTTTTAGTCTAGATATGAAGACCTTCACCATCAGAATTATCTTCACAATTGCTGTCTCTCATAGTTGGGACATCCAACAGATTGATATCAACAATGCTTTCTTGCATGGTGATCTCAATGAGTTGGTGTGCATGGAGCAACCATCAGGTTTTATTCATCCTCAATTTCCTTCACATGTGTGCAAGCTGAATAAAGCTCTCTATGGATTAAAACAAGCCCTTAGAGCATGGTTCTTCAATCTGAAGTCTGTTCTCATTAATCTTCGATTCACCAATTCTAAATCAGATGTCTCTCTATTCTTTAAATTCACAGCCTCTCATGTGTTGTATTTGCTAGTGTATGTCGGTGATATATTAGTCACAAGTAGTTGTCCCTCATTGATCCATCAAACAATCAAAGTTTTGGAGTCCAAATTTGCCTTGAAGATGCTTGGTTCAGTGAGCTATTTTCTTGGCTTCGAAGCTCATAGAACAGCTGCAGGTATTACCTTGTCTCAATCCAAATACATTAGTGATTTGCTGCTTAAAACTAATATATTCAACTGCAGCCTTGCACAACTCCTATGTGTCCAAGTACAAAGCTTATCAAAGCTGGTAGGCCCTTTGCAGATCATTTTCTCTATAGAAGCACCATTGGTGCTTTACAATATCTTACCAATACAAGACCTGATATCGCATTCACTATTAAGACACTCAGTCAGTTTTTAACTGCTCCAATTGAGGAGCACTGGTCTACTTGCAAAAGAGTCTTGAGGTATCTCAAAGGGACTTCATCTCATGGTCTACTTTTTAGTCCAGCTGCTAATCTTTATATTGTAGTTTATAGTGATGTTGATTGTGCCTCTTCACTTAATGATAGAAAGTCTACCAGTGGTTGTTGTATGTTTTTATGAAGCAATCTTATTCAATAGAGTTCAAAGAAGCAAAGTGTAATGGCCAGGTCCAGTACCGAGGCTGAATGTAGGGCCTTGGCTAATGCAGCATTTGAAGTGTTGTGGCTGCAGTCCTTGTTTGCTAAACTTCATATTCGAATTCCCTCATGTCCAATGTTATGGTGTGACAATACAAGTGCAGCTGCTCTCTCTCAAAAACTTGTATTCAATGCTAAAATAAAACATATTGAGATTGATGTTCACTTTGTGAGGGAAAAGATTGCTGCCAAATAATTATTTGTGCAGTTTGTTCCAACTGCTCTTCAAAAGGCTGACATTCTCACCAAAGCTCTCTCTCAACCTCGTTTTGATTTTCTTTGTTCCAAGCTAAACTTGTGTGACACTAGACAGTCTAGCTTGGTGGGGGATGTTAGAGTATGTAATAAATCTGCTTCTCTTTCCATTGATAGCAAAGGTGGTAACAGCTCATGCAGGAAGTTATACGAATGTGCCTCAGCTACCACAAGCAACAAGTCAAGTGATTGTGCCACATCTAGTAGCAGAGCGAATAAGATAATAAGGTTGTACTACTATGCTTGCTTATCCAGTGAAGTATCATGCAGATGATGGCAAGTTTACTGGAGATTAGAAGGCAGTTAGAAGTCAGTTGATAAGTTAGTTGTAATCATAATATGTATGCTGTATTGCTGACTTGGCAGAGTTAGTTAGTGATGAGTGGTGATCCGCATTTCATGGAGAGCTTATGTTATGGAATGCTGACTCAACTTCTCTCTTGTATATATATGTATCTCAAGTTGTAAACGTTGATTATTGAGTGAAATACAATGAGTTTAGACAGAAGCTTTGCTCTCAAGCAAGCTTTCCATTAATGGTGTTTTTAGTGAGGATTTTCACAAACAGTTTCAGAGTATTGCTTAATAGTTTTTATTTCAATTTCGTTTTGGTTGATTCTTGATTAGATCAAGAACTTTTACAACTTTGATGGCATCAGACTAGAGAAGGTAGTTCCATAATCAAATCCAGCTTGACTAGAAAGGTTGATATGTGAAAGAATAGCTCAATATACAAGAAGACACAAGCTGCTAACAATCGTAGCACTAAAAACTAAAACAAGCACAAACTAAAACAAAAAGGGGGTTTTGATAATCCTGTGAGAGACTCCATTGATGGAGCTTAAGAGGCAATTGAGAGAAAACAGCTCTTGTGCATTTCATTCAATAATCTCAACGATGGATTACAAAGCATATATATACAGTTGACCAATGAATCTAACTGAATCCCAAGAATCATGATCACCGATGATTAATAACAAACTTTGTGCCACATCAGCACATCAATAACTAACTTATTAACAGATATTCATAACTCAACTAACTCCACTAGCTGCCACCTTATTCTTCAGACTTCAGTGTACCTGTCGTCTAATTCACCATCATTCTTCTTCTTATGATTAGTGCTACCACTGTATCTAACAGGGTAGGCAAGCATTGTAACACAACTCTGAGAAGCAGTAGCTGTTGCACGAATGGCTAATGCATCATGTATAAGTCTGTTGTAGCTTGACTATCTGAAGATGTTGATACTCTAATAATATGGATAATTAACATTATAGGCTCTCTAGAACTTTGTTGTGTCATTGATTGAGTAGTACGGTTTTTCCAAGTAGAACATTTAGAAGAAAATTTTTAAGATAGAATTTTTATGAGTAAAACTCTTAAAGAATGCTTTATTCATTTAGGTGTCAATTAAAACTCTTTTATAGATGAGATTACCAAAAAGTACAAATAAAAAAAAATTTATATAACACAATTTGAGAAATTAATTTTTATAAATAGGGAAACATCCACGGGCAAAGATAGAACAACTTTACTAGACCAAAATAATTACAACCTCTCTCTAATAACACTAGGAGAGAACAACCTCACAAGAGACTTTAGGGAGAAGAGAAGAGACTACATTTTGGGATGAGTTACAAATGAATGAAAGGGGGGTATTTATAGGAAAATTTTGGGTACTGTTCACCGGGAACTGTTCACGCGTACGTCACTGTTCACCGTGTGGGACCCACCAGTTGCGCTGTCATTTCACTGTTCACGGTGACGTCACTGCTTACGTCCTGTTCACTGTGACGTCATTGCTTACATCACTGTGTTACTGTAGCACTGGATCAGCCCGATACTATTCATATATCCTTATTCACCCGTACTATTCCTATTGGGTCAGCCCAATACTATTTGGGCTTCTACCCTCCCTTTTGGACCTCATTTTGGGCCTGAAAAATTGTCTTCACTATTTTAACATAAAAGAATTGCAGTATCAACGTTTGAGCTTCATAACAAGAGATTGAAGTAAGAAAATTTATTGGCTATATGCTTAGCAAATACGACTATGTTTTCTATCAATTTGGTTTACCGTCCGATTGAATCAGAACTTGCTTCACTTCTCAAATTACGTTCCTTTTAAATTGATATGGTAAATAATTTATAATTATCATATAAATCACGGAGTAATATGTTAAACGATATGAAAATAAAAAATCACATACCATATTATTTAAGATAAATTTTGAATAACGTTGTTAGACTATGTAACATTATTCTATCGTGATTTTTGTCATTTCAGTTGAGGGTTGGAAATGCTTAAGATAAAATATATTTCAGTTTGCAAGTGTCTCATGTGCAGTTGATCATAAGCTGCCATGTCTTCCTAATAAAAGAGGAATTGATTATAGCATTAATTCTCTAAACTACCTAATGAACTCTTGACAACGCATATCATATCTCGAAGAAGATGATAATAAAGTGGTAAAGTTTTATAATTTATGTTGGAATATGAAGAATGAATCAGACTCAACTTGTTATGGGCAATAAGCCGCTCAACTAGAAGGTTGCGGCGATAGATCACGCGCACAAAAGATCATGTGAGCAAGAAGCATAACTTTGGCAGCAAGTTGTGCGACCCACAGGTAGCGCCACTAAGAGGTGGCACCACAAGGTCGTGTGCCATTCTTGATTTAAGGAACTATGATTTGGCAACCAAAAGTAAAGTTGAGACAGAATAGAGATATTGTAATATTTTAATATAGTGAATTGAGTGTGGTAAACTCTATAAATACAAAAAAGTTTTTCTGAATTACATAAAATTATTATTTTATTTATTTTTTACTTATTATTTATGTATGTGTGAGTTTAACTATCGTAAAATATTCCGCTGCGTCGGGATTCAAAAAAATTCTTAACAATTTATTCAGCAGTGGATCGATGACAAAAAAATCAGAAGAGAAAGGCTTTAACTTTTTCTTTCTCTCTCTCATTTCGGTACCGGGACCTCTTCTTGTGTTTTTCCATTGTGGAATTTTCAAGAGTGGAGGCTGCCGTGAAGACTACGGCCCTTTGTTCTAAAAGCAGAATACACAAGAGAGATTGATGGTGACAGATTACTGACTTTATTTAATTTATTTGTGGAAAAACTTGTAAGGATAGTTGGCCGGTCTTTAAAATTTTTTAAAAAGTTTTTTTTTATAATTATATTTATACTATTATTTTATAATTTAATAATATTATAATTTATTATTAACTTTATTAAAGTTGACTTTTTTACAAAAATTTAAAATTTTTTTTTATTATTATATTTATACCATTACTTTATAATTTAATATATTATAATTCACTATTTACTTTATTAAAATAACTTTACTAAATTTTAATTTATCATGATACGTTCAACTCCCTTTTTTTTTAAGTTTATATGCTCAAGTTCCTCTTCTTCAAATTCAAGTGCAGGTCTGAATTTTTCTTCTCCAACTCAAATCGAGGTAATTTTATTATTTTATTTAATATTTTCTATCTTTATTTTATTTTATTGATATTTTATTTATTTATTAGATTTTATTTTTCATGAATAAGGAATAAATTTAGTAATATGTACTTTAATATCTTGGATTCTTAAAATTACAACATAAATGGCTGTCTAATAAATATTAGGATTCTTGGATTTTTTAATATTTTAGGTTTTTGGAATAATAAATATTAGGATAAATTTAATAATATGTACTTTGATATCTTAGAATCCTGGAATTACAACAGAAAAGAATGTCTAATAAATATTAGGATTTTTTGATATTTTAGGATTTTAAAAAAATAAATATTAGGATTCTTTAATTTTTTTTTATTATATTTTTTTCATGAATAAAGAATAAATTTAACAATGTGTACTTTGATATATTGAAATCCTGAAATTATAACAGAAAAAATTGTCTATTAAATAATATGATTATTTGATTATTTGATATTTTAGGTTTTTGGATGAATAAATATTACATTTAATTGTATGTTTTTATTATTATTATTATCTTATCAAAAATAAATATGTTTTGTTTAATATATATATTTTGAGAGGATTTTGTTTTATTTTTAATTTTTAATAAATTAAATTTCTAAAAAATTTTAGTATTGTTTAAACCTATCCTAACAAAAAGAGGAGTTGGACGTATCATGATAAATTAAAATTTAGTAAAGTTATTTTAATAAAGTAAATAGTGAATTATAATATATTAAATTATAAAGTAATGGTATAACTGTAATAATAAAAAAAACTTTTAAATTTTTTTTAAAAAGTTAACTTTAATAAAGTAAGTAATAAATTATAATATTATTAAATTATAAAATAATGGTATAAATATAATTAGAAAAAAAAACTTTTTAAAAAATTTTAAAGGAGCCCGAACCAACCCTCCGTATAGGTCTGTCTCTGCTGTGATATAATAATTTTTCAAGTTAAAAAAAAAAAGGTGTAAGAATAGATTATTGCTAAGTGAAAGCTCAGTTAATCCTGATCTAATTTATCAAATTAAAACAATTGTGTAAGAATAGATTACAATTAAATGAAAACTCACTGGACGTAATTTAATTTTTAAATAAAAAAATAATTTATGTAAGAATAGATTCGTTATATAATAGAATGGTTTGTGGGGGAAACATGTGAACGGTTTTTTCATTGTAAAAGTGGTTTTCGGTTTTGGGGGTAAAGCAAATGGTTTTGATTTGCTTTTGTTACAGTCAAACCAATTTTTTCACTTTTTACTTTTAAAATTTGTTGTCTTTTTATTGTGATATTATAAAAATACTCCCAAACGAATTTAAATATATCATTTTATTTTTCACTGTTTTAATATTTATTAAAAAATACTCCTACAGTTATTTTTATCATCCAAAAAAGTTAATATAATTGTTTGATTATTAAATGTAAGAGTAATAAGATAATTTAGTATAAAAAATTATTTAAATGTATAATAAATAGTAGAATTTTTAATTTAGTCCCTAACTTTTAAAAAATTATCAATTGTATTGTAGCATATGATCTCTTAAACTAATACCTTATATTTTATGATGGGCAAAAATTATTTAGGTCCCTAACTTATCACGAAATATCATATTTTGATCACTATTTTGATTTTTAACTCCCGTAGTCCCTAACTTTTTAAAAATTCATCAATTTAGTCATTCTGTTAGTCAAAAGTTAGTCAAATTCAATAGTCACAGGGGTATTTTAGTCTTTTTATATAAAAATAATAATTTATATTAAAAAATTAATAAAAAATTATTAAACAAAAATTTAATTAAAAAATTAAGAAAAAAAAGCAAATGGTTTTTTTTTAAAAAAAAAATATTTAGAGTAATAATTTTTTTTAAAGGTTTTTAATTTTAATAAAGGAAAAAAAATCAAATTTTCAATTTAATAAATTAAACCCAGATTTATGGGTTTCCCAATTTTTTTAATTTGTTTATAATAAATCATTATTTAGATTATTAAATTTAATGTATTATTTTAAATTATTAAAAAATTTATTTAGTGTAATAATTTTTTTAAAGGTTTTTAATTTTAATAAAGGAAAAAAATCGAATTTTTAATTTAATAAATTAAAATTAAGGGTAAAATGGTCAATGTACACATTTTGTCATGTTTGACCGTCAAAAAATTGGTCAAAAGGACTAAATTGATGGATTTTTGAAAAGTTAGGGACCATAAAAGCTAAAAAGTGAAACAGTGGTCAAAATGTAATATTTTGTGATAAGTTAGGGATCAAAATGATTATTGCCCTTTTATGAACATGTCCTTATATTTATTTTTTTAAGCGGATAATTATAAGATTAATAACAGTTAGCATCTACCGAAATCAATTACTAAACGTATGGTCTAGATATTTATTTCCATAAAGGGAGACATCTACTCTTATAATAAAAAGAGAAAACTATTTATATATACTAGTAAATATACATAATAAAACTTAAATCCTCACTATTAAAGTGGAAAGAAATGCAGAACAATTGGTGCATCCTTATATTTGTTGGATTCTACCATTAGGTCCTTCACATTAAAATGAAACATTGACGTGAGACTCGATAAATATCTGGACCATTCATCCACGTCTCTATCCCTAGCACTAGATCAAAAGCCAATATTCAACATCTTACAAAAATTTGGATTCAAATAATGTAAAATCACATTCATTAAAACTTTAATTAGTATGTATGTATTATGTTCACATTGATATCAATATCGTGCAACTAATTTGTATTCACGTATGTACAAAATTTCTCATTTTATTATTGTCATATATAGATAGAATATAGTCATTTCATATTCTTTTTAATATAATTTTGCTTTTATGAATTAGTTTCATGTTGGTAATATCTCTTTAATATAATATAATTACTTCATATTCAGACGGTTTGGAGACATTCAAGTTTTGTTTTGATCTCTTCTTGAAAGAAACATTTTCATTTTTTTTATAATTATTATATATTATCAATCAAATTCAAATCCCAGAAACAAAGAATTATACTTGCTTGGTCTTTCTTAAAAGTGCTCTGATTTATTATTTAAAATTTTGCTTTAGTAGTAAAAGTCCATCAAAATTTACTATACCGTAAAATCTAATTGTTGAGACATCTTTATTCTAAAATTATTATAAAAATAAATCTACTTTCTTATCAATTATATAATTTTGTTGAGGAGAAATTATTTAGTAATTAAAGTATAACCTTGTGAGATTTAATAATATGATTTTATTTTTTTATGAGCAAACCTCGACCGTATAAGGAAAATTTATTAACTAAAATAAAATAGGTACACCTAATGAGGAGGGACGTAATGAACCTTACCGCTAATAAAATGTATGAAACTATTACAAAATCTCAAAGAAAAAAGTGAAAAAAAAAAATGCATGGAAAATGCAATACAAAAGGCATAATCAACTACATCTATAATTTAAAAAACCATTAGCATCGATCATGACGAAGAAACCTGCCAAAATCTGCCGCAGCATCAATAAGATGATTTAATCACGCAGTAGGAAAACAAACCAGAAATTTAAAACTACATAGTACAAATGAAGCGTAAATGCACAATTTCACATACACCATTTTTCAACAGCAAATGATGAATAACACCAGTTACACAAATCTCTTCAAATGGAGGAAAATGAGCTTCAATGTTCACAAACCACAACACAGACTTGTCTCGTTCCATCTTGTATTTGAAAGGATAGTCTCAATATATCTTCTTTGGAACTCTGACCATTCTGTAATTATAAAAAATTATATTAGTAGTAAGAAAATCTTTAACTAAACATAAATTTATGGATCATCACCGGAAACATCATACTTTAACAAAAATCTTACTTCTAAAATATGGATAAAACAATGCTTGTAAACCATCCCCCAATACACGAAAGTGAAAATGCTTTATTTTACTATATTCTTAATTGGATTTAGTTGGAAGCATAATATTACCACATGTTCTTTGATTCCAATAATAGTGCACGAAAATACCAAAATCCAGTGAATGATCAATATATACCACCTCTTTGATCAATACATACCAATCTGTTAAGTGAACCCCTCTTCGATATAGTTAGTAAATCCAATGGTGTATTTAGTAGTCTGGAAAGTTATTGTTAAGTTAGTTACTGTTGATATCAGGTTAATTAACTATGCTCGTAACTCATCATATATGTACAAGTGGTACTGTTGAAATCAGATAACAAAAATCTGATTCAACTTATCTCTTTCAAATTTCTTCTCTCTCTCTAAACCTATTCTAGGGTTTCTGTGTCTTCAATTTCTCTCTAAACTTTCATGGTATTTCATGGTATAAGAGCCTTAATCAGAGGCCATGATGTCACCTTCGTCTTCTCCTATGTCCAATCTTCCTCAATCACTCAATAAAACTCCTAAGCTTACCAAAAAGTAGAGAGAAAATCAGTCTCAACTGATTTCGAAGAACCTGAACTTTAACTTCCTAATCAAGCTCGATGATGAGAACTTTATCTACTGGAAGACTCAAATCCTACCAGTTGTGAGAGCTTTCAACCTAGAGGACTTCATTTTCAGAACAACATGTCCAGCAAAGTTTGTGCAATCCATCGATGAAGATTTAGGTGAGCAGATTCAAACTGTTAATGATGAGTATCTTACTTGGAAAAAAAATAAATCAATTGCTAGTTAGTTGGTTAATGTCAACCTTGAGTGCTTCAATCCTAGATAGAGTAACTCAATGTGTGACAGTATGTGAGGTCTGGAGCACAGTTACAAACATGTTTTCTCAGCAATCTATGGCTAGGATTATGCATCTTAGGGCTCAGCTACAATCAATTAAAAAAGGAGCACTAAAAATTAGTGATTACATAGTCAAAATTAAGGGAATCACTGATGCACTCATGGCAGCAGGTCAAATCATCATAGAATAGGACTTAGTGTCATATATTCTTAGAGGTTTAGGTTTAGGATTCGATCATGCTGTATGTAATATTGCATCAAAGACAGAAAATATTACTATACAAGATGTACAGTTTCTGCTCATGGGATACGAATCAAGACTTGAACAGTATCACTTGAGTGCAACTATTGACGTTAGTCAGGCTTCAGCTAATTCAGCATCTAAGTTAGCTAACTTTGCAAGAGGAGGTCAATTTTCTAACAACAACAGAGGAAGATCACGAGGAAGAAGAGGAGGCAGAGGTGGAAGATATTATAATCAAAGATTAACATGTCAGCTATATGGCAAGATTGGTCACTTCTTAGCAATCTGTTATCACATATTTGACCAGTCTCTTGCTAGTAATTTTGGCAAGCAGTATCACCAAAATCAGCCCAATATGTCCAGCAATTTCAATCCTATCTAGGGCAACATAGCTTAACAATTCTCACAGCAACAACTGGAGTATTCTGCTCCTTATTCTGGCACCTATCCAGGCCAGTATTCTGGTATGAATGCCTACATTGCACCACCCTCTACCGTTGAAGATGCTAGCTGGTACGTGGACAGTGAATACAAAGGTTCGACTAGCTGGCTGTAGGTAACAATGCTAAACTTCCTATCTCTCATATAGGTCGTTCTATGGTTCATTCTCACACAACTCCACATGCAAATCTGCACTTGAACAACATTTTGTGTGTTCCTCAAATCAACAAGAATTTATTGAGTATTGCATAACTCACATATAACAACAATATTATTGTGATTTTTGATGATGCACATTGTTTTGTCAAGGACAAAACTTCGAGGAGAGTATTGCTCCAAGGAGTTCTAAAAGATGGTCTATACCAACTCACCTTTTCATGGGTTGAGTACACTAGAAAGCATTTTATTCCTACTTCTGTGTATACTACCTCTGTTAATACTACAGTTCCATTTTTCAATTCTTGTAATTCATGTGATAATGCATCTGCTATTTTCTTACCGTGTATGAATAATGTTGCAAGAGAACCTGAATGTAATAGCTTTATTGTCTCTAGAAGTATTCTTTCATCCCCTATTGATATACTTGTAAACACTTGGCATAAAAAATTAGGTCGTCCTTCTCCTCAAGTACTTGCTAAAGTGTTTAAAGTGTTAAATGTTAGAGTAAGCTCTTGTAAATTTCTGTGATACTTGTAAAGTTGGCAAAAGTCATCAATTGTGTTTTACTCAATCTAGTTATAAGGTTGTTGTTCTCTTAGAACTAGTGTGATGTGATGTTTAGGGCCCTCTCCCATTACATCCTCTCTTAGATATCGCTATTATGTTAGCTTTGTAGACTTATTTACTAGGTTTTGTTGGATATATCCCTTAGTTACTAAATCTCAAGTTAAAGATGTTTTTGTAGTATTTCACAAAACTGTTGAGAGAATTTTTAGCACCAAGCTTAAGACTTCAAAGTGATAATGAAGGTGAATTCAAAGCCTTAGTCCCTTATCTCCTTCAACATGACATTAGTGCTAGGTATTCTTGTCCCTATGTTCACCAACAAAATGGTATGGTCGAGAGAAAACATAGGAGCATTGTGGAGATGGGTTTGACTTTCTTAGCTCAGGATGGTATGCCCATTTCCTATTGATGGGAAGCTTTTTCTACTGCAGGTTATACCATTAATAGGTTGCCAACTCTTGTTCTTCAAAATCAATTCCTATTCTTTGTACCTTTTGATAGATTACCACACTATACATATCTCAAGATCTTTGGTACTGCATGCTTTCCTTGGCTGCGATCCTACCATAGACACAAATTTAGCTTCCATTCTTCCAAGTGTCTATTCCTTAGGCTATAGTGATAGTCACAAGAGAAACAAATGTTTACATCCTTCAAGAAGGGTGTATATCTGAAGACATGTTCTGTTTAATGAAAGATAATTTCCCTATTCAGTTTTATTTCCTTCTCAACATACTGTTGGACATAATTCTTCTTCTATTCTGGATTCTGCTCAGAACTGTTCCTTTCCAGCTCCAATTGGCTCTTCTCAGCTGCAGTCCTCTTTTTTACATTCTCAGCCAGTGCCCTCACATAAGGTGCCTCCATTTTCATGTCAACTGCATGAGTGGTCTAGGATAAGACTACTATACATTACAGAATGGACCGCAGCAGTAGATCGACCACAAACAAAGTACACAGCTTTGTTTGCTATCTACGGACTCTTTAGATTGTAGAACTCAAAATGAATCATCTTGCATATGACTTTCATATACTCATATTGAGATTACATTTTACAATCTTGAATGTTACGCGCCCATTATATAAACGTACGAATTGGAATAAACACACTTTTATGTGAATGAATAACAACTATTTTTATTAATGTTTAATCTCATTTATAATTACAAGCCTTATATAAAAAAAATAAATAAAAATTTGGCCTCTTTAGGCCTAGTGCCCTAGACGGTCGTCCTCGGCGTCCCGGCCCAAGGCCAACCCTGCATAAGAACATTATTGTAATAAACCTATCTATTTAAATAGAATTAGAGGTCAAAACAATAATAATTATATGCATTTACTAGCATGTATGAGTAGTTTTCTCTCTTTATTGTGGAAGTAGATGTCTCTCGTTATAGGAGTATATATAGATATCTGAACTGCACGTTTAGCAACAACACATACTTAAAATTCTCAAAATTCTACTGTAAAATTTAAAAGAATTTCTATAAATACAATTCTCTACTTCATCCATAACACTTCTTAAAGCCTTATAAATTATTTTTGATGATTATTAAGTTGTTTTAGAAAGATGTGAGCCATAAATTGCCTTTCATATCCATCGATTTTTTAGTAATTAAACTAAATAGTCCAAAATTGTCATTGAAGCAAATATAATATCTAACTCATACTATCAATATCATAATAATAGTTCGAGCACAAGTGCGAAAAATATCAGAATTAAAATGCAGCAACTCATTGAAGTTTGCAATTCAAATTAAAATAAAGTCATTCACAACTCTATTTCTTATAAACTATTCCAAATTTAATGGTCACAGTCTTTTTTTTTTAATGTTTAATTAATAGTTTAAATTGGGGTATTTCAGTTTGATAAATTACAAACCACATTCCAAAACCAAACCATTTGGATTGCTCTCTTGAGCAACCCATGAGTTTATTTTACTTTAAATTACCAAATTAACATGCTTAAATCGATTTGGGGTTTAGGTTATGAGTGCACAATTATATATTTATTATTCTGATATAATGGTTTTAAATTCAAATCTCATTCACGTACAATGAAGAATGGTTTGGTTTTATATTTATTGTAATATTATTATTTTAGACCGTTGGGGAAACTTATTGATAAACACATTTTTGTTATTTTGTTACAAGGAGGCAAAAAGCCCAGCAGAAAACTAAGAAACTAAGAAGTAGCAACAGAAACGAAAATAGACCTAGGAGTTCCTAGACCACCATTATCATCTTATAAGATATTAAGAACTTGAGGAGGAAGCTCCTTAAAGTAGTTGATTCCGGACTCCTGATTATGCCCCAGATCGGCCAAAGCATCTGCCAACCTATTTCCCTCCCTAAAGACATGGGACAGAGAACAACACCAATTCGCATTCAAAAGTTGTTTGCCGCTTTTACCTTATTCAATAGGTGTTAGAAAATGTCATTTTGAATAGATATTGTAAAGCTCAAATTCAAGTATGACTGATATCATGAAAATGATGGGTCAAGGTGGATTCGTATTCTCCTCCGTGTGGAGATTGAAATAGTATATTCATATGATCAAAATGATTTTCGGGTAAATGAGCAATTGTTACTCAAAATGCACCCAATAAATTGGAAAATTTGTGAGAAAATAAGGCAATCCCATATGCTAAGAATATCAAAGATATTTGTATTTATATATACTTAACTAATGTATAGATGTCAAGTAAGTGTTGCAAGAAGGCTCTCTCTCGCGCGTTGTGTTGATTCGAACTAGTTGTATTAATATTCCTCTGGTTTTTTCCTTTAGAAAAAACAAAGGTTGCTTGAAGGGTAAATCAATGATATTGGATACAATATAAATTGATTTGGACAAATTAAAAAAATAATAATCAAATTCTAGATAATATATATATATATATATATATATATATATATATATATTTGCATATATAATTGCCATTATTATATAATTGGTGTCTTGGGATATTTTCCTAAAACTATTGATTTATTTTTCAGAAATGGTTTTTGAATCAACATCTGTTGCCAAGACTGTGGAAAACCCAAACGTGCCCCAAATGACCACCCCAGTGACTCTGGTTTCGGTCTCTATAATGAATCAAGAAGTACCGTTTTCGGTTCTATTAAATTATATGTAGAAACAGGAGAAATTCAGTGGGTTGAATTTTAAGAGGTGGCAACAGAAGATGCTCTTCTATTTGACCACTTTGAATCTTGTGAGTTCTTGATTGAGGAACGCTGATGAGTTAGATGTACAAGTCTTGGCTGCCATTGATGCTTGGAAGCATTCTAACTTCCTCTACTGCAATTTGATCATGAATGGATTGACGCATTAGTTTTACAATGAATATACTGTAAAGAAAACAACCAAGGAGTTGTTGAAATCCTTAGACCGAAAATATAAAACCGAGGATGTCGGGGTTAAGAAATTTGTAGTGACTGCTTCCTAGATTATAAAATGGCGGATTAAAAAATGTGATTAGTCAAGTGCAAGAGCTCCAAGTGATTTTGCATGAGATTTATTGTTGAGGGGATGTTCCTAAGTGAAACTTTTCAGGTAGCTGCTATGATTGAGAAGCTACCTCGTATATGGAAGGACATCAAGAACTACCTTAAGCACAAGCGAAAGGAGATGAATCTTGAAGAGTTGATTGCTAGACTTTGAATTGAAGAAGACAATAAGAAGTTTGAGAAGAAGGGGTCAAGTTAATATGAGGCGAAGACCAATATTATGGAGCTTCGTAAGAATTTCAAGTTCAAATTGAACCAGTCAGGTAAAGGGTCTAAGCTGAGACCAAAAGAAGGAAGCTTCAAGAAACAAAAATCTTAAGGGAAGTGCTTCAATTGTAACAAGAAACAAATCGTCTGAGTACAGATTGCCGAAGAAGAAGAAAAACAATGAGGCTAGTATGGTGGAGAAATCTCTAAAGATGTTTCTAATATCATTCTCTAAGATGTTTCTAAGATCATTCTCTCTGCAATGGTCTCTGAAGTGAACTTGGTCGGGTCCAACCCGAAGGAGTGGTGGATTAACACCCATGCCACTAAGCACGTATGCTCAGATAAGACATAGTTTTCATCCTTCGAACCAATAAAGAATAGGGAAAAGCTACTCATGGGGAACTCGGGTCATCTAAGATCAAGGGCCAAGGAAAAGTGGTCTTGAAAATGACTTCGGGAAAGGAGCTTATTCTGAATAGCATATGTATGTGCCTGAAATTCATAAAAACTTAGTAACCGCTTATTCTAAGAGTGGAATGTATGTGAGGAGGGATTATATAACTAAGGGCTTTTTAAGCTTAATGTAACCGCTGTCAAGCATTTGAATAATAATAAGAATAATTCTTATGCTTATTTGTTTGAGTTTTCCAATTTGTGACATGGTAGACTCGGACACGTTAATTATGATACTCTAAGGAGATTAATTAACTTAAATTATATACCCACATTTAGTATTAATTCCAAACACAAATGTGAAATTTGTGTAGAGACAAAAATGACTAGGTCATCATTTCAAATAATTAAAAGGAACATGGAACCTTTTGATTTAATTTACAGTTATTTGTGTGATTTGAAAGCTGTACAAACAAAGGGTGTCAATAAGTATTTTGTTACTTTTGTTGATGATAGCACAAAATACTATTATGTGTATTTGCTAAAAAGAAAAGAGAAGCAATAGAAAAATTCATTCACTATAAGAATGAAGTTGATAATCAACTCAATAAAAAGATTAAATTGTTAAGGAGTGATCAAAGTAGTGAGTATGAAGTACAATTTAGTGAATTTTGTGCAAAATACGTGATCATCACGGCACTTTATTCGCCTCAGCAAAATAGTATTCCTGAACATAAAAATCGCAGATTGAAAGAAATGATGAATGCAATGTTGATAAGTTATGGGTTACCTCAGAACATGTGGGAAGATGCTATTTTATCTAGCAATTACCTTTTAGATAAGGTACCAAGAAAGAAATAAGACAAGACTCTATATGAATTATAGAAAGGAAGAAAGCCTTCCTACAAATACTAATGAATATGGGAGTGTCTTGCTAAAGTGGCTGTAACTACACCAAGAAAAGTAAAAATTGGTCTAAAAATTGTTGATCGCGTTTTTATTGGCTATGCACATAATAGTAGTGTATTATGGAATGCCTTCCTTGTGTATACGTCTGAAATCCCAAGCATACACAAAAACACAATAATGGAATCAAGAAATACATTGTTATTCGAACACGTAGTTCCGTATAGATCCAAAGTAGAATCGAGTTCGTCTAAACGAACACAAAAGACTCCAATTGAGAAGAGTGAGGACCAAGTTCAAAAATAAGAATAAGAATAAGATATTGATGATGAACCTAGACGTAGCAAAAGAGCAAGGATAAAAAAATCTTTCGGTCCAGATTTTCTAACCTATTTGCGAGAAAGTGAACCTCAAACTTTTAAAGAAGTTGTAAGCTCTACAAAAAGACTACTGTGGAAAGTGGCCATTAAGAGTGAAATTGATTCCATCCTTCAAAATCAAACTTGGGAACTAGTAGATTTTCCTCTAAGTTGTAAACCTTTATGATACAAATGGATTTTCAAAAGGAAAATGAAACTAGATGGATCAATAGATAAGTATAAGGCCGGGCTTGTAATCGAAACAAACAACGAGAAGTCCTAGATTAATTTGATAAATATTCTGCTGTGACAAGAATAACTTTCATAATGATGATAATCGCAATTGTAGCTTTGTGAAACCTTGAAATACATCAAATAGATGTGAAAACAGTCTTCATATATGGAGATTTCGATGAAGAAATCTACATAGAACAACCCGAGGATTTTTCCGCTTTGGGAAAGGAAAGAAAAGTCTGTAAATTGGTGTGAAGTGTTTATATGGTTTAAAGCAAGCACCAAAACAATGGCATGAGAAATTTAATAATGCTATGATGACAAACGAATTTAAAATCAACGAGTGCGACAAACATATTTATGTTAAAAACACAGAAAATGGATGTCATTCTGTGTCTTTACATTAATGACATGCTTATTGTTGATAGTAATGATAAGATAATCAAATCTACCAAAAATATGTTGAATTTAAAATTTGAAATGAAAGATATGAGATTAGCAGATGTGATATCGGATATAAAAATCTCAATAATATCAAATGGTCTCATTCTAAATCAGTCGCATTATGTTGACAAAATTATTGAAAAATTCAACAAGGATGATTCTGGAGTGTCCAGAACACCGGTAGATATAAATCTACACCTATTTAAGAATAAAGGTGAGAGTATATATCAACTAGAATATTCTAGAGCAATAGAAAGCTTGATATACTTAATGAGTTGTACAATACCAGACATAGCATATGCAGTTAATAAACTGAGTTGATATATGAGTAATCCAGGAGCTGACCATTGGAAAGCAATAATAAGAGTATTTAGGTACTTACGATATACTGGTAGTTATGGGCTGCACTATACCATATATCCAGCTGTCCTAGAATGATATAGTGATGCAAATTGGATATCTGATATGAAAGATTCAAAGTCTACTAGTGGATATGTATTTACAATAAGAGGTGCAACACTATCATAGAAATCCTCTAAACAACATGTATAGCTAGATCCATTATGGAATATGAGTTTATTGCTCTTGATAAGAGTGGTGAAGAGACTGAATGGCTAAAGCAATTTTTAGAAGATATTTTGATGTGGAGAAAGCCTGTGCCAGCAATCTGCATCCATTATGGTAGACAATCTGCAATTGAAAGGGCACAGAGCGACATGTATAATGGTAAGTCTAGACATATACGTCGTAGACATATAACACCACTAGACAACTACACTCAATTGGGGTTATATCTATCGACCATGTGGAGTCAAATGATAACATTGTGGATCCACTAACTAAAGGGTTAAATCGAGAGTTAGTTGATAAATCATCGAGGGGAATGGGACTAAAGCCCATGAAAGAATAAGTTGATACATTGGTAACCCAACCTAGTTGACTGGAAATCTCAAGATCTAGGTTCAAAAGGACAACCTAAATGTAGAATATAGTTGAATCACTGCAGAGAATAACCTCAAGTCCATTCATATGATGAAACAGCGATGTCTATAGGAAAATGGTAAGCTATGCTTTTAATGCTGCTTATGCATTAAAAATCCAAGTAGAGTAATGTGAGTTATTCTTAACTAATAAATCATTTATGTGAGAGAGAAGTGGGACTGCTTCGAAAGAGAATTGTGTAGGGCTCACTTCTTTGTAACTTTTACAGAACCAGACTTATGTTCATGGTCAAAACGAACATGATAATGAGAACTGAATTATGTCAAGAATAATTCATGTGTAAGATATGTTACTTTGACAGAAACGACAGAACAGTTCAAAGAAATCGTGTTTAATGATCAGCCAGTAAAGTCTATGTATTCTGACAAGGGAAGTTTTAAAGGTAACACCTACCTATCCTATGCAGGTTTCGATCGTTGAACTCTATCACCAGGTCAAAAGCGTTTTTTCATTTTCTATGTGTGTCCTCCGTTAATTTCATTCATGTGGGGGATTGTTAGAAAATGACATTTTGAATAGGCTATGGCTGATATCATGAAAATAATAGGTCAAGGTGAATTCATATTCTCCTCTGTGTGAAGATTGAAATGTTATATTCATATAATTAAAATGATTTTCGGGGAATGAGAAATTGTTGCTAAAGTGCACTCAATGAATTGGAAAAATTATGACAAAATAAGCCAATCCCACATGGGAAAAATATTAAAGATATTTGTGCTTATATATAATTGATCAATGTATAGATACAAGTAAGTGTTGCAAGAAGGCTCTCTCTTGCGCGCCAGGGGGAGCGGTGTAAATCATGGACCTTAGGCCTAAAGACTTGTGTGCGAGTGCATCCTATGGTCACGAATGTCGCCAGTTTGGACTGTGGGCTTGCACTCGTGACCCATATCAGTTTTGCTTATTTAGTTTAAATTTTTTCCAATTGAATATCATAATTATGACAATTAAATTTGTCACTGTCATATCAATAACCATAATGGAAATTGAATTTGTAACTGAAAATCAACTGCCATGAATCCATTCTTTGTAACAGCTATTCCCTATTTTGAATTTATATTAGCATCTAAAATGTTTGAAAAACACAGAAAACATACACCGAATTTCTGTCTGTAAATTTATATTCTTTTGTTTTTCTTTCTCGTGTCTTCAGTGTGATAGAGATTCTTTCTGAGTGCACTTCGTCGGAGTTTTCCAATCCAAATAAACTAAAGTTATTATGTCCTGGAAAACGGATATACCCAGTAAAGGAGGAATTTGTTTTAAGGAAATTGGGCGGTACACGAGCCTCAACTTCGAAGTAATTTTTCATTTTCTTTTGTTAATTGATTTATTATAATGTTTTAATATTTCGTTTTGTACACCTGTGTACTAACAATAAGATGTAGTTAAAAAGTTATTTAGTAAACCTCCTGGAACGGCTTATTAGAGAATCTAGCCAAAAGTTACAGCTAAAAGTCAAAGTTACCTCCTGGAACAGCTTATTATAGAATCTAGCCAAAAATTACAGCTAAAAGTCAAAGTTAATTTAACTCAACTTCAACTTCTACCTTAAGTGGAAAACTGCTCATAACTTTTAATGAATTTTTGTTTGGATCAAATTATCATTCATCTTATATTAAAATTAAAATTAAAAAAAAAAAAAAACCAACCCTAAACATTAAAAATTAGAAAATTTTTTATTTTGATCTTCAATATTTTCAGATAAAAATAATTAATTAAACTAGACAAATTTTTTTTATTTTAAATATTTAAAAAATATTAAAAATCTTGCTAATATTTAGCTTGTTGTTTAATTAAGTTTTATAATTAATATCAGAAGATAATTAATAAATTTAATTAAGTATATTTTCATATTAAAAATAAAGTAAACAATTTAAATATGCTTAATCTATATAATCAGAATTTTCATTATCGAATTAAATAAATTATTTTTACTATAACGTTCACTTTAGTCATTTTATATTTCCACGGTAGTTTAACCATATAAAGTACTAAATACCTTAATACAGCTTTACTTCTAAAAATACAGTTTACTAAATACTCATTAGATTTTTTTCAAAATATAGTTACATCTATTTATAAAAAAAATTGCAGTCACAGTTACTTAAAAAAAAAAAAAAACTACATCGACGACTATCAAGCTGGCTTTAAGTCCTTTTATTTTCATTTATAGCAGTTTCCTTAACTTATTCGTCAAATTTTAAGATCCGAAATCCGAGGCCCAATACGGCCCAAATATGAAAACCGACCAAATTGATTAAAATTTAAAAAATTAAAAAACAACAGAGAGACATTCAAACGTTGAGCAGAGACTCGAAACAAACTTTTTTCGCCCGAGAAACAAACAGGTGTGTAATCTTAATATCTGTTATTTTTTCTGTTTTAGGGTTTCTATGATTTGCATGCTTAATTTTTAGGGTTTCTGTAACGAGAATTATGTTGTATACAAATTAGGTTTCATCATCACACGGGTTTGTTAATTTTTTTTAAATAAAAAATTAAAAGTTTCACTTGTCTTCGCTATTAAGTTGTATTGAGTTTTATTTATTTTCGTTGAAAATTCAATAATTTTGTTATCTTGAATTTATTTGGTTATACGAGGAACTGTAAATTGCAGGTATTTATTTAATATTCACTTTCGTTTGGTTTGGCTTTCGCAGCACAAGTTTGATAATCTTCAAAGATGTTCAAGAATACGTTTCAGTCTGGATTCTTGTCTATCTTATACAGTCTAGGGTAAATTTTTTTTTTCCTGTATCTCTCCTGTTTTGGCTGTTTTGGCACGTTTGTTGTAATGCATTCTAATTTTGAATATGGGTTTTTTTTTTTTTTTTTTTGGAATTTGTAGGAGCAAGCCTTTGCAGATTTGGGACAAAGAAGGTCAGTAGCTTTTGCTCTCATGATACTGGTGATCATATGTTGTGATGTTTTTTGCATATGTGATTTGCTTGTGAAGATCTGGTGGAAATGTTCTTTTGCTTTTCCGTTTTCCTTGTTTCCTTGGGAAATCATCATTTATATTTACTGCCGTATTATTATTTTTTATTTTTAGGGTTTAGCTACAATCAATGGCTAGTTATGAGATGGTATTATTTTTCTTTAGTATTAATTTCTTACTAGTTTTCAAATCTTTGACTTTTGTGTATCATTGGATTAATACCATTGGATTAAAATCCAATGACCAGTTTTCACTCCTATAACTATATCGATCCTGGATAGTAGCATTATCTTCTTTTTTTTTTTTATATATTTTTCAAATGTATATTTTAGTAAAATAGTTTTTTTTAGATAACGCATTTACACGTTTAAGGTGTTAAGCAATGTTAATATGTTATTAATATATTTGACAGTTAAATTATTTTTGAATTATGAACTGAGGCTTTTTTTATTATTTTGTGCGGTTTCATCTGTTCTATTGGAGAAAGCAGAGCGAGGTTGTTTGGTGGAGTAGAGAGTATTACAGTGTCATTTCTGGAGTTAACTTTTTATGTGTATCCATCTTTTATGTTTTTCACCAAAAAATTTTATGTTGTCTCACAAACAAGAAACCATTCTTCTGCATCTACCTATCATGTTATATTGCCTAAAAGTTCATAAGTATGTGGGATATCATTTAGTAATGTTTAGCAAATACATACATGGATCTTGCCTTTTGCAGTCTTAAGCATTGAACATGCATGGATGTATATGATTACGACTTCTGCGTTGAAGCTGTACTGCCTTCTCAATTAGTTTCTTTTGCAATGTCCCTATTATTTGATTTCTGGTTCTATTTGTTCTATAGCCTTTTCTTATTCCTTTTTCCGAGAAGTTCCTTTTGAGACTACCTGTTTCTACCAAGAGAACTGAGATTTATAAATTTACCATTGCTGTAAATGGACATTCATGTTTTAAGAATTGCTAGTTTCTACTTTGAATCTTTTGGTGGGGAATTTGTTAAGGTCGTTTCTCCCACATCTGGAGCTGAATATAATTTTAGAGGTAAATGTAATTTAGTCATTTTAGATGTTATTCTGAAGTTACTTGACATAGTGCTAAGGTTTCTATATGTTTCCAAATTAAATACTCAATGTATACTATTCCTTGAGCTTTTTGCAGTTGTCAATGGACATGTAAAACGACCACATGATGAGGACATACAATCCAATGTCCTTGAAATAGTTGGATCAGGTATACAATCTACATACATTACGTGCCCAGCTGACCCAGCTGCAACACTTGGGATAAAACTCCCCTTTTTGGTCATGATTGTGAAGAATCTGAAGAAATATTTCACATTTGAGATTCAAGTGCTGGATGATAAGAATGTCCGGCGGCGTTTTCGTGCTTCTAACTTTCAAGTGTGTAAGTTTGCCCATGTTTATAGATGTTTATGGTTTCTATAACACCCTTTTTTTTCCCCCTAAATCATGTCTTAAAAATCTTTTGGGTTGTATTGTAGAGTCTTGTAACTAATTCTTGATAGCTTGTGGTTTAATATTACTGGAATAAATTCTTTTAGGGATAGCAATACCAATATGAATGATTATAGATTAATGTTTTGTTGTCTAAATATCAATATAACAATTAAATCTGATTAATTATTTAGGATTCATGTATATAATGTGGTTACCTGTCACTATTAATTAATTTTTGTCTTTTAAAAACGTATCACTATCAAGATCCTTTTGGGTTGACCAACTTGGTAGAAAACCTGAGATGATTGTTATTGGGTTATTATCGTGTGTTGATTTCTTTTTTTTCTTTTCTTTTTTTTTTTTTTTTACTGGAACCTTTTTTTCCTTATGATACAGTTTTGAAGTGATATTTATTGAACTATTGTTTTTAGTAAAGTTGTTTTTTCAATTAGGTGATATCCAATTGTGTTTAAGTATTATATTGGTGAAAAGACATTTTGGTTGTTAGATCTGTCATTAGAATGTTTGGTGATTCTCATGAGTGAGAAATTCAGATGTTGAGTTTCAATTGATATTGCCTTTCAATGCATTCTTGGAGCAGAAATCACGGGACTCTACTACTTTTTTCTTTTCTTTCTTCTATCTATCCTCTGAAATAATCAGGAGGATGACGACACCATAAACACTGACACATAAATGTACACATATTATTGGTTTTTTGTGTTGTAAATATATATAGTTTCTCCATTGGTTAACTTCTGTTGCTGCTGCTGCTGTTGTATTGTTGGATAAAAGAGAGATACTTGCTTTCTATCTTGATAGATTGATGTCTATAAGAGTATTCCGGCTTTAAGAATTTGCAGATACTAATCAGATTGTGCCCATCATTTTCAGTGGCTATAGATGTAGGCTGAAAGTTCAATGTTTCAAGTATTTTGTTTATAATTATAATCATCGATTTTACAGGCCATCACACGTGTGAAACCATATATCTGCACCATGCCACTGAAGTTGGATGAGGGCTGGAATCAAATCCAGTTGAATCTGGCTGATTTTACCAGGAGAGCATATGGAACCAACTACGTTGAGACTTTGCGAGTTCAGGTTCACGCAAACTGTCGCCTGAGGAGAATATATTTCTCCGATCGACTGTACTCGGAAGAAGAACTCCCACCGGAATTTAAACTTTACCTTCCAATGCAGGTAAGAATGACCATCTTTTACTTTTGTTAGCTGCTAAAACGTAGGCTTCTGCGATGTCTCATGGGTTGTCAATTCTTATTAATTTTCTTATATTCTGTTGCAGAAACAGTAGCAGATTCCATGAGTCGAGGGCTTCACATTCACAACTAGTAAAATATCTAGACTTTCAGATGCTGTGTTTCTGCTGTGCTGTGTTGGGTTCATCATAAATTGATTGTAATATCTTGATACAAATAGAAAGAGATCGAATACTTAGTAATAATTTTATCCGTGTTGACTGGTTATGTTTAAGCAGTCTGTCTGGAAACTTGTTAGTTTGAGCTGAAAGCAGTCTTTCTCTTTAATGATAATTGAGATTTGAGTGTTATTTAATCTATCAGGTCAGTTTATGTTCATTCTCGGTTGGTTGACTTTGGGTTTGAAAATTTTGAAGTAATTCTTTTTTGACCTTTAGCACAGAACAAATTGCACTGTAATTTATTTACAGTTTATACGTTTTGAAAAGCACTTTTCTTTTTTCTAATTAAACTGAATGATTAGGTTTTGCTGCTTAGATAGGCAATCAAAATGCAATTTGTTTTTGGCAGACATCTAAGGTATGAAAAACTTTATTCAGAAAATCAATAAAGATACCAGACATGCAAGTTGGGAAGTTTGAGATGGAAAATGATCAGTCCAGAAACTTTGATCCTAGCAAGAAAACATATATCAGCATTGGAACACATCAACCATTCTTTTCATCGCTTCTCGTTTGGCAGGTAGGACTGGGTTGAACTGGATTAAACTCTGGGATTGGACTGGCTTGGACTGGGACTAAATCCTGATCTATGTTTGGTATACATCGGACTAAGAATTGGACTATTAAAATAGTTCAGACCTGTGTTTGGTGCTGCTTCGGACTAATTTTTAAACTATTTATATATTTTTTTTAAAGAAACTATTTTATTAATTTTATAAAATTGTAAATATAAAACATTAGTAATAGATTTTTTTTTACTTGAATATGTAAGGTATAAATCTCTTGTACAATCTCTTGAATATGTAAAATAGTTTGAACTAAATCTGGTACAATCTCTTGTTTGGTATTAAATGGGATTGGAAAAAATGATAATTGTATTTTATATTTAAGAGCGTCTCCAATGCAAATATGAATTTTTGAGTATCTAAATAGTGCCACATCAATATTTCTAAATAATATGGATCTACTTTGTCAAAAAAATTATAGAAATGCATATTCACTTCTCCAGTATAAATATTTAAATAGTAATTTCGAACTAATCACCACAAGCCATTCATTACTCTCTCTATCCAATTTAATATAACAATTAAATGTATTGAAAAAATATTAAAATTATTTTGGTGGGAAAAGTTAAAAATCATAGTCAGCATATCAAGGAGAATATCTACAATTAGAAACTCTACTTGATATTCTCTAACTTTTTTTTTGCTACATCATATTAATATTGAAGTTAGATAATTGCATTAGAGAAAGTTTTTTCAACTTTTTTAATATAGATCTTATGTGGCACTCAATTTTCTCCAAATGCATAATAATATTGGAGATGCTCTAATACGGTATAAGATTAATCACACTAATATATCATTTAAAATCAATTACAAGAAAAATATAGTTATTTAAATATTTTATATTAAAATAAAATTGGTTAAAAATTAACTTTACATTAAATTAAATTAAATCAAAATGGTTAAATTTTAAATTAAATTATTATATACAGTATGAAAATATTTAATTTTTCAATAAAATAAAAAATTAAATTATATATTAAAATAAATAAAACTATTTAACTTAAATCTTAAATACAATAATAATATGTTTTAATTTATATTAAAAATATTAAAATATTTTTAATAAAATACATTTAACTAACTTGTAGAATACGTTAACTTTATATATAAAAGTATTTTAATAAAATATAAAGAATTTGTTTGAATTATTCAAAAAAGAGAGGAGATGGAGAGGACAATAGGAAGGAAACTAAATAAAACCTAAGATTTTGAAAGGTTAAGATAGTGAGGAATAAAGCCATCTTTTTTGTGGACCCGAGATAATTAGTCTCACTTAATCCAGTGCAGTCCTACGTACCAAACGTAACCTGAAGATATAACAATAAACCTACCTTAGTTTTGTTACATTACACCTGCAATTAAAGTTTGTAAAAATTTACACTAAACTTTCTTTGTGTTAAGTTTAACCGTAAAAAAATATAATTAACTATTAAAAAAAAAGTAAAAGTGAGAAATCTAAGAGTAGAAGAAGTGAAAGATCAACAATATATTTACCATGGATCATAAACCAGGGAGATTCGAGCCTACTTTTTAACTGTCAAACTTAATGCTATGAAAGTTTAGTATAAGTTTCTACAAACTTTAATTCCGAGTGTAATTTAATAAAACCTCAAATATTATTTATTCTTATAGAAACCAAACAACAATCCACTTCAAGTCTACTTTTCAGGAGTTCATTTACATCGAGAAAAACAGAGCAGAGAGCAGTACATAACTTGGACCAAACTAGTGCAGACATGAGAAATTGTGCAAAAATTTAGTTTACATTACAGATAACTCGCTGTATGATATTTTGTTCAAAATTCCAGAGTGTATCTGCAACAAGCAATACCAGCAGTTGGCTACAAAATGAAAAATCAATCATTTAGGACAGATTCTACAAGGCTCGATCCTTCATACAGATTTGAAGTTAGAGCTCTAGCAATTAGCTGCGGCATTCTCTTCCCTCAGCAACTACATGCTTCAATCAGGCTTTCTGCATTAAGAACTGATTTTTATTTGCTTATCTCAGCCGACTGCCTCTAAATCAACCTCTGCATCTGTCTCTCCATCTATCATCCCGGCATCTGCTTCAGCATCGGCTTCTAATTGACCAGCCTCTTGGCCAATATCGGTGTCAGGGCTTTGCTTCTGAAGTTCCTCTGGTGTCGGAGTGCCCCCTTGGGAAATATTTTCAGAAGCAACTGGGGCATCAGTGTCCATTGTGGAGGCTTCAAGATCCGCTCTGTTTCCTTCACCATCATTCTCACTTGCAGGTGTTGCAATCTGACAAAAACATAAAGCAGTCATTAAAAGTCTATAAAATGGAAAACTTGAGTACTATGAGAAACAGTTCATTCAGATACATGACATATTAGAGACATCAAGCAAACCCTCACAATTAGAATAAGGCAAGAACGTAAGAAAAGGAAACAAATTCAAAAACAAGCATGTAAACAATTAAACGTCAATGGCTTTGAAGATGTGTAGCATTTTTTTTTTTTTTTTCCTCTCCATGGTAAAAGGGGAAGAGAGGATTTAAGCACCAATATAAGATGCTCAAGCTTAAATATGTAAGCTTAAGCTCAACATGCTTGATATTGTCTCGATTCAACAAAAATCAAGGCTACAACTCGCAAGATAAAACTTCAATTTTAAGCTCCATTTGTACAAGCTAATGTACAAATCAATAACTACTTAAAAAAAAAAAAACTAAATAACCATGTGTTGAGACTGTAAGAAGATCCAAGAGACTTGTGGGAGAAGAAACAAGCTTGCTGGAGAAAAACCATCCAGTGGGTACGGCGACTCGCGATACCCACTGGTTGAGTTGAATATTTTTTGGCAGAATAGACGGTGGGTGCAGCGACCCCTTGGTGCGACTAATGGTCGCCACACTCACTGGTCGAGATGACAATTTGGTTGAAGAAAAATAGAAAAAGAGACAGTGAGTACCGCAACCCCAGGTCGCGATACGCATGAGGCGGGATTTCCAAACCTGTTTGCACAGGATTCTTTTTATTTCCTTTTTAAGTTTTATTTGTTTCCTTTTAGAAGTTAAACTTTATTTCTATTTCCTAGACTTATTATTATTAGGATTCTACCTAGTATAAATAGTTTTGCTTTTCATTAGATTTTATTCATTAATTATCAATAAACTTGAGAGACTTTCTCTATTTTCAGCTTTTCTAAGCTTGGGCTAGTTCTAAAGCTAATAACCCTAGTTCTAGATTGATTCAGCTTTTCTTGGAATTTTATACTCGATGATTGCTTGGATTAGGGTAAGGGCTAAATAATCCGCGTTCTAGAGAGTTGGTGATTCCTAAGTAAGGTGATCTAATTCAATTCTATCGTGTGTGGGAGTTGTTTGGGGTGCAAGTTAGGGTTTACTGTTGGATCTATACTTACGTCCTCAACACCATGTCAACTTCAAAATTTGAAATACATGATAGTTAATATGTTACAATAAAGGAATAAAGAATGCAAAAATCATTTAAGGTCATCAACTCATATAAATTAGGGTTAGCTGGCTTTCCTAATAAGTAAAAGAAAATTCGTTGATTCTCTACAACCAAGTTGTATTACTTGTTTATTAATTATTATCAATGAGTACTTGTATATAAAGCCTAACTTTGCCAAGTGCATCATACTCGAGTTTGGGTCACAAAACTTATGGGGTTAGAAATATGTTTCCATTTTATTAATGACAAATACAAGTAAATCAAACAATCCTCCAGAGGAGCCCAAGTTGAACTGCTTGTACTCTTACTCCTTGGTACTTTTTAACTGCTGGTTCTTTCAAGTTATGTTAGAGCATGTCTGGCAATCCAAATTAGATGGAATGTATTGAATTGGATTATACCGTATTGGATAGTATTGAATTAAATTTAGTACTTACAGGTGTTTAGTAATACTGTGTAAAGAAATCTGGCTTTGTTAATTGTTAGGAAAATAGCTACGGAGATTTCCTTTAGAAAGTAATTCTCTTTGGCGCAGAATCATAAAGAGCAAGTATGGAATTCATGAAAATGGGTGGGATGCCAGATTGGATGTGAAAGGTGCTTCAATATGTCCAAGGAGATTAATTATGCAAGGATATGACAGTTTCTTGTCTAACTTAAAGTTTGGAGTTGTAAATGCTGCGAGGATTCGGCTTTGAAAGAAGTTTGGATCGGTTCTCTTCCTTTATGTTTGGTATTCGTGCAGTTATTTAACATTAGCTCTTCCCATACTGTTTCAATTCAAAGTAGAATGGAAGGTACAAATTCTTTCTGAAGGATGGAAACTTGATTTTAGAAGAAATTAAACTGGTAGAGAAATTGGTGAGTTGTGTCCTCCCTTCATTTTATGTAGGGACAATTGTTCTTTTAATTTTGGAATGAGGATAAAAGACTGGATTATTAAACATTCTACGAAATTTAGTGATTAATTTTATCACTCTTTTGAACCAGCTCGAAAGCTAAAAGCATATGGAAGACCAAGGTCATTGGAAGTTTAGACTTTTGATATGGTTGATAGCTTGTGGAAAGACATGTGTTACTTTATTCAAAGAAGACTTCCTAATATGTCTCTGTCTTCATCGTGGTTTGTTATGTGTAAAATGATGTAGAGTGTTTGGATCATAATGTCTTCATTGTCCAATTGATCCAAGATATTTTTGGAATCTGTCTTTATTGATTGAAAAAGCGAAGGTGTTGTGGTTTTGTGGCGTGTTTGCTGTTCTATGGATTAGATGGCAAGAGAAGAAAGAAAAATCTTTGAAGAGTATAAAGAGGACTGTAGTTTCCATAGGGATAGGATGCACTATCTTGCTCCTTTGTGGGCATCAATCTCAACAAAATTTAAGGATACTGCTTAGTTATTTATTCAAATAGATTGGAAGTCTATTATCATTTAAAGATTGTAGTTGTTGTATCCATTCTATACTTAATTTTTCTGTGCATTTCTGGTGGACTGTTTGTCCATCTGATGTTTATCAATAAAAAATTTCTCTTTTCTGAACAAAAAAAGAAAATGTTAAGTTGTTGTTGTGTTTGGCCTGATAAATTGGTTACTGTATTTTTAATGGTGATTTGGGTGATTCTTGTGTGTTGTGCAGGTTTAATGGAATGAAGATGATGATGATATTATAGAAGAAATCTGGAAAAATAAAGCAAAAATAATGAAGAACAGATGAAGAACAGAGGAGAATAGAGTAGAAATTAGAGATAGGTTTGAGAGAGAAATTTGTTAGAAGAGAGAGAGATGAGTTTGTAATAATATTCGTTTTCTTCCATTCTCATATGTAATACATATAAGACAGATTGTTTGATGAGTTTGTTACAGAGCATGGATTCCCTGTTGCACAGATCATACAAACTAATAAAGACTCACGGCCAAAACTACGCCGTTTAGGGAATTAGAAAAACTTAAGCAAAAACGCAACGTTTTGGGCAATCAAGAAATAACCCAAAACAACACCATACAATCCTAATATAAAATCTCATCTTCAGACCAAACCTAACACTTCACTTCAGTTCTGTCTTCTCGAGAACTTCGAGCAGCTTCCAAAATCACAAAAATCCCCAATTCTCATTTGAACCCTAACTCACGAATCCTTCTGCCCAGCTACAAATCCTCTGTTAGAAACCCATTTCTAACATTCCTCTCCCCTTAAAACATCCTTGACCTCAAGGATCGAACGTAGGAAAGCTTCTTTGTATCATCGTCGCATCTTCCCAGGTCGCATCCTCAGGCGACGTCGTCGACCACAGAATCAGGTATTGAACCACTGCCTTATTGTCTTTTTTCACCATTTTCCTGTCTAAAATCGCTACTGGTTGAGCTAGGATCTGTCCATCTGGTCCAGTGTGTGGAAGCTGTGAGTTGGGAGTGAATCGGTCACCGATCTTTGCCTTCAACTGAGAGACATGGAATACGGGGTGGATCTGCGAACCAGGAGGCAACAGCAAACGGTAAGCAACCTTACCTACTCTTTCTATGATCTGATATGGCCCGAAGTATCTAGGGGCGAGTTTGAGATTTTTTCTAATTGCCATGGTAGTCTGTGTGTAAGGTTGTAACCTTACATAAACATGATCTCCTATTTTGAATTCTCTTTCAGATCGCTTTCTATCTGCATATGTTTTTATTCTTGACTGTGCTTGCGTTAGTGATTCTTTTAAGATGAGCTGAAGTCTATTTCTGTCATTCACAAAAGTTCTGCTTCCTGGGTCTGTGTAGTCTCTAGGGTTGTTTGTGAATATAGGTGGTCTGTAGCCATAGAGTGCCTCAAATGGGGTCATTTTGAGAGCTGTGTGATAGTTAGTGTTGTACCACCACTCTGCTAGAGGAAGCCAAGCAGCCCAGTGACTAAGTTTAGAGCTGGTCATGCACCTCAGGTAGTTTTCCAAGCACTGGTTGAGTCTTTCACTCTGTCCATCTGTTTGCGGATGGTAAGCAGTGCTGAGGCACAACTGAGTGCCCATTGCCTTGAACAGGTGCTGCCAAAACTGACTGGTGAAGATCTTGTCTCGGTCACTCACTATAGTGGTTGGTAATCCATGTAGTTTCTGAATGTTATCCATAAACAAGTGAGCAACTTGTTGTGCAGTGTATGGGTGAGTGAGGGCTAGGAAGTGGGCATACTTTGTGAGTCTGTCAATGACCACAAGTATGGTGTCCTTACCTGCAGACCTAGGCAGTCCTTCGATGAAGTCCATAGCTATATCAAGCCATGGGGTGTTTGGAATGGGTAAGGGCTGTAATAACCCAGCTGGTTTGCTGTGAAGGGATTTATTCTCTTGGCAGACAGCACACTCTAAAAACCTTGCAACCACCTCCTTCAACATAGAGTCCCAATAAAAATAGAGTTGTAGCCTCTTCATAGTGCCTTGAATCCCCGAATGGCCCCCCATAGCTGAGGAATGAGCTTCCTCCACTAATTTCTGTCTGAGATGTCCATAATTTCCCACATAAATCACTCCATTTCTGCGTAGGATGCCCTCCCTCAAGGTAAACTCTTGATTAGCTTGGCTGCCAATTAATATCTCCGGAATAAGGGTAGCTGCCTTAGGTTCCATGTAGTAGCTCTCCTCCACCTCCTGGATCCAGGCTGGTTTGGTAGTGGATAAGGCCAAATGGGATGGAACTTCTTCCTCTTGAAAGGCTCTGGACAACCCATCTGCTACCACGTTTTCCTTTCCCTTCTTATAGGAAATGTCATAATCATATCCAAGCAGTTTTGTTAACCACTTTTATTGCATTAGGGTAGTGATTTTCTGCTCAAGGAAGTACTTTAAACTGTGGTGGTCAGTGTTTATAGTAAATCGGTTACCATGTAAATAAGCCCTCCACTTCTGAACTGCGTAAACAATAGCCAACAATTCCTTTTCATAGGTGGATAATCCTTTCTTTCGGAAAGGTAAGTATTTGCTTATATAAGCAATAGGTCTGTCCTATTGCATTAAAACAGCCCCTATTCACATGCATCCGTTTCAAGAACAAAGGGTTGGGTAAAATCAGGTAGTGCCAAAACCGGGGTTGTAGTCATGGCAACTTTGAGTTGCTTAAAGGCCTCATCGGCTGCCTCATTCTAAACAAACCCTCCCTTCCTCAACAAATCTGTCAAGGGCTTACTTATCACTCCATAGCCCCTTACAAACTTCCTGTAGTATCCTGTAAGTCCCAAAAATCCCCTTAATGCCTTGACTGTCTTAGGGGTAGGCCAGTCAAGCATCCCTTGTATCTTCTTGTAGTCGGCTGCCACTCCTTGCCCTGAGATGATGTGACCCAAATATTCTAGTGCAGGACTACCAAAATCACATTTACTCTTTTTCACAAACAGCTGATTCTGCCTTAAGATAGAAAAAGTGATTCTGAGATGCTCTTGGTGTTCTAGAATATTTTTGCTGTAAACCAGAATATCATCAAAGAAAACCAATACTATCTTCCTTAAATATGGTCTAAAAATGTCGTTCATCAGACTCTGAAAAGTGGCTGGGGTATTGGTAAGGCCGAAAGGCATTACCTTAAATTCATAATGCCCTTGGTGAGTCCTAAAGGCAGTCTTGTGTATGTCAGCCTCTGTCACCCTTATTTGGTGATACCCAGCCCTAAGATCGAGTTTAGAGAACACCTGCGCCCCATTCAGTTCATCTAGTAACTCATCTATGAGAGGAATAGGGAATTTATCCTTTACTGTTATTTTATTGAGTTCCCTGTAATCCAAACAGAATCTCCAAGTCTCATCCTTCTTCTTGACCAATAAAATAGGGGAAGAAAAGGGACTGTTACTGTCTCGGATGATGCCACTGTCACATCTCCCTCACAATCCTTTCTATCTCATTCTTCTGCACATAGGGATGTCTGTAGTTCCTTACATTAACAGGGCTGGAACCAGGTAATAGGGTTATCTTATGGTCTTGTTTTCTGTGGGGGGGTAGTGATTTAGGCTCAGAACACACATCTGTATATTCTTCCAATAAAGGCTCCAAAACAGTTGGGATTCTCACTATTTTATCTTCGGATTCTAGTGAGTACAGCTGTACCATAGCTTCGGCTTGATTATAAGCCTTTTCTAGTTGGTTGCTCACCTTCTTCCTTGTCAACTGAGTTAATCTACTTTCAGTTCTGATTCCCTGTAGGGAAACCCATTTTCCTTCCTTCATGAAGCTCATACTCAATTGCTTGGCATCAAGCATAATGGGTCCTATCTCTCTAATCCACTGCATGCCTAGCACTGCATCGCAACCTCCTAGGGTTAATAATCTCATTTTAGTTGAGAAAGAGACCCCTTACATAGCCCAAGTGAACTGTTTGCATTTAGCCTTGCTGCTAATTTTTCCTCCTCCAACTGTGACCCATAAAGTTTTTGTTTCCTCTATTTCTACCCTTGTAAGTTGAGCTGTGTTAGGGTCTAGGAAGTTATGGGTAGAGCCACTGTCTACCAAGATAGTGATCTCCCTATGTCTAACCTTGTCCCTCAATCTTATGGTTTGCAGTCCAGCACGACCAGTTAGGGCGTGGTGAGAAATAGACATTTCTTCCCTATTGATTTCTGGTTCGTCTTCCTCTTGAACCTCCACAATTTCTGTGTCCTCTGCCTTTTCTTCTTCTTCTTCACCCATAAGCATATACAACCTCTTCTTAGTACATTGGTGGCCATAAATGTATGGTTCATCACAGTTGTAGCAAAGTCCTTTGTCTCTCCTTGTCTTCATTTCAGCCTGTGTTAATCTTTTTATGGGAATGGTTTCAGTTGGTTTAAGGGTTGTAATGGCACTGGTTGGTTGTGTGTTTTGGTAAGTATTAGGGGGTTTGGCTAGTGTATGGCTAGGTGTGCTTGTGGAGGGGTTGTAGTTGCTAGATTTCTGGACCCATGGTCTGTTTTTTCTAGGTTTGATGGCTGCCTCTAGTAGCCTAGCCAAATGTATGGCAGCTTTCAAATCTGTGGGGTTGAACATCTTAACCTGATTTTTAATTTCAGATTTCAGTCCACTCAAAAAACTCTCTAGGAAGAACCCTTCTCCCATTCCATATCCCTTAGCCATTAACCTAGGCTGCAGTTCTTCGAATCTGTCTTGGTAATCTGAGACCGATCCTGTCTGTCTTAGCCTATACAATTCTCCTATCACATCTTCTTGCTCTACATCAAGGAACCTAGTTAACAAGGATTCCTTAAACTCCCTCCAACTAACACCCTCTTGCAAGTCATAGTACAATTGAAACCATATCTCAGCTTTTTTCTCAAAGTGTATAGAAACTATCAACATTTTTTGGTCTGGTGGGACAGGGTGTATTAAAAAATACAGGTCACACTTTCTAAGCCAAGTCTTAGGGTCTGTTCCATCAAATTTAGGAAATGATAATTTTGGGGCCTTCATTAAAGAGTCTGAAAATACCTGACTAGAAGACCCTTGGCTGTTTGCAAATCTGTGTTCTTCAACAAATCTAGCATTCCATGGGTCTGCAGATGGCACAGCAGGTGCTGGGCCCAAAATACCCTTTCCATTTCCACTCACTTCTTCAGGTCTAGCTCCTTTGAACATTGCTGTGAGTAGTTCTTGCATTTTTTCTTCTATTAGGGTTGTTTGTTCGAAAAATTGATTTGCTACTTCCATCTTAAAAGCAGTCAGCCCTTCCCCCACTTTCTATATTTCCCCCTCCATTTGCTGCATCCGAGTTTCAACTTCTTGAAACTTCCCTTCCACATAATGGTGCTGCCTAGTACCTTCTGCCATGGTTTTTTGTAGTCCCTGGAAAGTGCTCTGATACCACTTTATTGTGTTTGGCCTGATAAATTGGTTACTATATTTTTAATGGTGATTTGGGTGATTCTTGTGTGTTGTGCAGGTTTAATGGAATGAAGATGATGATGATATTATAGAAGAAATCTGGAAAAATAAAGCAAAAATAATGAAGAACAGAGGAGAATAGAGTAGACATTAGAGATAGGTTTGAGAGAGAAATTTGTTAGAAGAGAGAGAGATGAGTTTGTAATAATATTTGTTGTTTTCTTCCATTCTCATATGTAATACATATAAGACAGATTGTTTGATGAGTTTGTTACAGAGCATGGATTCCCTGTTGCACAGACCATACAAACTAATAAAGACTCACGGCCAAAACTACGCCGTTTAGGGAATTAGAAATTAAACAACTTAAGCAAAAACGCAACGTTTTGGGCAATCAAGAAACAACCCAAAACGACACCGTACAATCCTAATATAAAATCTCATCTTCAGACCAAACCTAACACTTCACTTCAGTTCTGTCTTTTCAAGAACTTCGAGCAGCTTCCAAAATCACAAAAATCCCCAATTCTCATTTGAACCCTAACTCACGAATCCTTCTGCCCAGCTACAAATCCTCTGTTAGAAACCCATTTCTAACAGTTGTGTAAAGAACAAAAATATTTATAAAAACATTTTTGGGAATTATTATTGACACACCTTGAACTATGACCTAATATCAGGCACACTCAAGTTTTTTATTTTTCATCACAATCACAAACTATCCATAACCTTTTTCCACATATCATTGACAACCCTACCATTAGTATTGTGTCATTATCCCTTAACAGAACAAGGGTAAACACGACATTTTGATCTATCTTTTAAATAAATTAAAAACTAAAAATGCTTAAAATATGTTAATTTTTTTAAAAAATAAAAAATAAAAAAAATCTGGAAGCCATGGTTGAAGGTGGCCTCCTTACTGTCAATAGTTTTAGATTTTTTTTTAAATAAATTTATGTTATTTTAATAATTTTATATAAGATTTATTTTAATTTAAAAATTAACTTTTTATTTGATTTTATAATTTATTTAGTTTATTATTTTAAAAACTATTTTGATTTTGTGTGGATTATTATAAATTGTTTTTATTTTAAATTTTACTATTTTTTATATCTACACAAAATTTATAATAAATAAATGTGTATTTTTCATAGTTCAACCAAGTCACTTAAAATTTCCATTATACTAGACTAATTAAATTGTCTGTGGCATATTCAATAAAGGCAGGGGTGTTGTGACTTGTGACTAACATGCCTGAAATGGGGTCATATTTCAAACGGTGTCAATAATATTTTCCGAACATTTTTAACATATTTTACTTATATATCATTTAAAAATAATGCTAAAAGGTTTTTTTAAGATAATTACTAAGAATCATTTAACATATTTCAATTAAAAATAAAAATTATTATTTTTCAAAGAAACAGACACTGCCACCTCCGACAGTCCGACCATCTGCATGGCCGGCGAGAGCTGAGGATGACCGGAGGAGACAATGTCTCCTTTATGAAGCGCAAACCACCTCCACAATGGAGGAGGTCATACCTCATAACTCACCAATCGTAGAAGAGGCCAACCAGCTCCCTCTCATTTTTTTCAATTTTCTTAATTTTTTTCTTTTTTAATATTTTATTTAAACAGTTATTAACATTGTACGGTAAATGCAGACCTCGCTCACTGTTTAACTTTACAAATGCAGATTGTATAACACTCCACCTATGTAACTAAATACAATGTATAAATCTAACTATACGTAGTATTGTAAAAATTAGTATTCTATTGTGTCTTTAGCCAGTCTAATACAGGTTACCAAACATGCTCCTAATGTATTTGCATTGTTGTAACACCTGATACCAATTACTAGCATCCAATAGATAAACTCAAAGTCTAAACATCATATTACAATCTTCAGGCTATTTTGGCTTCACTGACAAACTTTAGACCCAACAAAAATCTATAGCTACTCATATTCTTAGAGCAATTCTCTTGGTCACATGCAATATCATGATTAACCTTCTGCATCAAGATAATAAACCCTGCAATATTGGGACAAAGCTACAGGGTGCCATGCATACCTGATTTTCTTCAGCTTGATGGGAAGCACCCTTCGCATCTTCCTTCTTGGCACGTTTTGATCTGTCGTTTGGTTTAGCTTGGTATTTGGATCGTACATGAGGTGGCAAAAGTTCTAGAGGCACAACTCCTTCAATACCATGGTCAGTAAACTGCAATGGAATGTGTATAAATCCATCAGGCTAAGTGAAAACAAATCACATAGTAAAAGGTCTTGGTTGTTTATTGTTCATACTCTAGAAAAGCCCTCCAAATCCTGGCGAGCTGAAACACGGAGACCTTTCCAACAATAAACCTGCAAAACAAATTACAAGAAATTAAGAGAGGCAGAGAGGGAGAGATACATAAGCTTCTAATTGAACACCACAGACTCGTAAAATAACTTTATAAGACAAACTTTGCATGCTTTACAAGAAATAAGATAACACAAGATGACCTTTGAGGCTTTGAACATAACAAGATTCAAGACCATATCATATGTTATTGAAAAGATCAAAGAGAGATTATGCATAGGTAGACAGGTCACAGTTCTGCATATATAAACTTTTACCGTCAGCATTTTGCACAGCAAACTAACTTATCTAAAAATTTTAACTTTTGTCATAAATTATAGCTTAGAAACAAAAATTCTTGAGGTCCACAATATTCTCGCTCTGTTTAGGTATTATGCAGAAAGTCAAGATAATCCAAAACTACCTGGTGAACCGATCTTAAAATGTAAAGTTCGGACACAACTTCTATTCCTGGCACAGTTCTCCAGCTCCAGTACTATTTTCTTCTAATTAGCAAGCAATTACACCACCATGACCGTAATTGGCCTCTGAGTCTTAGTTCCATAATAGACAGCTTTTTAATTGGCTACTAGCCTTTATTCTTACAGTTATATTCATATTTAATATCTATACAAAGTTTCTATTATCTTCAAAGGATCCTAATTCCTCAACTTTAAAACTCCATACACCCAAGAAAATGTCATCTCCATAGATGCCTAATGTTATATTCTCTGCCATATTTATAGTTACTACTTTTACGCACTTATCCATTATCTTTAGGAAATTCTAATTCTTCTACTTTCAAAAAGCTAGTATTCCCACAAAACATTAAGTGCCTTGGTATAATTATGCCCTATGAAATCCAACATCATCATTATGTTGCACAAATCGGAGCATCTCATAAGCAACATTCCTTAGATGAATATGAAGCAGCAAGAACCAAACTTACCCGGTTATTTTTATGGTGATACTCAGCTTCTATTCCAGCAGATGGGTCCATCTGTGATTTCAACAAAAAAAATATGATGAATAAGATTTCATTGGCAAGTAGGAAACACTCCCGTCAACCCATCTTGTCATATGGAAAAAATTAAGAAAGGAGGAGAAATATTAAAGAAATTATGACTTCAAACTATAAAAATTACTTACATCTTCAGCCAAAGGTTTCCAGTATTCCGAGATGGCAGGAGTTCTAACTCGTTGAGGATCAGTTAAAGCATTCTGGACATGTCAATCAAAGATCTTATACAAAGTATTTATCCAGAGATACACAATTAAGAGACCTAAAATATTATGGAAATAATCAAAAGATAAGTAATCACGAGACAGCTTAGGAAATGCATTGTTGCAAGCTCCATTGGCACTATGGACAACACAAATCAAGCTTCCAGTATGTAAACATTTATGTGCTATGATCCTAATTGGCACCCATTCAATTTACAGGGTTCGGAGGAATTTTACTGACATAATACAAAATAGTTGACATAACCAGCAAATAATTTATAAAGCCAAGAGAAGCTAATTTCACTGCAAACAAGCTTTGAATTAGAATATATATGATGATAAAGGAGGCGTGGAGCCATGGATGATTGTTTTTCGTGTTTTTAGGCCAAGTAGACGTAATTTTGTTTTCTTCAGGTGTAAATGAGGTCAGGAGAGAAATGTTCACAAAAGACATGTTCAAACGCAAGTGTGGTTTAGAAAATCTCAAAAGTACAGAGTAGATATTCCATACTGGATTCTGATCAGCCCACTTCCATAATTGAGAGAGTTCTTTATTTCCCAGTCTCCACCTCGGCCTACTGGAGGAATAAATCAGATATATATTAGTAAATAACATATGGAAACTATAAATTTATCGGTTATTTTAATCATAAAAAAGGGGCAATGCCAAAAGTAGGATGGCCATAACCTAATAAAATTTTGATATGCAAACCAAAGCGATGATTTTTGAAACTCTCTCAATAACTGTGTCCTTTGCCAGCCCCATAAAGAGGATGGTACTACATTATGAATATCAAAGAAGCTTGCAAAATTTTAGATATAATGCTTGACATTGAATCTGGATAAGACAATGGGATCATACACAATGATGATAATCTCTTTCTATT
Source organism: Xanthoceras sorbifolium (assembly GCA_003430845.1). Classification (NCBI taxonomy): domain Eukaryota; kingdom Viridiplantae; phylum Streptophyta; class Magnoliopsida; order Sapindales; family Sapindaceae; genus Xanthoceras; species Xanthoceras sorbifolium. The sequence goes on along the minus strand of CM010614.1, from coordinate 6,267,369 downwards.
TCCATCCTAAACTAAATATACTTTCTAAAGAACATCAATTCCTAATGAAATTTATCTTCATACGAGAAAATTAAAACTACCCCAACTTATTTGCATACCGTTTTTTAGGTCCATCTTGAACTGTTTTATTCTCTACGGGTTGCTTTTCAAACGGTGGGCAGCCATCACGCTTCCACCATACCTAAGAGCAAGAAAATTTCCCAAACCAACTTAGTTGAACTATGCACATTACAACTTCCAATATAATGTATGAGAATAAAAATAAATGAGAAAGGAAGTCACAATAAAATGCTTACCCAATTTTTTTCACGTTCTAATATATGCTCAACAGTTTGAAGAAAAACCTTCCCTTTAGGAGGGGTCATTTCCAGCAGTTTCTTTACTCGCTCTTCACAAGATTTTATTTCTTCTTTCTACAATTAGAAAACAAAAAAGAAGCAAAATTACACCTCTATATATATATATGCAAATCACAACATTTAAACTTTCTACTAAAAGTAAATATTGCAACTTCAATGAGAAACGAATTGATTGAATGTAGGTCTCAATTTCAAAGACATTTATAACTCTGAAGCAACAAATCTGAAGGTGTTCTTCCTTTAATTTTTTTTACACCAATATTAACAGACAAGGAAAATAGGGATTACCCAAAAAGAAATTTAACTAACAAAATCAATAATGAAACAGCACTAACCATGCTTTCAGATGGCAGTTCTTTGTCATTTTTTCCTGGGGCCTATAAAGGGCAAAAAAAAAAAGATAGATAGAGGCCATTTATCAACTACTATAATGAGATGACAAATAATGATAACAATATCAGTACCTTAAGATAATCGAACAATATTAGGCACTGCACAAGAACATGGCGTCTAAAACTTGGATCTTTTAACTGCAACCAAATGGGGAAAAGAGAATAAACCATGATATTCTGTATAAATTGGTTGTCAACTCTTGTCAACGTCAGTTACCTCTAAACCCATTAGTTTACTGCTTGTAAGATATTTTATGTTGAAAGTTGCTGCTTCTTCCTCCAAATCATTTGCATCTCCTTCTTCTTCACTTAAAGGCTGAGCATCAAAGGTATTCAACACAACCTGTAAATTTCATCTTTTTCTGGTTAGGCAAAAACATTAAGATATAATGCTACTCTAACATCAAGTGAAAATGAAAAATAAGGTATACCATCAAACTGGATGTAAATTTCTGCCACTTTGTAGGAACAAGTGTTAGAGCAGGGTTACAGAAGTATTCCTGAAAAGTGAAAACCAAAGAGAAAAAAAAAATCATGAGGCAATTTTGTTTTGCATCATAACGTATTCACAGTATTCCATCCTAGCAATCTAACTGAAACAACCACTAATTGGGGTTTGAACTTCTAGGTCAGAATACAATCATTTTGAATGTGTTGATCATAAAAGCACAGTCAAACAGCTGACATAAGGATCCATGAATCCTACATCCATGATCCAACTGAGAGACATTAATGACCATAGTGTCATAGTGACATACAATAAGCCCGGTATAAAGATAATTCATAAGTAGCAATTTCCAGAAACTATTTAAAAGGGCATTTCATTATGACATCACTTTGAACAAAGAACTTATGACCATGCATGGGGGGTCAGAAACAGTGTTCTAAGGTCTGTATATTTGTTTCAACAATGATAAATTATAGGTGAGTCATCATGATCTCTTCAAATTCATGTACAAGGCAAACCAGTTGGAATTTAACCATAGCCCAACACAGTTGACATAATTTATCGATTACAACATTAGACATTCGCTAATTATTTACATTAGTTAAGCATCTCGTGATATTTTTCCCACAAACAAGATCAAATTAACTTTACTAGTTTTTACTAGAGGTTCTTCACTTATCATCATAAGCACATTACTTAACATGAAAAGCAAATTTTTTGGTTGTTTCAGAACAAAAATACTCCTTTCTTCATTGATCATGGTTCCAGGCAGCATAACTTACCTGTAAACTCCAAAAGGTTTTGTAGAAGTTGAAATCAACAGGAATGCCTGAAAAAGCAAGGCCATATATGCTTAAGCAAATAAGTAAACGGAAACTAGAAAATTATAAATACAAAAAAAATTCTGCGTCGTTGGATGTACCATCAGGTGGATCTTTCTCATACTTTGTCTCATTTGATGTATTGAATACTCCCTTTATATTCACAGCTGCAAAAATCAATCAAAAAGACAAAGTAACATAAAACCCCATTAAAAGAAATCAAAGTGAAAATGAGATTAGAGTTGAACATAAACATATACCTGACCGTTCAGACAATGGAAAAAAATGAGCCAGGAACATGAGAATTCGCCCACAAAACACTACATCATTTGCCTAAAAAATTGAGTTTGAATGCATTATCACACAGGGTGAAGCTAAAAATAGCTGAATCAAATTAATTTTGATTTGAAATGAACCTAGCACTACAATATTCGGTCAAATTTCATAATGTCAAAACGCACTAATTGTAAACTTCAAGAAGCAAATATAAACAATCAAAGACCTTTTGTCACGTTGCAAGATCACATTTTAATTAAAATGTCACTTTATCAAGGGAGTGCACAAGCAAAAATCACTTCAGGGAAACAAAAGATAAATGGAAAATTCTAATAAATAATAACAAAAAGTTATTATACTACCTTCGATAGCCGACGAAGAAGTTGATTGCAGGTTCTTAACATCACAAGTTTTCCTCGTGCAAACAGCTCTTGCTGTTAAAAAAAACAGCAATCAGGTATGCGTGCATAGTAGTAGCCAGAGTGAAATATCGGGGACTTGCATGGTGGAGTTTAATCACACCAGGATGATAGTATTTAAGGAATAACGGAAACCAGGAACAATAAAATAGTACATACCTTTCCTAAAATATCTTGTTTACTTTCTATATAACCAAAAATATCTTTGCAATTTCTCATTGTTGACATTTCTGTCAAATCTTCCAACAGCTGGAATATCATACCACCCTCAACATGTTCTTTCTCGCAAAGATACAGCACAATGTCTGAAAAACCAACAAGAGTAATGTAAAAGAGAGCCATAGAGGGAGGGATGGTGGATTGGGGCACACCATAGAAATTTGAGTAACTACAGATTTCAAAGATGTACATTCACCACCCAACCATTCAATTGATTGATACCTGAAAACTGAGATAATTCTATGCAAGGTGCTGGTCCACCCGTCACAGAGACATACTGAACAGAAATTTCAAATAACTTTCAAGTTCCCCAACCAAAGGAACCACAATTTCAACAAATGATATGTGATTTTCAACTTAATGACTGTAAGTCAATGATTCCACCAATTCTTGATCTGATTGAAATGCACAAGACACAACTTTAATGTACCCAATTTTTTATTTCTTTCATCTACCACCCACCTCCCCACCTGAACCCCAAAAAATTATTTCACACAGATGACAAGAACAGGCAATTATAGACAATTGACCACAAAATTTTCAACGCAGAGAATGTATAATTCCCTAAATGCAACTGGACAACATTCAGTAAGTCTCCAAGTTAAAAGAAACAAGCAGTAAATCCTCAATTAGGCCACTGTACAAGCAGAATATAATAAATTTTTGAAGCATTTACAGACCTAGAAGACGCGGAATCTGAGCCCGGCTAGTTTCCTCATCATCAATTGATTGTCCATACTGCATTATCGGCTCTCCTGACTGTACTGCAGATGCCTGCACCCAAACACAAGCAAAAAACATCTCACGAGAAACAAACTTCAATCACTTCAACAAACACCCCAGAACCAAAAAAAGCTCTCTCTTATTGCAGTCCAAAATTCAATTACCAAAAGCATTCTGTTATCTTCAGTTTTAGGAAACTACTTACAAAAATTGCTACCAAAACACAATTTCTATTCCCTAAAACATCATTTTCATTTTTTTAAAAACAATTTTCAAAACAATCATCTTAAAAACGATACCAAATACACCCTTACTTGCACAAATACAAATTAAAAATGGCAGAGCATACCACCAATTCCTGAAGCAACGTCCTGAGCATATTTTCAAGCAACTGATTCTCATCTTGTGCTAATTTTGTTTGTTTCTGTCACCAAAAGTTTCAATTCAAGACAACCAAATACAAATTCTTACTCCAAAAAAAAAATTATCAAAAAAAACCATGAAAACAAAAACATAAAAGGTTTTTATGAACATGAACAGTAGATACCTGAGGTTTTATGACCTCTTGAACCGTCTGGAGAGCGAAACTCTCCGGCGGACCTGCCCGCAGCATCGCGTTCCTAAATATTTCCTGTAAAAGAAAGAAAACACAGTTATTGTGAAAACGCGAAGAAGAAAAAATTGTGCACCAAAAAAGGAGAGCTTACCATGTTAGAAGAACTGTCAATGAACAAAACAAGCACACACCAGACTTCAGTGAGCTTTCATGGTGGATTTGATTTGGATCGAGTTCAGGTCGGGCATTATGGATTGAACCCGGTTTTGCTTTCGGCCCCGCCCAAACAAGTTGAAAAAAATAGAGCGAAAATCATTTTCCTCCCTTGTTTTTTTTAAAGGACGAATTGCATTAGAGTTCCATAATAGTTGACTATATTATAATAAAATTATTAATTTAGTCTTAATTATATATTAGTACTCTATTATTAGTGGACTCAGTAAAAAATAAAGGTTTGACCAAAATTTTTATCTGAAATGAAATAAAAATTATGGTCAAACCTTTACTTTTAACTGAGTCAACTAACGGTAAGGTACTAATATATAATTAAGGCTAAACTCATAATTTTATTGTAATATAATTAAACGTTAAGGTATTATATTATAATTTATCCTTTTTAAAATTATTATACTGTGATCGATATTTTCTATTTTAGCTCGTGTGGTCTCTAACTTTTTAAAAATTTATTAATTTTATCATTTAATAATAGGCAATTATCAATTTGGTCCCTAAATTTTAGAAAATTATCAATTTTATAACGCAGTTTCGTTTATTGGTACCCTTAGGCCCTTAATTTTCGTAAATGTATCAATTTAGTCCCTCTGACAAATTTTTTAACAGTCAAACTAACTGAGAGTGTTAAAAATATAGTTTTGTCCTTAACTCTATTTAAATGAGTTAAAATTATAATTTTACCCTCAAATTTTTAAAAATATTATTAATAATTAAAACGGTAATATGGTCATCTACATTAATTTTTTAAAAATAAATTTTTAAATTTTTTTTCATAATGTCTCATTAATTTTTTTTTTAATTATATTTTTAAAATAGGAAATCCATTTAAAATTTTAAAATTTTTATTTTAAAAAAAAATTAATATAAAATGACCATGTTACTCTTTTAATTAGTAATAATATTTTTAAATAGTTAAGGATAAAATTATAATTTTAACTCAATTAAATATAGTCAAGGGCAAAACTATCTTTTTAACATTTTCAATTAGTTTGACAGTTAAAAAATTAATCAGATGGACCAAATTGAAACATTTACAAAAACTAAGGACCCAAGGGTACCAATAAATAAAACTGCGTTAAAAAAATTAATAATTTTTCAAAAGTTAGGAATCAAATTAATAATTGCCCTTTTATAACTTTATCAGTCAATAAATAATTAAATTTAATGGTTTTAGGAATATTTCAGCCTTTATTCCACAAAAATAACAATTCAGATTAAAAAATAAATAAATAATTATTAAATAAAAATTTAATTCTAAAAATAAAATAATAACAACTCAAAAAATAATAAAAATAATAAAAATAATTTTCAAAAATTATTAAAAATTACTTTTAATAATTTTTTTTTGTTTTCAACAATAATTATTAAAAACTGATAATTTTAGAAAATAATAATACCATATTTTCATATTTTTAAAAATTATTTTAAATTTTTTTATTACTTTAATAATTTTTTTATTTTTAGATTTTTTAATTTACTGTAATTTAATTGTCATATTTTAATATAAGTTTAAAATATTATTTTAAATTATTGAATCTTTATAATTAATTATTTACTGTAATGATTTTTTTTATTTTTTTTAAAGGTTTTTAATCTTGGTATTAAGTTATTTTAAATTTTTTATTTTTTAATATTTAAATGCTATTCTTATAAATTTTATTTATTTAATAATTGTAATTTTTTTTATAAAAAAAAATTGCTGATATATTATGTGTCACCAATTTAATGTTTTTTAAAAATAAAAGGCAAAATTATTTTTTCGATCCAATCAATTAAAATTAAGGATAAAATTAAAAATTTGATCAAAAAATTTTGTATGAAATTTGTTGGAGGAATGGATTATTGTTATTGAAGATTAAAAAATATTAATTATTTGATGTAAAATTTTGTTGTTGTCGAAGAAAAACATTTGTGTGAATAATGGTGGAAGATTGAAGATTTTGATTCTTTTTAATTAAAATTTGGATAATTATCAATTTAGTCCCTAATGTTTAGAAAATTATTAAATTTTAATATAATTTCGTTTATTAATACTCTTGGACCCTAAATTATTGTAAATGTATCAATTTAGTCATTTTATGAGTTAATCGTTAGTCAAATTTAACGGTTCAAGTGGTATTTTTATCTTTAAACCTATCAATATGTCAACAGTAAATGTTTTAATGAAATAACATAATTACAGTTGATTAAAATTTTAAAATAAATTAAATTAAAAAAATTTAAATAGATCTCCACAACAAAAAGAAAAAAAATACGTTGAAGAAACTGGAGAGGTTGGATTTGGAGAAACTGGGTTCGTATTCAACAAACCAAAAAATTGGGTTCTTTCATCAACGAATCTAAATCTAAGTTCGTTCTTCAACCCATATTTTTTGTTTTTTTTTTTTTTTGGTTGCTATTCTTGGTGGAGATCTAGATTCTTGGTGGAGATTCAATCAGAATCTGCACCAAGAACAAAAAAAAAAAATTGAAAAAAAAAAATTTAATTCCCCATTCACAATATTTTTTAAAAAAAATTCAATTTGATCTCTACTGCCCATCAATCTTGATGAACGGTGGAGATCCATTTAAAAATTTTAAAATTTTATTTTAAAAAATTAATAGAAAATGATCATATTACCCTTCTAATTTTAATAATATTTTTAAAATTTTGAGAGTAAAATTATAATTTTAATTTATTTAAATCGAGACAAGTGGTAAAATTATCTTTTTAATATTTTCAGTTAGTTTGACTAGTAAAAAATTGGCCAGAGGGACCAAATTGATATATTTACGAAAGCATAGGGTCCAAGGGTACCATAAATGAAACTGCGTTAAAAATTTGATGATTCCGTAAAAGTTAGGGACTAAATTGATAATTGCCCTTAAATTTTTTTATATAAATAAAATAGAAAATTATTTTTTATTAAATAAATATAATATCTAAAATTAGTTAAGCGTAAAGTGATTTTGTACCCTTCTCACGTTAATAGCACTGTTAAGTTAACGACGACCAATATGATCAAGGGTATTTTAATATAATAAACAGTAAACTAACATTATGCGTATTATTTTACATAGAGTTAGAGTACCTTATTGCTGCTCACTCTATATAAAATTGTGAAGTTCAAAATTTTATTTTCTTTTTTCTACATTTTCTTGAAAACCAAACAGGATTTCTTATTTTATTTTAAGAATAATGCAACCTTTTTTGAGGTGCAATTGATTAATTAGCGTAACCCATTGGTCCATTTTAATATTAAATTAATATATTTAAAATAATTTACTAACATGTCATGAAATTATGTACATACTACGCAAAAGATCATTTTAGCCTTCTTAACTTTGAAAGTTAAACAGAACCCGTTTAGTCAAGACGGATACTTCAAACCCTCGTACATCCCATTTGTATATGTATCGAATACTTGGATATGCGAGGATATGCATATCTAAATTAGGATTTGGATACGCGTATCCAAATCAGGATATCCATATATATTGACTTCAGCGCTATTTGACTTTCAAATACACGAAAGATACAGTCAGGATGTATTAGGATATATTTGGAATGCATCTGGTGCTCCTTTGTAACTTTTTTTTTTTAAAAAAGGGTCAATTTGAAATTTTAAAAAATTTTAAAGTCGGAAATGAATTTTAAAGACTTTGTCTGAAAACTTCAATCGATCTAGATTTTTTTTTTTCATTCAAAATCATTTATCTAACCGCTTTACCCGTTCTAAATAGAAAAGAGAGAAAAGAAGAAGAGGAGGAATTAAGAATATGTTTTAAGAGATTTTTTTTTATTAAAATGATATTTTATAAATTGACTGGTTTAATTATGAATGGATTTATTTATGTTTTAAATATAAATATATATTATTTTAATTGCCGTATCCGTATCCTAATTTTTGGAGATTTGTTATATCCCTGTGTCCGTATCCATATCCATCCAACATAGGTCAAGAGAAAAGTTAACATAATCATGAAAAGGTTTGTACAATAATTATCCCTAAACTCAACTCAAGGGATGTTAGTAAAATTAAACAAAAAAAAAAAAAAAACTTCAACTGCTTTTACAATCCTAAGGGTTTTTTTGTTTTGTTTTGTTCTCAACCAAACACTACAAAATTGAGGTAGGAGAGCTTTTAGAAATACAGAAAAATAAAAATAAACCACACACTCTTTATCCTTGCACTCACTCCCTTACTTGAGTTTGGCTGCATTTTTTGAAGTTGCACAATCCCGCTGTTCGAACACAGGAGAAAACTTATGTCGCTGGATAATCATGATGAGGACAAAGGTATTAGCAGCCAAAAACAATATGCTTGCAAGCCAGAGTTGAACGAAAACGTTCTTGCCCTTAAATTCCAGCAAATATGCCCACATCAACCAATGGGTTTGAGCACCCATCCACGCAAGAATGCAACATAAGCCTTCCCACTTAAGCTTCAGTTTGCTCCATGGAAGTATCAGAGGCAACAAGCAAAAGAACCACACAAAGTACTGTGCTGTAATTACCTGCAAAGGAAACAAATTCAGCACTGATGTTAATACCACCAAGATGTAATTATAAAAATCGCTTCAAAAGGGCAAACGATATAGGACATATCATGTTCGCTTCAAAAAGAAGCCTTATTAGAGCAATTGTTATCAAATCCATTACGAACCTTATTGAATGCTACAAATGCTACTGTCTGCAGAAAAAGGCAAAATGGAAGATCTTGTGCGAAGCTGAAAACAAGAACCAGCTGGACTATAAATTGAGGCAAGAAAGAGATGAGCTTTTCCACCACAGAGAACTCATGCTCAGAATGGAGGTAGATGTGATAAAAGTAGATAGAAAAATTGTGTCTTGGATCTGTGCGAGTGAGATGGTATAGCAGCGCCTCGTGTAAGAACTCCCATCTATATAAATAGAAGAAAAGACCGGTGCAGAAGAGAAAAACAGTTCCGGACACCAGCCCAAACATTATTCTCCTTCTTGTAAATACACTTTTCAATGTCGTCCATAAGTCATATTGAACACTCACTCTATTACGAGTTTGAGGATTGTTTCCTCCTTGACTAGAGCTCCAGATTTGAAGTTTGGGCCTTAAACCAGATTGAAACAAGTGCGGATCAAGAACCAGGATAATAGGAAGTGCATAAATTATTGGATAAACTCTAAAATGGACTACAAGTCCATACCAAAATGCACCTTGTAACACATTTCCTGTACACCAAAAACAGTAAGGAATTAATCAGTTCAATGTCAAGTGTAAATGGTATATTAAGTATATTAAAAAGAAATTGGGCCAAAATCATTTTGGTCTCTATGTTTTTTTTTCGAAATATTACTTTTGACCAAACTTTTCTCTTTTGACTCGCGTAGTCCCTAACTTTTCCAAAATCAATCAATTATTCCCTCTAACTATCAGATTTTTAACAATCAAACCTAACAAAATATACACATTGACTATTTTACCCTTAACGTTAATTGATTGGGTGGAAAATACGATTTTACTTTTAACTGTTTAAAATTTAACAAATTAACCTTCCAATAAGTATCTAACAAGTGTATAAAGTAAAAAAAAAAAATTGAATTTATAAAAAAATTTAATAAATTATAAAAATAGAAATTGATAGATGGATATCTACCGTCCATCTTTGAGATGTACGATAGAGATCAAACAAGAAAAAAAGAAAAAAAAAACTAATGGTGGAAATCCCAAGATCTCAGAGATGGAGATCAACTGTCGATCTCCACTCATATTTCCTTCGCGTCTCGATAGGGAATGACTCGGTGATTATGGTAGCCATTGAAGTTAGAGATGGAGAAGGAAATTCTTCAGGTTCGGGTTCAGTTTCTGTTTCTGGGGTTGTGTTGTTTGAACTTGAAGTAGTGCATTTGATGGTTAAGTGGGTTTTGTTGAAGCTCAGGAGGAGCAGTTTTGATGGGTTGTTGGTGGTCTGGTTTGGGAATTGAACTGAGATTGTTTAAGAGAGCAAAGTTTGGTTGAGAGAGGAAGTGAAGCAAAGTGGTGGAAGCCATGGTAGTTTGGAGCCGAGGTGAGAAGAAGAAGAAGATTTGGATACAATTTGTCTATGTTGTTGATAGTTTTAGATAAAGTGAGAAAACAACAAAAACACCATGGAGATCGACAGCAAAGTTTGAGAGCAAAGTTTGGTTGAGTGATGAAGTGAAGCAAAGTGGTGGAAGCCATGGTAGTCTGGAGCCGAGGTGAGAAGAAGAAGAAGATTTGGATACAATTTGTCTATGTTGTTGATAGTTTAAGATAAAGTGAGAAAACAACAAAAACACCATGGAGATGGACAGTCAATCTCCATCTCCATTTGAGAGATGGAGATCGATCTAATCTCCATCTCAGATTGAGATGGAGATCTTGGGGTGTGCGATCTCCACCATTATTTTTTATCTTTTTCAATTTTTCTTGTTTGATCTCCACCATCCAGATCGGTGGAGATCCATCTATCAATTTTTAATTTATAAAATTTTGTTATAAATTGAATTTTTTTTTTTTACTTTATCTTTTTTTTTTGTAAGAGTTATTTTTTTATAATTCAAAATCAATTTTGATTTAATAATTTAATTTTTTTTTCTATTTTTTAAACTTAAATAGTGATTTTTATATGTAAAGATTGAAATATTCCTAAGACGTATTCTTTGTATTTATCTGTAAACGTATTCCTCGTCCAATCTCCTTCTCATGCAAATTTTAGCAATTCAATATTGTATTAAACAATCAAAATATGAAGATTTATGAAGTCATCTGATGAATGTCAGGACAAAATTGGAAATTAAATAACTTTTTAAACTTTGATTTTGTATTTATCATCCTATCAAGAACTAATCAGAACTTGAATTTCAGTTACCAGAAGTAATGATATTTTAGCTTGCTAATTTTAACATCTAAAATTCCAGTTCTAATAGTTCGGCACTTGATTCTATAAAACTAGCTTTTCAGTTTTTTAGAACTACTACCAACCTTCTATTGCATCCAAAATTCATTACATCAGTCTCAGTCATCAATTTCCCAAAAAGATGTTTAAAAGGTTATGCAAGACTTCCCCTAATATTGATGTCTTCTATCTTGCAAGTATGTATTATCGGAGGAGATTGCCAGACTATGTTTAGCCGTTTAGGCTACCACAACCAGTTTTAGACATCAATATGAAGATGTTAGATTCATTAACATGCTGGCATTTTGAAAGAGAGCACTTCAATGTTATCTACGTTTAAATGGGAGATATGGAAGTAGAAATATACCATTCATTAGACAGATAATGATCCACAAAATCATGGCACAAACAATGGGCTCACAGTTCCCACGGGTTCCAATGGTGAAGGTAAATGGATTGAAGAGCCATACCATTACAGAATACATGCATAGATCCTCAGGCACCTTCCGTAGCTTCAAAATGGCATGGATAAACCAGCCCACCAGTAAATCTGTTATTAGAATATGACAAACGCTTGGGTCAGTACCAAAATTAGTAATGCCATTTCTGCCATTCTCATTAATAAACTGTATAAATTGCAGAAAAACTTATGAGAGTAGCACCCTAGCAATAAACGGGATATGGACGATTTAAATGACCTCATAAATTCTAGGGCAAAGAGATAGATAATCATTAGCTTAGCAATTTCTATTAAGGTCTAGATATTAAATCATTTAAGTATATTGGAAAAGCACAAATCAATCACTTTCTATGATAGATAAAAGTAAGAAAAAGGTCTAGACTAGACAAAAGATCCACCAGTATATTGAACTTCCTCTAGCAATGATTTGAAAACACACAGACATTCAAAATAAGAACAAGCCGTAATATTGGGCAGCATTAACAGTAATACCTTAACAACTAAGGACCCTTCCAGCTAGATGATTTAAATATCAAGTGACCTAAATAATATAAAAAATATCAGGACAAAGATACATTCTGACAACACACTATCAATATGTTAACTAGCTCCATTATTTCATTCTCACAACTATTTATAAATCATAAAATGATTTGAACGAGGAAACTGACATTTTGAAGAAGGATTTTACTAGATCAACCAATTTATGAAGGGAAAAGAAATGAATACCAAGCAAGAACTTTATACTTTTAACATCCATGGTAAGGAACTATCATACCTGAAGCTGAGAAGAGAAACTTTCCCCACGAGCGATGAATAATTGAATTTGGAATGAGCAAAAATGCAAGCAAAGGTGAATATCGATATGTTGTTCTTTTGTACGGGGACTCTCCAGAAGCCATAAAAGAAGCCGCATCAGAAAAGACAAGGTAATCGACATCCGTATATCTAACCTCCATATGTGAATCTTGCCATTCTCCGTAAATGATTAAAATGATACGGAAAAGGGCTGAGAATAAGAGCACGGAGCGAATATCCATTGATACCATTGCTGAAAGGGAGTGATATCAAACCAATTTAACTTTGAAAGACCGTGTAGAACCTATAAATATTATGCTAACTCAATTAATATAATAAGAAATTCCCACCCCAATTTCAGGGCTTTGGTTACTATACCCACCAAAGTTGGTGGGGTGATGTGCAGCAAGCGGTTTCAACCGGTTGTTGTACAATTTATTATTATTTTTGAGTAAAAATATATTAACTGTTAAATGATTTTACTATATTATAATTTATATAAATATATTATATTTCAATAAGATAAAATTACATTTAGAATACAGAAAAAATTGAAAAAGTTATTGGAATAATATCAAGGTTGCAGAAAGCGCTAGGCGCTAGGCGCTAGTCGGGCGGCGACCCACCGCCTAGCGCCTAGAAAATTAAGCGGGGATTAAGCGGTCTGCCGGAAGTCGGCCGGTTGTCCCGCCGGAGGCAGATCGGAGTAATTTTCAAGTTAAAAATAAAATCTAAATCAATAAATTTCAAGTAAAATTCAACCAAATCAATAAATTTCCAACTAAAATACCAAAGTCAATCAAACATAATATGTTAATAAAGTAGTAAATTAAAAAACAAATTAACAAACATAAAGATAAAGTAGGGAAATTAATTTGCAACTCTAACTAGTAAATTCATAAGCTCATAAAACAATAAAACATAAAGTAGTAAACACTAAACACTAAACAAACATAAAATTTAAGTGTCAAAATCATGATGTTCTTCTCCATATCTTTCCAACACTTGTTCTCCATCGGCTTCGAATTCAAAATTATCTTTCTCCACCTGTTCATCTTCAGATTCAAACTCTTCTCCAAGATCTTTAGTAACTCTAGTACTTCTTCGAGGTTGTGTCATTTCGTCCGCACCGGTTGCTTCATCAACTAATTGCCAAGTAAGCCCCGTACCCGGCTCAACCTCTTCGTCACCATCATCAACCATCCATCCTTGTGCATTACTAGCATCTCCATTACTTGCTAATAGCACATCTATGTTGGCCTTCTTATCCATTAATCTTTTCCGCTTATTCATCAATTTGGAATTGAATTAGACGAATACTAGATTGTTCAATCGATCAACATCTAGTTTATTTATTTTCTTCGTGTGTATCTACATAAAAGTGAATATGTGAAATTAATTATTAATTAAAAAACTAATGCCTAGTAAATACTAAATAATAACATAATAAATAATTTACCCCCTCAAAAGTGCTCCAGTTCCTTTCACACCCGGATGAACTTGTGGTTAATGCCAGGATCCTTTCCGCCATCCTTTTCAAGTCAGGTGTGTGAGTTCCAAACACATTCCACCATTGAACTATATAATAAAAGAATTAGATATTAATACTTAATAGTTTAAATGGTAAAACACATACCAACTAAAAATTCTTATTTGTTAAAAGTTGTGATTACCTGGATCATATGTTCTGTTGGCATCCCATTCCCATATCATTTTAGCCAATGGTTTTTCAAAGACATCCTCTTTGTTAGTGTACTTTACTAAGTCGTTCATTAAGATCTGCGTTTGCTTGTCCATGTCATCAGGATACATTATCTCCACACAAGCATATAACGCATTCATTAGATCACAGTCTTTTCCAATCTCAGGATCTTTATGGCAATAGAAGGGATTTAAGAGATAAGCCGTCTTATGTAACGGTGTATCGAGCCGATCATTGGCTTTGCTATCAATGATGTCAAGGATTGGCCGATAAACACTCACATTATTTCGCAAGACCACTTTAATCTCTTCTTTTGCATTCTTAAGCTCCCCATATAAAAAACCCATGGATGGCTTTACATCCCCATCGACTAGTCGAAGCACCTTCACCAAAGGAGCAAATACCTTCAAGCACAAGGTGACCCCATTCCAGAAATTCATGTTCAACACGGTAGAGTAGGCTGCCTTCCCCTTAGCGGTCCTCGACCATTTGCAATTTTCCCATTCCGTGCTAGTAAACATATTCTTTAAACTTTCCTTCTTCTCCACCAAACTTTGCAATGTTAAGAAAGCGGAGGCAAACCTAGTGACTCCAGGCCTAATTATTTCCCCTTTCTTTGTGTAGGTTCTCATCAACCACAAGGTTTTGTGATGTGCATAAACAAAGATTGTAAAAGCTTTTGCACTATCAAGAGTTTTTTTGAACTTTGGTATTTTTCCAATACCTTCAAGCATCAAGTTGATGGTGTGAGTAGCACATGAAGACCAAAATATGTGTGGCATCCGATCCTTCAACAACTTTGCCGCGGCCATATTGTTGGAGGCATTGTCGGTCACCACTTGAACAACATTCTCTGGCCCAACTTCTTCAATACATTTGAACACATAATCAAAAATGTGTTCCCCGGCGTGTGCCTCCTCAGAGCTTTCCTTAGAAGAAACAAAAGTAGTACCGCGCCTGCAATTTACATACAAGTTCATAATGCTCCTTCTTTTTCTATCAATCCAAGTATCGGTCATAATCGAACATCCACCAAATTTCCACTCTTGTTGTTGTTGTTGTAAGGCCTCTTTGATACTATCAAACTCTTCCTTCAAAAGTGGTCCACTCAATTGGTATCGAGTTGGTGGTTTAAATCCTGGACCAAATTGACCAATTGCCTCAACCATTGCAGTGAAACTGTTATTCTAAGTAGCATTGAAAGGAATGCCCGCTTCATACACCCATTTAGCCACATATCGTTGCACGGAATGTGTTCTCTCCTTGAAGAGTACATCCGTAATATGTTGTTGCCGAAGAGATGTACCGGTACTCATAGTCATCGAAGCTTCAGGGTTGATCTTCGATGCAAACTTATCCATAGGGCCAAGAAAGTGTGGTTTTTTTCTTAACCCTAATCCTTCATCTGATTTCCGTTTCATAACGGATTCGTTCGAGTTAGAGGCGGCACCCTCCGAACGAATATTCGTGTTAGCTCTGGAACTCATTTTCTATGTCCTAACAACAATGCACAACCACAAACACAATTCAATTCAAATTCAACCAATATTCCAATAATAATATAATATAAATAAATTTATTCAAAGCTTATAATAAATAAATAAATTATAAAATTATAAAATAATCATATGATTCATTCCATGTATCATCAAATAAACTAATTAACTAAAGAAATTCTACTTCAAACTTTAAAATTAAAAATTCCAAAACCCTAAATTAGTAAATCACTAAATTAGTAAATTGTAAAACTAAAATAGTATAAATTGATATAATACCAACAAATGTGGTACTGCCAAGAGAGGAGGAGAAACCGGCGGCGCTGACGGCAGAAGGAAACGGTGACGGAAATGGAGAAGAGATGAAGAACAGAAGAAGAAGTAACACAGCTGCTGGGGGGAAAAAAAGAACAGAACCATCGCGCTGCCAAGAAGAAGGAGAAAACAAAACATTAACACCACCCCCCAAACGGCGTCGTTTGGGGGTGAGATTTAAAAAAAAATTACCTAACCCCAAACGACGCCGTTTGGGGTTAGGTTTAAATCATTTTTTTTTTCCTTTCTTTTCTTTCTTCCTCCTTCTTTCCCCCCGCCGCGACAGATTCTCTTTTTTTTTCTTCTTCTTTTCTTCCTCCGCCGCGACAGCGGCTCTGTTTCTTATTCTTCTTTTCTTTCTCCGCCGTGACAACCGTTTTTCTTCGTCGTCTTCCTCCGCCAACGATGGCCGGCCGCTTAATGGCCCGCTTTGGACCAAATCGCGGAGGCGAGGCGCCGCCTAGCACCTTGCCGCCACTTACGGGCCACTTAATACCGCTTTCTTCATCACTGAATAATATTAATAAATAACAACATTTATCATAGAAAATATTAACGATTAATAAATCGTAGAATGACATTTATAATATAGAAAAATAAAAATATTATTGGAATAATATTTATATATAATATAATTACATTTAAAATATTTTATTACAATGATATTAATATATAATAAATATATTACATTTATCATTGATAATATTAAATATTAATATAAAAATAAATTACTTTTAAAATATAGAAAAATAGTAAATGTTATATAATAATATTTAAAAGAAATATAAAAATTTATAATATTGTAAATTGATAAGATTGTTAAAATGATATTACTATTTAATATAATTACATTTATCATGGATAAATTTTAATATTAATGAAAAACGAAATTACTTTTAAAATATAGAAAATAGTAAATGTAACTAGAATAATATTTAAATGTAATATAAACATTAATAATAATATTGAAAATTAATAAGATTTTTAAATTGAAATTGATATGCTTTCGACTAAACACATGTAATAACTAACAAAATTCATGTAATATCCAACTTATACCTAATGAACATAAAAAACAACATTGTTCTTAGCTAGTAACAACAACTTCAGCTCATTTTCAATTCCAATATTTACCAGTTTCTCCATCAACTTAATAAATAACAATTTGCAGTTTACTCTAGATTACAAGATATCCAGGGAAACATATCTTCCATATATATGCCTTCAAAATTTAATCTCTAAGAAATTTTACTAGCAGGATAAAGGTAGTGAAATTCCCCTTGTAATATTTGGTCCCCTGCAATTATAATGTTCGTTTTTGGAATTGACAATCAGTTTTTAAAGTTGGTCCTATAATAGTAATGCAATAGAAAAAAAGAAAACCAGGGGAGATCAGGAAGCTAAGTATTCAAATCCATAGCTATAACAATTTTGATATATTGTCCCAAATGAAATGCCTCCTCCAATACTTGTCAAACCAATTCAAAATTTAACATATGAATCAACAAACAGGATGTATCATCAACAAAACTTAATACTAAGATCTCAAAGCAATTAACAGAAGCACAGAACATAAATTCACATAATGTTCTATTTAAACATCAAGTCTACATTAACATCCAGGCAGGACATTTTTAGCAACTTTCTCTACTCATTGTAAAAAACTAAGCTGAAAATTCAACTCTCTGTAACACCAAAAAACTAAATCCTATACCACTCAACCATATAATTTAAATAATTTTTTATGTGAATGACACATATCACTATAATTGCTCAAAACAAGGATGACGATGATTTATAGCGAGAATGGAATAATTTGGTATAGTGAATATGGTAACTGACTAGAATATAGAATACAGATTCCCGCTTGAGTATCTATTGCTATCGTTTTGAATTTTTATAAAAAGTGTTTTTTCTGAACTTCTTTTTATCATGTTAAGGTCCAAATTCATGGTTCGGTCCCTGTTCATTTCCAAAAAGAAGAGACGCTTATTCTTTACTTGGTGGGTGAATGTGAACTGAAAGCGGACCGTTCTGAGGTTGTGAGCCAAATACTTGATGTTGACAATATGTTATTATGTGGCGAATTGAGATTCATGCAAGAGATCTTTGCATGCTTGATCCTATGTTTTCATATTCTTCAACCATTCTGGGTAGAGAATAAGTTATTGTTCTCAATTTGGATGTGACTTTTCTCTGTTTTATATCATACAATGTGTTTTGTAAATATCAATTCAAAGCAAAATCCAGAGAAAAATAAAAGTAAAGGGAAACAGAGAGAAACAAAATCAGTGTGTTTCAAACAAACTAAGCACATCGTTTCCTCAAAACAAAGATGAAAATACAATCAACACGTGCGACCTCAAAACGAATTACGATCACAGTTTAGTGTTTGCGTACCGTTGAATGAAACAATCTACTAAGCTGGACGGAGACAGCAGTGATGGGAGTCACATGGAAGCACGCAACGGCGACTGTCATTGTCAGAAAATCTAAATCAGAGAGAGAGAGAAAAAAAACCAGAGAAATGAAAGAGAAATTAGAGAGAAATCTACCTCAATAGCAGTGAAGAGAAATCAATTGAAGCATCACATTGATACAATAGAAAACAAGTGGACTTTGATTAATCGTCAATGGAGCATTGAAGCAGCTTGGAGGCAAGGAAAACCAGAGGCGGATACCAGCGGCGAGGTAGACAGCCCGCGAAGACGAGATCGCCTAGGAACGCGACTCACGAAGATGACCGGCGGCGCAGCACCAAAACTCGCTGGTGGCTGACTGGCTGAGACGGCAGAGAGAAGGTGGTGACCAGACGGAGAGAGAGGGAGATGAGTGAGGCAGTAGGCCAGTGAGGAGAGGCGGCAGCAGACGGAACTCGAGAGAAATTTCAGAGTCTCGACTGTTTGAGAGGAAAAAAATAAATAAAAAAAGGTGAATTGCACTAAGAGACACTGATGTTATACATAATTACACATATAATATCCGTTTATTATTTATTACACTTAAGTACCATTAACCACGTTTACTACTGTTAACTTAATATTAAACTTAACGGTTCAAGGGTAAAATAATAAAAAATCACTTAACCAATAAGAACACACCACTTTAATTTTTGATTAAATTTAAAAAATTAAAAACATTTAATTTTTTTCCAGATCTCTTCCTCTTAATTGAAAAAAAAAAAAACTAAAAAACTAGAACACTCTCAGTCATATCTCTATCTGCAATAGAGATGGTCTTCTCCATCTTGTAGATAGAGAGTTCTATCATGGATGGAGCATTGCTCCATCTGCAGGTGGACTAAATCTGCTCCTATCCCGAAAATCTCTATTATTATTTTTGGTAATGTGTTTTTTTTTTGTTTTAGGTGAATGGTTGATGGATTGATTGTGGAAGATGAAATTTTTTTTTTTTTTTGTGTGGATGATTTTAAATAGAGGGAGATTGAATAAATTGAATTAGGGAGATGATGGGTTGAATAAGGAAGACGGTGATGGTGGATTGGTTGTGATTATTATTTTATCAATTTTATTTTTTATATTTGTTAACATGGGCAATTATGTCATTTTATAAATAAAATTTGGTCAATAGTTAGTTTTAATTAAGTGAACTAACTGTATGGTACTAAAATGTAATAAATATTAAACTGATATTATGCATGTAATTATAGGTAAACTCAGGGTCCTTAGTGCAATTCATCCAAAAAATATTTAATCCACTCCAATACAAGTGTCCATTCCAATCAAATCCAATACTATGCATCAAAATAGATATTAAGGGTAGTCATGGCCGTGGTTTCGGAATCGGCGGTTCCGATTTTAGAACCACTGGTTCCGATTAGATTTTTGGAGGAACTGGAACCAGGACCGTGGGGGTCCCGGTCCCAATCCTGGTTCCGTTTAGAACCGGAGGAGGAACCTCAGTTCCGGTTCCTCCTCCGGTTTTAGGGAACCGATCAAATTTTAATTTTTTTAAATTTTTTTTACAAAGAAAAAAAATAAAAAACACAAAAAAAGAATCGGAACCGAAGGAACCGCCGGTGCTTAACTGGCGGATTTGATTTTTTTTTTAAAGGGTAACCGGAACCGAGACCGGGGTCCCTGGTTCCGGTGCCCTGGTTCCTAACTAGTTTTGAACCGGGATCGTCGATCTGGGTTCAAAATCGCCGATTAGGTTCGAACCACCCTGTAACACCCACTGACCCGACCCGGCTGGATTGACCCAGGGAGCGTTACCGGGTTTTCAAAACTTTCTAAATTCACTTTATTTATTTCAAACCATTTAAAATCGTATTAATTTGTAATTCAAAAATATTTTTCTAGTGAGCCCATCGAAATACACTTTTTAAAATTTCGGCAAAGTTCCCTCTATTTTTCTGATTTCCCAAAACCTGTTTTCAACAAAATAAATCCAACACAATTTAATAACAACACTTCTATATCCACTTTCAAACTAATGCGCACTCTGTCGTTTAGTGTAACTTCCAAACAGTTTAAAATAAAAGAATTCATAATTCAATATTTACAAACAATCTACAAATGAAAACAGAAACCAAAAGATTATTTACAAAATAGATATATATGAACTCTTCGAAATTTACAGACTTCTGTATATGCATGCTTACAGAATATATATATATATATACGAAAATATATCTACCTGACTGTAGTGACTCTGGGACTCTGTCAGCAACTCTCTCTTCGGTCTTTGGCCTCCTCAGTATCCCTGTGACCTACGCGCGATAAAACGACGCGCTAAGCATATAGTTTAGTGGGTGTACACTAAACTCATGTATTAAAACTCATAAATAACTTTTCATAATAAAAAATATCACAATATACATATTTCAATTATAATCATTTACAGAAATAAAACGGATGAAATTTATTCAAAGAAACAACTCATTTCAATTTATAATCCATATAAAACCATAGCATAAACTAAATTATAATCATAAACGTATAAAATCAATTCCGAAATTTACTTATAAACATATTATTAAAATCACTTCCATTCTGGCCCTCTAGAATACTCAACATAAACCAGGACTGGAATATGGGTCGTTCGACCACAGTGACTGTTTGTCGAACATAACTCCCACCCTAGGACGAATCCTAAAAGTGGTACGTATCTCCCTACTCTAGGTCCGAGTGGTCGGAACCTAGAGAGGTACATATCTCCCTATCCCAGGAACAAATCCTTAGGAAGGTACGTGTCTCCCTACCCCAGGACGAATCCGTGAGGAGGTACATGTCTCCCTACCCCTGGACGAATCCATGATGAGGTACATAATAAATCATCAATAGCAATGTCAATGTCGGTGCAGTACTGCTCAATGAACCCAGCTGGTATACCAACATCCTATATCCATTTCTATGTCCAAGTATCCTAGGGCCTTTTCACAATATCATTTCTTTATGGTCAAATTACATTTTATTAAATTCAAATCACTAAACATATTCAAAATCACTATATATCATAAACAATATATATATATCTATATATCTATATGTAGTTATATATATATATATAGTTATATATATATATATATATTTATTTATATATATATATATATATATAAATATATTCAAAATCAATTTATTACATATACTAAATCATCACAAAATCAATTTTACTTAACCAATCATAAACAATATATCATAAATAAACTAAAAACAATATAATATAATAATTCCAAAAAGTTCTGAAAAATCTGAAAACTACAAACATTAGTGTACACCGAACCTAGACAATTTCCTAACACTTTTCTTTTCCTTTTCTTTTTCCTCTTCCTTCCTCCTCCTTCTTCTTCTTCTCTTCTTCTTCTTTTCTTTTCTCTCACTCTCTCGGCTTGCTCTCTCTTTTTTTTTCTTCTTTTTCTTTCTTCTTCATGCCTGTGTTGTTGTTTTTTTTTTTTTTTACTTTGTTTGCTCATTTACCTTTACAATGTAGATTTATATTTGGTTTGGTGAGTGGAATTCCACTTGCCATGATCTCATTATTTTGTTATTTTTTAGTTTTTGATAACTTAGTGGAGCTTCTCCACTAAGTTATCTATATTATATTATATTATATATATATATTATATTATAAATATCTTACCAATTGCAATTTGCTCCCTCCTTGACTCTTTAAATTCCTAAAATGGCAACCAGTTGAAAATTATTCCCAAAAATATTCCACAATGAACTTTTGCATGCTCAATAATAATTAAGAATAATCCAAGGATATTTATTTTATTTACGAAAAATTAGGAGCGTTACACACCCGGTTCGAACCAAATCGGAGCCATAACTAATTAAGGGTGTATTAGTGCGTGAGATTGTATTAAACTATTTTTATGAGATATGATATGATATGATTGTATTATATTGAATTTGATTGGACTGGATTAATTAATATTGTGATGTTTTTAGTATAGTATGGATTAGATTCAAAATAATATTGCCCCTTATTTGATATTGAATGAAATTTGATAAAATAAGATTGAACTAAATTAATTTTTACATAAAATAAGATTTTTTAAATATTATATAATTAAATAAAAATTATGTAAAATACATCTAAATAAAATATAAAATTTTTAAAAATTAAAAATTAAAAATGATTTATATTAAATATTTTAAAATTAATTATACATAAAATATATTATATAATTAATTAAATATTAAAAATATATATAAAAAAAAGATAAAAATGTATAAAAGTACCGAACTATTGAATCTCTTATTTTATTTGTTGTAATATGATATTTGATAAAATATAATTATATTTTATGTCTTATATAGTGTGAAATTGGTCAGTATAAAATTATATTAAATTATTTTTAAAAAATTAAATTAAATTTGTTAAAAAATTTTAAATACTACAAATAATATTTATTTTTATTAATATTAAATAATATTAATATTTATAATATTAAATAATATTAATATTTATAATATTTTAATTATTATATATAAATAATTAAATAAAAATGTAAAAATAAAAAAAGGCAAAAGTAGGGGAGAAAGCATATGACTTATTTGTTCCATGCTCCGAGACGGAACTTATGGCATTATTAATAGAGTGCATGAGATTGGAGAAATTCAATCTCATGCACTCCAAAAATATGAGATTGGACTGGATTTTATTCACTTCAATTTAATCTCTTGTACCAAACATGATCTAATCCTTGAGAGGGTCTTACCTTGTGCCGGATAAAGATGTGTAATGAAAAAAAAAAAAATTTCCATTTACAACATCTTTCGAACAAAAGAAAAATCTTACTGTAGTTCTTAGTAGTATCGGTTCGTGAATAACTTTCATTTATAATTGAATTCTAATTAGATCAGTAACTTACCAGATAATCAACAAAGTATACTTATTTCTCTTATAATTTTTTAGTAAGTTACTGTTCGATTTGAGTTCACCTCTATCCTAATAGTCATTTATGCATACTTTTCATCTAGAATTGAATTATAATCGACTGAGCAACTTGCGAGAAAATCAACAAAGAATACTTGATCTCCTATAATTTTTTTTACAAGTTGCTATAAAACTTGAATTCACCTCGATCCTAAAGTTCATATCAACTTTGATGACAATGGTCTTCTGCATACGTGCTTTATATAGACATTTAAACATAATTTTACAAACCTTTTGTAGTATAAGAATCCATTCTCCTAAATCCTAATATACTAATTATTATTAAGATTTTCATACTATAAAATGATTTATATGCTATAAACGAACATATTACCAAGAATTAAAGTTTAAACCTTTTATAGTATAAATTATGTCTTATGGGTAGGTGGATATTGTCATAACTCTTTGAGAGACCATTCACAAAATTTATATTAAGTTACTGAGAAACCTTTAGTTTGTGCTGAAACTTTCCTACAGTTGTAAGTTCGGTTTGATTTTATAGATATTCTCGTTGTAAAAAAAAAAAAAATTTGATAATTATTTTAATTATTGAGTTTTATGTAAAATATTATATTTACTTTTAGTTTTTAAATTTTTATATCAAATAATTTTAAATTTCATTTACGTTTAACTAATAAAATTTCGATCACAAGGATTAAATTGATAAATTTATAATAATTTAGTATTACAAAATTAAAAATATAAATATGAGAACTAAAGTGAAATTGTTTATAAAAGTTGAAAAGAAAATGAACGATCCCCACACATCGCACCAGATGAGCAACATATGGCGATTGTGAGTCGATTGCTGCTAGCACTCCTCATAAAGGAAAACAATCATCCTTATTATCCATAATTGAATTCACCAACCAAATTCAATTTACTGGCAATTGCCTTAAACTAGCGAGCCAACGACGACATTAAACAATTGCGCCGCAACCAGTCTTTGTAGTTTATATTCACTAAGGAAATATGTTTCAATGCCTCAGTGGCATTGCATCTTGATCTACTTATATCTATGTGATTGGATACAAACATCACATAATGCAATATGGATTGACTAAATGTATATACTTTGCATATTGAATAATCTTTCATCCATTGAACCTTTCTCGTAGATTAGTAACGCTGCATTGCTTAAAATTTGTTAAAATTTATTGTCCAAATAATACTGATTTATAACTATTACATCATCAACTCATCATTCCATAAGCACGGATCCTGTGATATAAATCCTTATGTACCCAATTGGATAACAATATATGCAATTGATTAATGAAACAAATAAAATATTAAAAATAATAATAACTTTTTTGAACCTATTAAAATGAAATCAATCATGCTCCACATTCACAAACGACAGTGCAGCAGTTTTATGAAAAACTAAATAAAGAAAAATGAAGATATTTTCATAAAAAGCATTTGATATAAAGATAAAGAAAACAAATTCATAACAGAGATGGGAAATGTTAAAATTAATATGTTAAAAAAAATGAAAAACAATATACCATTTGCAACATGTTTACGAGAAGAGAGAAATCTTACCGTAGTTCTTAGTAATACTCATTTAACTTCCATTTAGAATTAAATTCTAATCGGATCAGCAACTTACCAGAAAATTAAAAAAGAATACTTATTTCTCTTATAATTTTTTGGTAAGTTATTGACCGATTTAAATTCACCTCTATCCTAATAGTCATTAGTCCATACTTTTTATCTAAAATTTAATTCTAATCGGATAAGCAACTTTGCAGAAAATCAACAAAGAATATATGATCTCTTCTAATTTTTTGGCAAGTTGCTATCCGACTTGAATTCACCTCTATCATAAAGTTCATATCAACTAACTGTATTTCAATGACAATTGTCTTCTGCATATGCGCTTTATATAGCCATTTAAACAAAACTTTATAAGCCTTTTATAGTATAAGGATCCATTCTCCTAATTACTAATTATTATTAAGATTTTCACACTATAAAAAGATTTTTATACTATAAACAACGCATACCTCGAATTAAAATTTAAATCTTTTATAATATAAAATCTATATATATATATATAAAATAAGTGAAACAACTAATTTAAAATTTTAAAATCAAGATCACATATATTCAAGAATAATTATTGGTATGTAGTAAAAACATGAACAAATTAGTAAACCTAATTGACAACTAACAATCGCTTATTTAGTAAATTTAAATCATAAAACAATTACTAAGTGACAAATGAATAAGCATATTAAGAGAATACATTCTTATACTATAAAAGGTTGACAAAATTTTGTTGAAATGGCTCTATAACGAACCAATTCAGAAGACAACTGTGATTGAAATGAAATTAGTTGATATAAACTTTAGGGTAGAGGTGAACTTAAGTCAGGCAGCAACTTACGGAAAAAAAATTGTTGGAGAAACAAGTATGCTCTGTCAATTTTTTAGTAAGTTGTTATTCTATTAGAATTCAATTTTTAGATGAGAAGTATACGTAAATGACTATTAGATTAAAGGAGAATTCAAAATGGACAATATATAACTTACAAATAAATTATATATTACAGAATTAAGCATTCTCTGTTGAGTATTTAGTAAGTTGATGTGGCCGTGGAGCTGGAGATGATCAATAAGATGATAACGATTGACTTGAGAAGGTCTGTTCGATGTCTAAATCAGAATGAACCTCAAAAAAGTCAATAACGACTTTTTGAATGGTAATACAAAGATAAACAATAATACTGTTATATAATATGCTTAAGAAAAAAATCTAACTAGATTTTGTTTTTTCGGGATCATCATTAGATTGATTTCATATCCCAAAATCAAGATAGGCAAGTCACGCGACACACTTGATTTGCCACATCAGTCAATTTCTAAAATCTTTTACCAATTGACCAATACAATTTGTTCTCATCAATCATTAGACCTTTATGCCAGTTGGCACACAATTGATATATTTTCTTTGGCATGTTGCCTCTTTATTGGATGGAGAAATTTGGTCTCTACAATATTGATAACAAAGGAAAAAATAATTTTCTAAAATAATTTATAAATTAATGAAATTGTCGATCTGTTATAGGTGCCCTCACAAACTAGAGAGGGGTGAATAGGTGAATACTAATTTTAAAAAGTTTTAACACTCCAAACAATCATTGTGGAAATAATTAAATAAATTGAGTAAGGGATAGTAAGGTTGAACACTTGACTTTATGCATGGAAACCTCAATGAGAAAAAACCACGGGACCAACCACCGTAAGCCACTTGAGTCATAGAAATCCACTATATGATAATCTAGTTACACCCTCAAGTTTACTCAATTAGTCTACTTCTATTGGGCAATAATCTAGATCTATCTACCCCATGGGGATTTGATAACGGGTCATGATTGATGCTTGACTGTCAGACATCTTCAGATACCAAGACTTTAACTCTTGAAGAGATTCAACAAATTTTAAGTGAATGACATGAGTGAATCATGCATAATACATAGAAAGCTAGACTAAACAAACTACACTTTTTAGGTTTACAAAAATACGCAATAAAAATCTAGTCAATTGACAAACCCCTCATAAATGAGTCTTCAACAACCAAGACCTAACCATAAATGAGTCTTCATAAATGCGACATGCCGTACGTGGCACCTGCGATCCAGCCATTCATGCATGCGGTTGCACCCATGCATTGCAGTCCAAACCAAGAGCTCACTATATTGATTTGTGAGCACATGCACGCAATACATGGTCACGAGTTTAATAATATCTCACTGGTCTGAAACTCGTAAGCAATATACGTTACTTCATCTTGAATCAGAGCCAAAATCTCTAGTCTGAACCCGCGATCAAGGGATCGTGTCACAAGGTCGCGAGTTCCAACAAGTGAAGATTGACTGAACCTACAACTAGCCAGTTGCGAGCGCATGGTTGCGCATAAGGGTCGCGAGTAAGAAACAACATGGTTTCTCAAAGGCTAAGAACTCGTAATAACATACACTAAGAGCTAAAAGCTCGAGCACGAAAGTTTCCAACTAGGAAAATGATTTACACAAATCGACATGCAACCACAAGATATGAACTGAGCTTGCATGCGACGAATAGACCTACAATGTAGGGACAAATGTATATGTTGTGTACATGTTTGCGCCTAACTTTCTTCAAGAATCACAAGTTAAGATATAATCTTATTGTAGTGAGATCCCTTAAGATGATGGCAATGCTTGTAAAGTTGCTTCACTTGAAGTGTGAATCCACGGCCGGACTAACTATACAACTAAATTACAAGCGGGTGTTTTGATGTAGGAATAAGTCAATTAAAAAATATGTCCTCACCATAAGAGTTTAAAAATATTATTGTTTATTATATTAAATATAAAACAAATTTATTAAATTTTAAAAATAAATAAATATGGGCCATGCTACTACACAATATTGATATATTTACAGCAGTGGTTATTAGTCAGTTTAATTTTAGTTTGAATTGTAAGGACAAAAGAATAATACATGGTTTAATTGCAGTAACTTGAAGTGTGTTTTTCACTAAAGGCTTATATTCAACAAAGCCAGTTAAATGTAGCAACCCCCATTCCGTTAGTTAAACCCCGTTAGAGACGACTTTCACTAAATGGCTTGGGGTAAAATAGTTATTTGATATTTTTCAAACTAAAATTTATAATAAAACCTAAAACTATTAACTTAATTTTTAATTAAAAAAAAATTGTCCAATAACACATTGCCATCATCCAAAATTTTTTTTTCTTTTGGGTAAAGAAAGGACGTTCATTAAACTGAAAGGAGTCTGGCATCATCCAAAATTACATATCCAATAGAAGGAGGAAAATCCTCCAACCAAATAGAGAAATTAACTAAAGAACAAACCAATTTGGCAAGAGAATGCACACTTCGATTAGCAAAACGAGGGATAAAACTGATAGTTTCAATGTTGCAGACTGTTAGGAGATTAACAATATCTTCAATTACAAAATCAATATTAGACATCCAATTTTTTTTTTAAAAAGTAAATGCATTAAAAAAGAAAAAAGAAATTAAAAAAAAAAAGAGATCCGGAGATAGAGTCCACCTTCATATGTCACTCTGTCTGATGGAGCTCACTCCGACGGAGTGATATGCTCTATCAGAGATGGAGCAAGATCTATCTATTTTTTTTGAAAAAAAAAAAAAATCTGCTTTTGTGGATTATTTTAATTGATTTTTGAAATGAAATTTTTGTGCCGGTTGATTGTGATGAAGATGAAGATTGTTTTGTAATGATGTTTGAGATGGAGTGATGTAGTGGAAGCTCTGTCGAGAAAAACCTGCAAGAAACAAATTGAAAACGACCTACTAAAGTTACGTTGATTCGCGCACGAATACCAGAATATTTAGGCTTCAAATTCGTTGATTTAATAGAATACCGAAATTGGATGGAATTAGAGAAACTCTAACTTTTATAAATCAAAAATTGATTAGCCTTTCGGCTTACATCTTTATTTAAAGCAAATAATACATAACCCTAGTCGTATTCCTTGAAAAACAAGAAAACAAGCCTAAATAGAAAAAATTACCAAAAAAGGAAAAAAGGAGATTAAAGCAAAAATTAATTCTACTAAGAATCCTAAGCACCCCGGAATTCACGGAAGTAGATTCGAACTTGGGAAATTCGATTTATTGCAAAAACAAAACTTTCCTACAACAGCAAAAACGGCCTTTTCGGGGCCTAAACGATGGAATTCGCCTAAAAAAGGGTATGCCTCACTGCCAAAAGCGGTGACTTTGAAAGCTCAGGCCGAATCGCATTAACAGTAAAAATTTCACGTCATTCCAACTCCGTCTCCCGGACTAGTAGGATTGAAATGACCTATTTCCTTGGTCTTTTTCCTATCCCACCCCTCCATCAACTCTAATGCCATATCATCTATTGCTGCTGCATCATGGAGTTGAAGATGAACTGTGATAAAGATGATGAAGATAATTGAAGAAGAAAGAAGAAAGAAAACGAAAATTGTTGGAGGAGACCTTGTGATTTTAGTACTATAACATGTGTTTGATTATATTGCTGAAAAAGCTAAGCTGAATTCTGTGAAGTCATCAATGGAGGATGAAATCCAGATTTGGAAATATTGTACTCACAGAATAATACACTACAACAGAGTATTTTTATCAGCTAATTAACTAACTGAAAACTAACAGAAATGGCTACTAAAATAGTCATGCTTTAGTCACGCAAATAGCATGTGTTTGTGACACCTATGCATGTACACTATCCCGGATCAAAGTCTACTGACTTGGCAGCAGACTTGTACATGCCCTTCTGCCTTTGATGAAATTGATATTGCATAGAGGAGTTGCTGATCTGATGCTGATGATGATCAGCATCTCCTGAGCTGTTCATCGGGCAAGGATGCTGCTGGTACACAGCTAGTCCTGCAACAGCTGTAGACAACTCGTTTGTATTGTCATGCAAAGGCGTGTTGCTCTAGTAAGAGGATTGCAGCATTGCAGGCTTTACCAAGCTCTCATTCACAGACCTGAGTCTGTAGGACTCCTCCAAATTCTATTTTACATTTTTTTTTGTAACTGAAAAAACATTGTGGATCAATTTTTATGTTAGAGATCTGGTCCAATTGCACTTTTTTCGTTTTTTGAAAAAGTTTTGATTTTTTAATTAAATTGTATTATTATTTACTAGCTTAAATTGATTATTTTAAGAGTAAATTGACAATTTTAAGCATATTATATAACAGTGTTGTAGTTATTCTTTGTATTATAATTTGCACAATCATGATCTGACTTGTTGAGATTCATTTTGACTTAGACATTGGAGAACTTTTTCAGGTCAATCGACTTCCTCTCGTCGATCATCTCCAACTAAAGGCCATGTCAATTTATCAGAAAATCAACAAGAATATTTATTTCTCTTATAAACTATTTAATTTTATGCTAATTATCTTCTCAACAAGTAGCTCGTACTCCTTCGTTGTATTACGTCTGTTTCCTGCTCGTTCTTGATTAATGGTGATGTTGTTTGTAAGATGATTCCTTCTCGCGGGTTGCGTCAGGGAGATCCGTTTTCTCCCTTTTTGTTTATTATTTGTAGCGAGGGCTTTTCTGGTTTGTTAGGAGCTGCGGAAGCTCAAGGTTGTTTGGTGGGGTTACGTATGACAGCCTCCTTTTCTTTCGTTGTGAGACCCAATTATAGAGAACAAAATAAATTAATTAAGTTCATACAGTAAGATTCAGATATGAAAAAAAATTGGGTTAGTTTCGTAAGACTCGACATGAAAAACGAAATTAGATTTGAGAGGCTCATATATCACAAATTAAATCCAATTTCCTTAGGCCCATTCAAGCCCAATATGAAGCAAATTTACATGGTAAAACACTACTGGAAATGCAAGGGGCAGCAGCTGCTTCCTTTATTATATTAAAGTAGCTGGTGGCAAATTAAGGACAACACACCTAGCTGTCATACAAGTCAATACAGCGGCATACTATGCTGCCAAACAGCATCCTTGCAAGCTGCTGTTTAGCACGTTTTTGACATCCTAAATCGTGACTTAGTGATTAGGAAAAAAGGTGGAGTATAAGGCAGTTCAAATAGGTGAAAAACATAAAGTTTTGGTGAGAAAACGTGTGAGGAAAACTGCTACGACAACAAAGAAGTGAAGAGAAAAATATTAGCAAAAGTACTTGCTAAGCTTTGCGGTATTCTTGGGATTTCAATCCTAAATTCTTCTGTGATATTTTCATTATGATATTTTATGGATTGTAACGAAGTTCTTGGTGATTTTTAGGGGAGAAAGAGATACAAAGGGAATCTAACATTCTTGAACCCAACTAGAAATTATTTATTTATACAAAGAGATATAAAGAAATTATTGGTATTTTCAAAATGGATTGATATACATTTTGTGTTGAGATTGATATATTATATTGTGTTATATAAAATTGATTGGTTAAAGATTAAATGAAGTTTTATACAAATGATTTATATATGTTTATTAAAGATTTAGTTATGTTTTACATGAATTTAATTTATGTATGGATGTTAGAGATTTATTACGTTTATTTGATGTGATTCTTAAAACCAAGTATTTTATATGATTTTGAATTATATATGGACACTAGAGATATGGTTATGTTTGATGAATTAAGCTATAGAGATTTTTGTTATATGTGAGAAAAATAGATATGCTTAATGATTATATTATAATGAGGATTTATTTAAGCATAAAGTTTTTGAGTAGAGATTGAGAGAAATGTCATGAGTTTTTGAACACCCATTTCGTACCATTCCTTATAATTAAGATTTAAGGCTTTCGGGCCACTCTGCGTACATATGTGAGAATAATTTCTCTGCACAGGCGAAATATATTTGCATGGTGTATGTGAGGTAAGTCTTAAGCTCTGCGTGTGCATTATGATATGGATCCTGCAACACGTATGTGAGAATTTCCCTGGGTACGGACATTGGTGTAGAATTATATTTGTGAAATGTTATATATGATTTAATGATTAACTTATAAAGGATTATTGTTTTCAATGTTTCAGTTATATATAATTGAGATAAGGTTTTTGAAAGAGTAAACATATACATTTATGTTTTGTTTGTGAAACAAAAAGTACATCCACTCACTGGGCATTAATGTTCACCCTCTATTTTCTTTAATTATTTTCCAAGTAGCTTCCCGGTCGTGTAAACTCTCCAGTCTTGAGGTGGGCCACTATGACATGTAGAATGAGGATCACTTTGTTGTTTCTACATGTTATATACATATATCTTACATCATGTAGGCTTGTTTGTATGTGTAAAGATACTTAGTAGTAATGCCTGTTTTAAAAGTACAGTTTTCATCTTTCTTTAAGTTATCTTTACACATTGTAAGAACTTGTTTAAAAGAAAAAAAAAAGACTACTATGTTTAGTAATCTTAGTTATAAATGCAATGAGTTTAATATGCATATTTTAGTATGCTTCTTAAAATGATTTGAATTTTACCTTGTTTATTGAGTATATTTGATTTGAGAAAAAAAGGAAAGGGACAAACGGTCCTATTTCGAAGTTGAGATTGTTGTTATTTTAGAAATGTTACTATAATGTTTCAGGAGGAAATGTTTCAAAAATAGAGAAAATGCTGTTAAAATTTTTATTAAATAAATCTTAAACTCTAAATTTTATATTTTTATATATAGCATTTCCTAAATAGATTGAGAATTTTAACCAATTTTAAGTACTTCATAGGACTTCCTTTGACTCAGGAGAGGAGTCGGGGTGGGTCTTGTCATTCGTGCTTCTTTGGAAGACTGTGGAGTGGTGGGTTCTATTCTGGATGATTATTCAGTGGCATCAGGGCAGAAGATTAATTTTGATAAGTCCACAATTTGTGTGAGTAAGCAGGTTCCTGCTGGTTTGAGTTTGGGGTTGGCGCTTTCTCTAGGGGTGTCTCTAGTTCCTTGCCATGCGAAGTACCTGGGCTTCCTTATGTTGCTAGTCGGAATCGTCGTAATTTATTTGATAGCATTAAATCTCGAGTGTGGCATAAGTTGAGTGGGTAGAGTAATAAGTTGTTCTCTACAGGGGGCAAGGAGGTCTTGATCAAGGCGGTTGTTCAGTCTATCCCTACTTACTTGATGAATCTTTTTCAGTTTTCGGCTTCTTTAATTTCTGAGCTTCATCGCATGATTGCCCGATTAAGGTGGGGGAGCTATGATAATAAAGGTAGAATTCATTGGTGTACATGGAAGGCTTTGTGTAAAAACAAGCTCGCTGGAGGACTTGGGTTCAGAGACTTAGGCCGTTTTAATCAGGCGCTCTTAGCAAAGCAGGGGTGGCGGTTGATCTAATACCCGAATTCCTTGGTTGTCCGTGTTCTGAAGCACATTTATTTTTCTCGTTCTTCATTTCTCCAAGCCCAGATTCCCTCATCGGCTTCCCTGGTATGGCATAGTATTGTTTAGGGCCGGTCGATCATTAAAAGTGGCTTGCATTGGCGTATCGGAGATGGTTCGACAATGTCGATTCTTGGAGATAGGTGGCTTCCTCGGCCATCCACCTTCAAAGTAGTTGTTGGCTGCTCTCTTCCTGGCAACCCCTCTGTTGCAATGCTTAAAACGACTTCTGGAGCTTGGGATTCGGAGCTGATTCAGAGTGTCTTTGCTCCTATTAATGCTGAGTCTATCCTTAACTTGTCGGTGTCTGTTCGTCGCTATCCCGATCGGCTTCTGTGGCACTTTAATAAGGATGGTAAATATTCGATTCGCAGCAGGTATTGGGTGGCTTATGAATTGGCAGATTCTGATGGCTCACCTAACTCTGTTTCTGTGTTTAAATGGTGGAAATTTTTGTAGGGTTTGATGCTGCCTTCTAAGGTGAAATTATTTGTGCAGTGGGCTTGTCTTGATCTGTTGCCTTCTAGGGTGAATCTTATTGCTTATACGGTTCCAGTTGATGCCTCTTGTCCGCTGTGCTGCTCTTTGCCCGAGTCCTCCGTCCATGCATTGTGGTGCTGCAGCTCTTTGGTGGATTTAAAGGCTGCTGTTCCCTCTCTGATTGGTCTGACTGTTCCTGCGATAGGTTCTTTTTTGGACTTCATTTTGGCTTGTAAGAGCTGTCTGATGGAGAATGAAATGGAGCTACTACTGGTTCTGTTGTGGAGGTTTTGGTTTTGCCGGAACAGAGCTGTCAATGGCACTCCCTTGCTGCCAGTAGAGGAGATAGTGACCTAGTCCCAATGCTTTCTTAAGGAGTTCCATGCTGCAGCTGATGTCCCCTCCGTTTGCTTTGCACCGCTGATTGAACGTTGGTGGGCTCCTAGTCCAGGTTGGGTGAAATTAAATTCTGATGTGGCTTTGGATTTTCGAGGTCGTCACTTGGGGTTTGAGGTGGTTATTCGTAGTTCTGATGGTGTGATGTTGGCTTCTTGTTCGTCTTCAGCTTATGGTCTTTTCTCTCCTGATATTGGTGAAGCTTTGGCAATTCTTCGCGGTATTCAACTTGCGGTTGATATCTCTTGCTCTGATGTGGGTTTAGTTGTGGAGGATATTTTAGCTTTGGCTTGTCATTTTTCTTATTGTTCCTTTTCTTTTGTTCGTCATAGTGCTAATAAGGTTGCCCATGGACTTATTAAGTTTGGTCTCTCTATCATCCTAGTGGGATTTGGATAGAGCATATTCCTAGTTGTTTGGTTGGTTTAGTTTCGGACGATAGTCATGCTAGTTTATAATTTCGTTTGGTTTTATATAGTTCTCTTTTCCTCGAAAAAAAAAGAAAAAAGTAGTTCGTATAGTTAGAATAAAACTTTATAAACCTTTCGCAGTGTGAGAATATATTAATTATATTCAGATTTTTTTCAAGAATTTATATTCCCCTATAAATGTCAAATGTGTGTGATATAAAGATGAGTGCTAGGCTACTGCAGCAACACAGTCGTCACATGTCGCTCCTCTAGTGTGAAATGTGGCGTTCCTTTATTTTTTTCTAACTTTTATAAATAAATTCACTTTAATCCTCATATTTATATTTTAATTTTATAACCCTAAATTATTATAAATTTATTAATTTAGTTCATATTATCAAAATTTTAATGGTTTAATGGAAATGAAGTTCAAAATGGATTGTTTTACCTCTAATAATAGGATATGTGCATTGAAAGACGGATTTAACCTCCTACTTGTAACACATGTTATTATACTATATTTTGATACATATACCTCTTATTTTATAATAAGTAATTAAATACTATAAAAATATAAAAAATATTTTTTTATTAAAAAACTATTGCCACCCGAGGAAGTGATGTCTCCTAGCGTCTTACGTGGAGGCCACCTATTTTTTTTTTCTAAGTTTTTTGTTTCAAAATTTTTTGTATTTATATTTATATAAAATAATAAATTTGATAATTATTTTAATAATTAAGTTTAATTTTTAAATTTTAATTATTATAATTTTTTTTCTTACTTTTAGTTTTTATATTTTGATATCAAATAATTTTGAACTTCATTTAAGTTAGACTATCAAAATTTTAATTATATGAATTAAATTAATAAATTTATAATAATTTAGGACCATAAAATTAAAAATATAAATATGTGGACTAAAGTAAATTGTTTATAAAAGTAAAAAATAAAAATAAACGAGCGCCAGATGTCGCACCAGATGAGCGATATGTGGCGACTGGTGCTAGTCAGGGCCGGCCTTGACTTTTTGGAGGTCCGAGGCGTTAACTGAAAATGAGGCGCTAACACATTATACTTCGATAAATTCTAGTAAATATAAAATTTTTACTAGGCATATTTTTTTTATGGCTGGAACCCAATGGGAGGAAACATGCTTTCTATGAAACATGCTTAATGTTTTAACTTTCAAGTACAGGTAATATGCACTATGCACAATCAATGAACTAATCAAAACACAGCTATTTGATCAAAGTATCAAACACAACCAGTAGAAGGCTAGATGCAACAAGAGTGATAGAACCTGATTTATACTCATATAAAAAAAATGTCTAAATCTTCCAGCTGCAGAGTGCAATATTCCACCTTCCAAAAATAAAACATTAATTATTAACAAAAATTGTATATACAATTTAAATTAAAAAACGATATATTCAAATAAAATAAAATAATCTATTGAAAAAAATAAAAATAAAATTCATAAGTTGCACACAAACAACACTTATAATACAAATTAAAAAAACTAAACAGAAAAAATATAATAAATTTAAATCAAGTAAAAATATAAAGTGAAAAAAAATTAAAAAAACCTAAACAATATTTAATAAAACTAACTTACAATATAATTTTCTAAACAAAAAATAAATTTTTATTTACTTTATAAACAATATAAATTAGGATACTAAAATAGTAAAAATATTAATTTTACCTATAAAAAAAATTAACTTACATAATTAATGGTGTGATTAGTTTGTTATGCAATTGGAGTGGTCTTCTTCCACCCTCCCCATTACAAAAAGAAAAAATGACAGTTGCGAAATCAATTTAATAACAATTTAATAGCTATTGCTAGAGGCCTAGAGCTGTGTGTGTTTGTTATGGGTCAGTGGGTGTTTAGTTTAGTTTGCAAATAATTTTTTTTTACCTTGTTTGCTTTCGTCGTCGGTTGCAAAATTTCAGTGCAGAGGAAAAAAATGATGAAAAGTCAAATTGCAATGGGTGGCGGCAGAATAAAATAGTGAAAAGCAAAAATTGAACATACAATTGTTGGATACAGGACAAATATATTATTATATTGATTATGGGCTCCAGTCAATATTTTTTTAAGAAAAAAATTACATGGGCTTAATAAAATTGGTGATGGCCCAATATACATTGGCCTGGTGGGATAAACATAAAAATGAAAAGAAAATTTGTATGGGCCAAGTATAACAAAAATATTTTTTTTATATATATACAACAAAATTACAATTTATGGGGCCCTCTGGGTTCGAGGCCCTGGGCCGTCGCTCTTTGCGCTCTAGCCTAGGGCCGGCCCTGATACTAGTTTATGAGAATAAATATCCTTAACGACTAGAATTGAGTTGATCACTTAATTTCAATTTTTTTTAAGGGGGTACAATTACAATATCAACAACTGCCGGGACAGTGCACTAACCACTTTACTACAAGTGAATGTGCAATATGTATATTGTCATATCCAAACAATTTGGAATATATATATATATATATATATATTTGCAATATGATTAATGAAACAAATAAAATATTAAAAATAATAATAACTTTTTTATACCTATTAAAATGAATCAATCATGCTCCACAATCACAAACGACGGCGCAGCAGTTTTATGACTTGGAGATGAATAACTAAATAAAGAAAAATGACGATATTTTCATAAAAAAATTTGATATATAGACAAAGAAAAACAAATTTGTAACAGAGATGGGAAATGTTAAAATTAATATATTAAAAAAAAAGGTGAAAAACAACATAAGATTTACAACATATTTACAAGAAAAGAGAAAGCTTACCGTAATACTTAGTAATACTCATTTGATGATAACT
The DNA here is from genome assembly GCA_003430845.1 of Xanthoceras sorbifolium. NCBI lineage: Eukaryota > Viridiplantae > Streptophyta > Magnoliopsida > Sapindales > Sapindaceae > Xanthoceras > Xanthoceras sorbifolium. The sequence continues at coordinate 6,229,858 of CM010614.1, read as the reverse complement.
TCCATTTAGAATTGAATTCTAATCGGATCAGCAACTTACCAGAAAATCAACAAAGAAAAATACTTGTTTCTCTTATAATTTTTTGATAAGTTACTGCCCGATTTAAATTCACCTCTATCCTGATAGTCATTCGTGCATACTTTTCATCTAGAATTTAATTCTAAACGGATAAGTAACCTCTCAAAAAAATCAACAAAGAATACTTGAATTCACCTCTATCATAAAGTTCATATCCACTAAATGTATTTTGATGACAATTGTCTTCTGCATTCGCGTTTTATATAGCCATTTAAACAAAACTTTATAAGCCTTTTATAGTATAAGAATCCCTTCTCCTAATATACTAATTATTATCAGGATTTTCATACTATAAAAAGATTTTTATACCATAAGCAACGCAATACCTAATTAAATTTTAAATCTTTTATAATATAAAATCTCTATTATGGGTAGGTGGATATTATCATCATTGCATGTTTTTAAATAAAGGAAATATTTTTAGATGAGACGTATGCGTAAATTACTATTAGATTAAAGGAGAATTCAAAACGGACAATAACTTACCAATAAATTATATATTACAAAAGTAAGCATTCCCAGTTGGGTATCTAGTAAGTTGTTGTGGCCGTAAAGTTGGAGATGATAAAAAAGATGATAACGATTGACTTGAGAAGAGCTCTTTAATGTCTCAATCAGAATGGATTTTAAAAATTCAATAATAACTTTTTAAATGATAATACAAAAATAAACAATAATACTGTTAATTTAATATGCTTAACAAAAAAATCTAACTAGATTCCATTTTTTCCGAATCGTCGTTAGATTGATCTCATGTACCAAAAGTAAGATAGGCAAGTCACACGATACACGTGATTTGCCATGTCAGTCAATTTATAAAATCTTTTGCCAATTGACCAATATAATTTCGGCTCATCAATCATTAGACCCTTATGCCAGTTGACACACGTTTGATATTTTTTCTTTGGCATGTTCTGATGAGTACTCAAAAGTGATATTTATTGTCTATAAATCTTATGTATTTTGAGCATGTTTTCCTGATGATGTGGCCTAGGTGAACAGTACCGTACATGTGAATAGTGCATTATGAACAGTACGTACACGTGAATAGTACATGATGAACAGTGAAATGGCGGCTTCAACAGTCAATGGACGTATTCGTAAGCAGTGACGTCGTGAATCGTATTCGTAAGCAGTGACGTCGTGAACAGTACGTACACAGTACCGTACATGTCAATAGTCAGGCTGAACAGTGCAATGGCGGCTTGAACAGTGAAATGGCGGCTTCAACAGTCAACAGTCAACAGTCGTATTCGTAAGCAGTGACGTCGTGAACAGTACGTGAACAGTGCCGTATTCGTGAACAGTACCCCCGATGAACAGTACCCAGAATTTTCTTATAAATACCCCATTTCCTTCATTTAAACAAAAGGGAAGAAAGAGAGAAAGTAGAGAGAGAATAGAGGAGAAGAGAAGCTACTACCTTTCCTTCCTTCATTTTATTCTATTTTTGTATTTCTTTTCATGGAGAACTAATCTCCTAACTAAGGTGAGGGGAGAAACCTAAGATTATTTATGTGTATTGTTGATTCAATTTAGACAAGTATTTCAATATAAATTTGGTTTTTGGTTTGTTCAATTTAATATTTGGTTTAGCTTCTTTTAATGATTGATGGGTGTTATATAATCTTATTCATAGGTTCAGTCATGCTTTTCCTATTGTTTAGTAAAAACATCCATGCTTTTATAATTTTGGTGAGCCAATAGATTATTTAGAATTTCGATTGGAATTATTTCTTGATAGATTGTTGCTGTAGGTACAGGCTATGCTTGAGATTTTTCCTATAAGAAATTAGTTGTGCTTATGTGTAAACACCATCAACCGAATTCATCTTTTCTATGTCTATTCTTATGTAAGTTTTAAGAATATAATTGAATCAATAATATTGCATAAATAATTAAAGGTGGAACCCCGAAGCCTTAGTATTTCTCATTCATAAGTTTTACTATCAATTAAACACAATTGAATTGTTTTATCAATTGTAATTTTGCGATCTTTCTTACTGCTCTTCGTGGTACGACACTCGTTACTCCGAGTTATACTGCTACGCGACTCCTGCACTTGGGATTAGCAAGCAATTTTTGGCGCCGTTGCCGGGGAGTGGTTCAAGCAAAGACCGCCGAATTTTCCCTACATTTGGTACACTCGTTCCATTTTCTTTACTTTCTTTCAGTTTACTTATTTTCGTTTTTATTTTTATTTATTTATTTATTTTTGTTTTCTTTGTTTTGTATTTTGTTTTCATCATATGCGCTATAGAGATCAATTTGGTAGATTTATTAAGAAGCCTGCATCTGAATCTGAACACGAATCTGAATCTGAATCTGTAATTTGTCTGAGAAATATATTTGCTTCTTCTAGTTCATCTACATCAGTTGGAGACATGGAGGATTTTAATAATGATTTTGCATTGAATAATAATAACAATCCTCCACCACCAGTAAGAACTTTACAGAATTATTTGCATCCAGCACGTAATACTGCTCCTTCATGCATCATGTTACCACATAACATGCCTAGGTATGATTTCAAACCTGGCATGGTTCAACTTCTTCCTTCATTTCATGGTCTAGAGAATGAAAATCCATACTTGCATGTTAGAGCATTTGAGGATGCAGTTTGTGCATTTTATAATCAAGATGAGGGATTGGATTTTGTGAAACTGAAATTTTTCTCATTCTCTCTAAAAGATAAAGCAAAAAGTTGGTTGTATTCTATGGGGGCTAGGTCTATAGGTTCATGGGATGAAATGTGTGAAGCATTCTTTAATGAGTATTTTCCTAACCATAAAACAATGGCTTTAAAGAAAAAAATTTCAAATTTTGCTCAAACTGAAAATGAGTCATTATATCAAGCATGGAAAAGGTTTAAGGAGCTCTTAAGTTTATGTCCACATCATGGTTTTGAATCTTGGCGTCAGGCTAGTTACTTCTATGAGGGACTTCTCCCTAAGGATCGTCAATTCATTGAGTCTATGTGTAATGGAAACTTCATGAAAAAAGATCCTGATGATGCTATAGAATTCCTGAATGAAATTGCTGAAAAAGCTCATCAGTGGTCTACCCCCAGTCCACTTGATAACACAGATCGTTCCAAGCCTTCTACATCTTCTACTAGTAAAGGAATCTATCAATTGAAGGACGAAGATAGTTGGAAGTTGAAATATGAGACCTTGGTGGCCAAATTAAATTTAAATAACTCTTCTGTGCCTCAATCTGTTAATCAGGTTAATTCTACTCAAATATGTGATCATTGTTATGATATTGGTCATTTCAGTCACAATTGCCCTTCTTTGCAGGTATCGCAGGACCCTCAGGTTGCTGCCATTGGAAACTTTCAGAAACCATATTCTCCATATTCAGAGGTATACAATCCAGCAACAAGGTTCCACCCTAATTTTCGTTGGAGAAATGAACCTCAACAACAGGTAAGTGCTCCTAACCATCAATTTTCAGCGCCCAATTCATTTAATTCTAAGCCATCTTTGGTAGATACTCTTCAGGCATTTATGCAGGATCAACAAAAACAAGGCCAGAGGTATGAAACCATATTCACTAAATATGATTCCATGATTGGACAGTTAGTTGAAGAGAATAAGGATATTAAGAATCAAATTTCTAAATTGACTAATTCTCTTGCTGTGAATGAAAAAGGGAGGTTTCCTTCTAATACTGAACCAAATCCTAAAGGTTTAAATTCTTGTGAAATATATGAACATGTTGATTCTTTTACTCTTAGGAATGGTAAAGTTATTGATACTATTCCTTCGGCTAAGGATGTAGAGAAATCTAAGAGTAAAGATAAACTTGATGAGTCCAAACTAAATGATATTGCAGAGAGTTGTCCATTGCCGGCACCTTTTCCAAAAGCTTTACAGTCTTCAAAGAAATTGAATAAACATTCTGATATCTTAGATCTTTTTAGGCAGGTAAAAATCAATATTCCTTTGTTAGATGCTATTAATCAGGTTCCAACATATGCTAAATTTTTGAAAGATATGTGCACTGTTAAGAGAAAGCATAATGTGAAGAAAACTGCATTTTTAGCTGCTCATGTAAGTTCTGTGCTTCAAAATAAAATTCCCCCAAAACACAAAGATCCTGGAAATCCTACTTTATCATGTGTTATTGGAAGCCATTTGATTGATCGTGCTTTACTTGATTTAGGTGCTAGTGTGAATTTAATTCCTTATTCAGTGTACTTGCAGCTAGGTCTTGGTGAGATTAAGCCCACAAAGCTTAAATTGCAGTTGGCTGATCGTTCCATAAAAATTCCAAGGGGAATAATTGAGGATGTGTTGGTTCAAGTAGACAAATTTTACTATCCTGTTGATTTCTTTATTTTGGATACTGAACCTATTTCTGAGACTGAAAATCAAATTCCTGTGATTTTAGGACGTCCTTTCTTAGCTACATGTGATGCTAACATTAGCTGCAGGAGTGGAGTAATGAGACTCAGTTTTGGGAACATGACTATGGAAGTGAACATTTTTAATGTGTTCAAGCAACCACAGGGAGACGATGAATATGAATTTGTTGATTTTATTGGAACTCTAATGCATGATCAATTTGCTAAAAACAGTGTTGTTGATGCTTTAGAGAATTTTCTTGTGAATTCATATGATTCTACTTCACCTGAAACTGTTGAAGTTGCTGAAATTTCTAAAATTAGTGCATTTTTTGATACTTTTCAGGTGCAAGACGCTAAAGGATGGTATCCCAAGTTTGAGAAAATCCCACCACGTGTTGAGAATAAGCCGTCAAGCGTAGAGGTGCCAATTTTGGAACTGAAACCTCTGCCATCAGGTCTGAAACATGCATTTTTGGGCCCAAATGACACCTTTCCTGTGGTAATATCTTCTCAACTTACTTCTGAGCAGGAAAATAAATTGATTACTGTTTTGTATGCTCATAAATCTGCAATTGGTTGGTCTCTAGCTGATATTAAAGGAATCAGTCCTCTTGATTGTACTCATAAAATTCTTTTAGAGGATGATGTTAAACCTTCTAGGGATGCACAGCGTAGATTGAACCCCAACATGAGAGAAGTTGTAAAATCTGAAGTTTTAAAATTGTGGAATGCTGGAATAATTTATCCTATATCTGATAGTAAGTGGGTGAGCCCTACACAGGTTGTGCCTAAGAAATCTGGAGTAACTGTAGTCAAAAATGATAAAAATGAGTTAGTTCCCACTAGAGTCGTTTCTAGTTGGCGCATGTGTATTGATTACAGGAAGCTAAATTCTGCAACTAGGAAGGATCATTTTCCCTTACCCTTCATTGATCAGATTTTAGAAAGGGTTGCTGGCCATGAGTTTTATTGTTTTCTAGATGGGTATTCAGGTTATTATCAAATTGAAATTGCCATGGAAGACCAAGAAAAAACCACTTTTACATGTCCTTTTGGTACTTTTGCTTTTCGTAGGATGTCATTTGGTTTATGTAACGCTCCTGCCACTTTTCAAAGATGCATGACTAGTATTTTCAGTGATATGGTGGAGCAGTTTCTTGAAGTATTTATGGATGATATATCTGTGTTTGGTAATTCATTTGATAATTGTTTATCTAATCTTAAAAAAGTGTTGATAAGATGCCAAGAGAAAAATCTTGTTCTGAACTGGGAAAAATGTCATTTTATGGTGTCTACTGGGATTGTTCTTGGTCATATTGTTTCTTCCAAAGGAATTAAAGTAGATAAGGCTAAGGTTGAATTGATTGCTAAGTTGCCCATTCCGAAGAGCATAAAAGATATTAGATCCTTTCTAGGACATGCTGGTTTTTATAGGAGATTTATCAAGGATTTTAGTGCCATATCAAGACCCTTGTGTAATCTCTTATCTAAAGACACTCCTTTTGAATGGTCCGATGCTTGTCAAGTTGCTTTTGATAGATTAATTGCATTACTCACTTCTGCACCTATTATACAATCACCTGATTGGAATTTACCATTTGAAATTATGTGTGATGCTAGTGATTATGCAATTGGAGCTGTTTTAGGGCAAAGAAAAGATAAGAAACCTTATGTCATTTACTATGCAAGTAGGACTTTAAATAGTGCTCAAATGAATTATTCTACAACTGAAAAAGAACTTCTTGCAGTAGTATTTGCCTTGGATAAATTTCGTGCTTATCTTGTTGGATCGCCTATTATTGTTTACACTGACCATGCAGCATTAAAGTACCTTTTTAGTAAAAAGGATGCTAAGGCTCGACTTATTAGGTGGATCCTCCTACTCCAAGAGTTCGACATCACTATTAAGGATAAAAAGGGAGTAGAGAATGTTGTGGCAGATCATTTATCCAGATTGATTTTTGAAGAACATCCTGATATTCGTCCAATTAATGATTCTTTTCCTGATGAGCAACTTTTTGCTATTACAGAATTACCTTGGTTTGCTCATATTGTGAATTATCTTTGTACAGGTAAGACTCCACCGGATTGGAACCCACAAAATCGAAAGAAATTCATGGTGGAGGTACGCAGTTTCTTTTGGGATGATCCTTATCTGTTTAAGTATTGTGGTGACCAAATCTATAGAAAATGTGTTCCTGATAATGAAATGCATGATGTGATTTCTTTTTGTCATAATGAAGCATGCGGTGGTCATTTTTCTGTTAAAAAAACAGCTGCTAAAATTTTGCAATGTGGATTCTATTGGCCTACTCTTTTCAAAGACACTAATGCATATTGTAGAGCTTGTGAGCGCTGTCAGAAATTAGGAGCGATAACTCGTAGAAATATGATGCCTTTGAATCCTATTTTGGTTATTGAAATATTTGACTGTTGGGGCATTGATTTTATGGGTCCGTTTCCTTCATCTTTTGGATATCTTTATATTTTGGTAGGCATTGATTATGTTTCAAAATGGGTAGAGGCTGTTCCATGTCGGAAAAATGATCATAACACTGTTTTGAAATTTTTGAAAGAAAATATTTTCTCTAGACATGGAACACCTCGAGCCATTATCAGTGATGGGGGCAAACATTTTTGCAATAAACCTTTTGCAGCTTTGATGAAAAAATATGGTGTTACTCATAAAGTTGCCACCCCTTATCACCCACAGACAAGTGGTCAGGTTGAACTTGCCAATCGGGAGATAAAACAGATTTTAGAAAAAACGGTGAATCCAAACCGCAAAGATTGGTCTTTAAGGCTAACTGATGCTCTTTGGGCTTACCGTACAGCTTTTAAAACCCCGATTGGCATGTCCCCCTACAGATTAGTCTATGGAAAAGCTTGTCACTTGCCTGTAGAATTGGAACACAAAGCTTATTGGGCTATAAAGACGTTTAATTTCAGTTTGAATGATGCAAGTTCTCTCAGAAAATTACAGCTGAATGAATTGGAAGAACTTCGGAATGAAGCATATGAGAATTCTAGAATTTACAAAGAACGCATGAAAGTTTTTCATGATAAGAAAATTTTAAGGAAAAATTTTGAACCTGGTCAGAAAGTTCTCTTGTATAATTCTAGATTGCATTTATTTCCTGGCAAGCTTCGTTCTAGGTGGACAGGTCCTTTTGTGGTTAAAAGAGTTTTTCCCTTTGGTGCTATTGAAGTTGAGGACCCTAAGAATAGTAATGTGTTTAAAGTTAATGGACAGCGTCTTAAACCATTCTTAGAAAATCTGGTTCTAGAGGATGAGACCATCTCTCTAGAGAATCCGGTCTATGAAGACTGATTTGTTGGACTTGATGTCCAATTTGTTGTAATTGTATTCTTTATTTTTATTTTTATTTTATTTTGTTGGTTTGTTTTGCTTTGTTTTATTTTGTTGTTTTGAAAACTAGCAAATTGCAGAGAAATTGCTTGGAGAACTCTTCACCATCAGGTGCACTCTTTCCTATTCTTCCTCTTCACTTTAAATAAGTTGTCTTTTATCCTTTACTTGATTTATCACATTGAGGACAATGTTTATTTTAAGTTGGGGGGAGTAATAGTCTGTTTAGTATTTTTATTCTCCAATTTGTTGGTTCTAAGTTGTTTGATTTTATTTTATTTTATTTTTTTCTTCTTTCTTTTGTTTGTTTTGCTTCTCAGCAATGATGAGATGTGTAGGTATATTTATAATATGGCATAAAAGAGATGATTTTCTTGATGTTGCAAATTCAGCTGGTTATTATGAATGTGAGCACTAATTCTCTATATTTCTAGCCGGCAAAGCATTCTTTTTCATACCATTTATAATTATGCAGCCATATTGGTACGTTTCGATGTTTTGGAATCTGCACGAGTTGAAAAGTCATGAATTAAGTGTAGACTTGCATAAACCCTTGTGAGCTTTTGAGCCTTTTATGATTGAAACATTATGCATCAATCACACTTATTCATGTGCGTATGATCTCATTTTTGTGTGTATACTCTAGAACTTGCTTTAAACCATTCGAGACATACATCAACTCAATGACCTGAAAAGGATGGAGGCACTTAGGACACACCACCATTGCCAAATTATCCTGTGCCCTTTTAATATTTACCCCTAGTTAACCCATTTGAGCCAAAATAAGCATATTCTTTCATAAAACCATTATTCTTTCCCCAAAAACTTTAAACATTATATCCTACCATATTCTATGGAATTGGTAGAGCTTTAAAAGAGATCTTGGTGTTGAAGGTTACTTGTTGTTGATGGATACATGATTGAATGATTCAAGTTGCGGGGTGATTAAGGTTTTTTTTTAAAAAAAAATAAAATAAAAAAAAAATAATAATAAAAAAATTTGAAAAAAAAAAATGAAAAAAAAAAAAGAAAAGAAAAAAAAGAGAGAGTTGAATTTGATTCTTAGTTATACTAGTGATGTTTATAATGAAGTTTGAGCCCAAAAAGTTGATACATGGCTCCGGTATAAAGTGAATTTTAAGCTTTATGTAATTTATATCTCTTACTTCTATATATGCTCTACTAGTTCCTAGAATCGTTGTGTATTCCATATCCTTTCTTTCTTTAGCCTTAACCCTCAGCTCCATTACAACCCTATATAAAGACCTCTTGATTCAGGTGATTTGATAGTGGAGATTTGGAGGACAAGCAAGCATATGGCGGCACACCCTTATGAGATCATTTGAGTGAAATACTAAACTAATTTATGAGTGATATTTTTCTTTTTCTGAGTGACATATCCATGGTGAGACTTGAAGTTGAAGCTTATTTATGCTGATTGGTTTGTGTTGAAACTGAAGCAAGGGAGTGTACTGATTATGACTGAGCTATTATCGATGTTTATGAATTAGCCTTTGCTGTGAAAAAAAAAAAAAAAAAAAAAAATGTCTAGAAGTTTTGCTCACTCTTGTAGTCGCCTTTTGAAACTGTAACATTCTGCTATACAATTCGGCTAATCTCTGAGCTAATAATGTGAAGAAAAATTAGGTAGAATTTGTTTTTAGTGGTTTGAATTTCAATTTGTTTTGAGTCGCTTGAATTGCTAGAGACTAGCAATAAGCTAGTTGGGGGGTGTGATGAGTACTCAAAAGTGATATTTATTGTCTATAAATCTTATGTATTTTGAGCATGTTTTCCTGATGATGTGGCCTAGGTGAACAGTACCGTACATGTGAATAGTGCATTATGAACAGTAACGTACACGTGAATAGTACATGACGAACAGTGAAATGGCGGCTTCAACAGTCAATGGACGTATTCGTAAGCAGTGACGTCGTGAATCGTATTCGTAAGCAGTGACGTCGTGAACAGTACGTACACAGTACCGTACATGTCAATAGTCAGGCTGAACAGTGCAATGGCGGCTTGAACAGTGAAATGGCGGCTTCAACAGTCAACAGTCAACAGTCGTATTCGTAAGCAGTGACGTCGTGAACAGTACGTGAACAGTGCCGTATTCGTGAACAGTGCCGTATTCCCAAGTGCAGGAGTGTCGAAGTAATAAATTACCCGGTGAGACCGGGGTCGATCCACGAGGAAGAATATTTAGATCCTGCAAAAACCAACAAAAATCTACAAGGAAAATATAATAGGAAAGAAAATATTATGAAATGATGGTAGGTATAATGGTGAAACAAATTAAATTAAAACATGCTAAGGTTAGAGGTTCCACTCTTGGTATATGGTTTAAGTTATATTTAACTCCGTTTTTATTACTCAATTGGAATCCACACACAAAGGAGGTTCCAATCGGAAGTTATCCCATTTAAGTTCTTTACACATCTATCAAGTTATATTTCTTTTCTTTTAGTTATATTACAATGGATACTCTACACTCCTTATGTTAAATGGGTTCAAGTACTTATTGTGCCAATCAACTACCATAAATCAAGATTCCTTTGCCAGATGCAGGTATAACCATGCGGTTCTAGACGGATTCAAGTATTTATGGTGTTGTTTGTCTACAATGAATCAAGAATCCTTGGTCAGAGGTGCAGGTACAACCATGCGGTTCTAGACGGATTCAAGTATTCATTGTGCCAAGAATTGTCTACAATAAGTCAAGATCCCCACTTCACATAAGAGTAAGAGATGAAAATTCAATTTAATAAGAAAAGTAATATAAAACAAGTAGATAAATTTACACAAATGAATATAAACTTTAAGACCATGTTAAGAGTTAAATAAATCTTTATTCACATACCAAGAGCTTTACCCTTCACCTTAGCAAAAAGAGAATTTAGCTACTCATGATAAAAGAAAGAAAACAAGTAAAAGAAATAAAATGAGCAAGAGAGAAATTAGATTATCACAAAAGTTCAACAATACAACAATGTAAGGTGAACTTGGCAAGGAACCCAAGCTGCCTTCAAGCTTATACAAGGCCTCTATTTATAGACACAATGAGAGGCAAACAAGTCAAAAATGGTAGGAATAAATTAATGCAAGTTGATTGAATTTGGTAAGGTAAAGTTGTCAACTTTGTTGTTTTCCACACATGCACTGACTTTTCCACCGAATTAGGCACCGTTCCTTTGACAATTTGATCTCGTGATAAACATCAAAGTTGTAGATAATTCTCTTATCTTTCTAGAATGATAAGACTCATAATATTTTGAATTTGTTGGAGAGAGTTATGGCCCAAATAGTGAAGACTGCCCAATTGACGCGGCCATGCAAACCAGCCCAAGATAATCCAATATTTGTCTTCAAAGGAGTCCAAATCTGATAAGAGTTTACAAACCAAACTTATAGGGCTATGAGTTATCTTTTCAACACTATCAAGAACGTAGTGATTGGATATTCGAGTGCAAAGTTATGCCCATTACACTGAACCTGCATCAAAATAGAAAGTTTAACAATTAAGTGTAGTTATAAATAAGTTAGGTAATTTGATGACACTAATAGTATAAAATAATGGTTTTAACCTTTATTATTATACAAATTTAAGTGTTCATCACACCCCCCAACCAGCTTATTGCTAGTCCCTAGCAATTAAAGCGTTATCATTTCATAATGATTTTTCAAATTTATATCTAAGTCTTCATTTACCCATTCTTCGTTTGTTCTATCCAAATAGATGAACTCTCGACAAAAATATTTAATTTGTCTTCTTCATTTTTGTATGCAACATGTACCCTTAGACAAGATATTGACAAACCTTCTTTGTGCTCATTATAAGTTGACATAAGTTCATGGGGCTTCACCGAAAATATCAAAGTTCTATTCTAATGTTTCTTCCAAAATAACTTCCTTAGGCAGAGCAATGTATTTCTTCCTCTCTCTCTCTCTCTGTTTTTTTTTTTTTTTTTTAAATAAGATATATAGTACATTCCTAACCCATGTAGCAAGCTTTAGGCCAATGACTCCCAGATCAGTTGACCTTAGGGCATTAGGTGTTGAGACACCCCTACGGGCTTAATAACTTGGGTTGAAATGTAACCAGATTTATATAGTAATAGTGGATAGTGCAATGTCTAGTTCCTTTAAGCTTTCTTCTTAACCCATTTAGCGAGCTTTAGGTCAATGGCTCCCAGATCAGTTGACCTTAAGGCATTAGGTGTTGAGACACCCCTACGGACTTAATTACTCGAGTTAAGAAGGCTTCGAAACCAAACATATCCATAATTTATTATTACCTTCTTTTTTTTTTTTTTTTTTTTTTTGAGCAAGAGAGGAAGAAGAGGATTCACTACCTTTGGTTGTTGATTTTGTTAACCCATAAGAATAGACTCTTAATAATCTTCAATTTGCAACCCACGATCAAATGTCAAAGTGTGTGTGTGAGAAGAGTAGTTTATGAACACTTGCTTTGGGTATATGAGCATGAAAGTCAATTTATATTTGAGAGTTCATAGATTTAAATAGTCAAACTAAGGTGAATAGTGAAGTCTCTTAATAAATTTAAAAAAAATCGAGATGAAATGATGACACTTATTATTTATTATCACAAATATTATCAACTATCCCTCCCCCCAACCAAATAAAGACATTGTCCTCAATGTCTAAGGATAAAGAGAGAGTGTAGAAGAAATTACCTGAACCAAAGATTAATGAAAAGAAAAACCTGCAACATACTAGAACAAGGTAAAAAGAACATATTTATTGAAAACAAAAATGGGAAAGAAAGAAAGGAAAAACAAAATACACAAGTCAAGCCAATCTACGCTTTTTGCTACCCTCAGCAACTGACCAATCTAACTTAGATGTGGCAATGTCATATTCGGGAACAAAAGCTTCTAATTGTTCAATCAATTGATGAACATTAGAAGCAGTGACAATGATACGTCGAGCTAGAGGTGAGATAAATTGGTTTTCCACAGCATGATCTAGGAAAGACAATAGACCATCATAAAAACCACAAATATTCAACAAGCCTATTGGTTTTTGATGGATTTTGAGTTGGGCCCATGAGGTGACTTCAAAGAGTTCCTCTAAGGTTCCAAATCCCCCTGGTAAGGCTATGAATGCATCAGCATGACTAAACATTTCAGCTTTGCGTTCATGCATGTCTGAAACAATCTGCACTTCCCCAATTGTATTTCCTGTAATACCACCCACACTCAAAGCTTTTGGGATGACACCCAAAACTTGACTGCCGCTATCATAAGCAGCTTTTGAGACACGACCCATCAACCCAAGGTTACCTCCGCCATAAACTAAATGAATCTTTTTCTCTGCTAATACCCTACCAAGCTGGTCAGCAGCTTCCTCAAATTCTCTATTCTTACCAGAACTAGACCCACAAAAGACACAAATATTAGTAAAGCGGCGTGAGATGGTGTTTGCCATTGTTATGCACGCTTTTTTTTTTTTTTTTGTGAAAATTTGTAAGGTTGTGGGAATTGGAGAAGATAGAGAAGTGTCATTTATAGAGCTCAAAAAGAAGATGAAATCATGGAAGCTATATGACTAGGTCTGCATTGGCAGATGGGTGTCAGTCTAGAGTATAAAATGTCAAAAAGAGTGGCTGACCTGTATCTGTACAAGTAGTTGTGATTGTGGCTCATATCTTCCTCTGGTTTTACGTCCAGAAACGGCTTGAACGCCCTCTATGGGTCGAGGATAGGCTTCCCATCCAATTTTCTTATAAATTGGCAAACAAGGTCTTTTAAAGTCAGATTCCCAAGACTGTATCGCTCCTGTTCTCTTTGAAATTGGTTCCATAAAGCGAGAATTGCAATATGCACATATCCACTAGGATGCGTCTCAAGAGTCAACAAAATATTGTCTAATGACTCCTTACTCAGGCCATCCTTAATGAATTGTATTTTATCTTCTCGATTTACAGACATCATTCCAAGAGAACGACAGCGCGTGTTACAAGTCGTGCGAGCACACTTATAACATACACCCAATTTCTTTGCTCTTCTTTTCTTTGCATAACTGCTTTTACCCAGACCAGGCATGTAAGTAAGAAATGAATCAGAGAACTCACCTGCCAATCTTACCTTGGCTTCAATCAGCCAACGTACCTCAACAGGGATGCCCTTGCACATTAGCATTCTTAATCTTTCGGACCGTGCTTTGTAAATTTTCATCAATGCTTTTTGAGGAAATAAGGGAAAATGATTTTTCAATTTCTCGAGAATTTCTTCCATTTTTGTGAAAAAGAAAAGGGAGAGAAAGGAGAATGTACAAAGCAAGATTTTTTTTTTTATATATTTTTTTTTATCAGCTATTGTGGGAGACTGAAAACACCGACTTGAAAAGTCACGGAGTACCGTTATCCGCCATTTAACCGGGAAAATAAAAGAAGGAAAAAGAAAAACAAAAATACAAAATTAGCCTGCAATCACAAAAAAATTAAAGTTAGAGAGAAATATGCAAACCCAATTCAAATCATATCAATGGTTTTCATAACATGGGTTTGAAAGAGGAAGAGTACCTTCTTCGAAAACTTGATTTTCTAGAAATGGTTTAAGTCTTTGACCGTTCACTTTAAACACGTTACCATTCCTAGGGTTTTCAATGTTAATGGCCCCATAAGGATAAACATGTTTCACAACAAATGGACCACTCCACCTAGATCTCAATTTTCCAGGGAATATGTGAAGTCGAGAATTATAAAGTAAAACGTTTTGCCCAACATCAAATGTTTTTCTTAAAATTGATCTGTCATGAAAGGCTTTGGTTCTATCTTTATAAATTCTCGAATTCTCATATGCATCATTTCTTAATTCCTCAAGTTCATTCAGTTGTAGCTTACGTAATTTGCAAGCATCATCAATGTTTGAATTAAAAGTTTTGATAGCCCAGTAAGCTTTATGCTCCAGTTCCACAGGCAAGTGACAAGGTTTCCCATAAACTAATCGATAGGGTGACATACCCAAAGATGTTTTGAAAGCAGTACGGTAAGCCCAAAGTGCATCGTTTAGTCTAAGTGACCAATCTTTGCGATTTGGATTAACCGTTTTTTCTAAAATTTGTTTTATCTCTCGATTAGCTAATTCAACTTGTCCACTTGTCTGAGGGTGATAAGGGGTAGCAACTTTGTGTGTAATCCCATATTTCTTCATTAGAGACTCAAAGACTTTGTTGCAAAAATGCGTTCCCTCATCACTTATAATGACTCGAGGAATTCCAAAACGACTCAAAATATTTTCTTTCAAAAATCTGACAACTGTTTTGTGGTCATTATTTCGACATGGAATTGCCTCGATCCATTTGGAGACATAGTCAACTGCGACTAAAATATAAACAAAACCGAATGATGATGGAAATGGGCCCATGAAATCTATCCCCCAACAATCAAATATTTCAATGACAAGTATAGGGTTTAGAGGCATCATGTGCCGTTTAGAAATGGCCTCCAGTTTTTGACAATTTTCACAAGTTTTGCAGAATGTGTAGGTGTCTTTGAACAGAGTTGGCCAATAAAATCCACATTGTAAGATTTTTGCAGCCGTTTTCCTTGACGAAAAATGACCCCCACATGCTTCTGTATGACAAAATTTAATGACACTACTTACCTCATTGTTGGGTATGCATCTACGAAAAATTTGATCAGGGCAATACTTGAACAGGTATGGGTCATTCCAATAAAAATTTCTAACCTCTGTCAGAAACTTTTTCTTATCTTGTGCTGTCCATTGAGATGGCATCTCTCCTGTTACAAGAAAATTGACAATGTTAGCATACCATGGCATTTTACTAATAGAAAACAAAAACTCATCTGGAAAAGAGTCATTGATAGGTGTTATGTCCAAGGATGAGTTTGTTGTAAGTCTTGACAAATGATCTGCAACAACATTTTCGGCTCCTTTTTTTATCTTTGATTGTGATGTTGAATTCTTGGAGCAACAAAATCCACTGTATCAATCTAGGCTTGGCATCCTGTTTAGACATTAAGTACCTCACAGCAGCATGATCAGTGAAAACAATAGTTGAAGAGCCAATTAAATAAGATCGGAATTTGTCTAATGCAAATATTACAGCAAGTAGTTCTTTTTCTGTAGTAGTATAATTCATTTGTGCACTATTCAAAGTTCTACTTGCGTAATAAATGACATAAGGCTTACCTTCCTTCCTTTGCCCTAGCACGGCACCGACAGCAAAATCGCTAGCATCACACATCAACTCAAAAGGCAGAGACCAATCAGGGGATTGCATGATAGGGGCAGTTGTCAAAAGGCTAATCAACTTATCAAAAGATTTTTGACAATCTTAAGTCCATTCAAATGGTGCATCTTTTATTAGGAGATTACAAAGAGGTCTAGATATTGCACTAAAGTCTTTAATGAATCTCCTATAAAATCCTGCATGGCTTAGGAAAGATCGAACATCCCTAACCGTTTTTGGTGGAGGCAAATGGGCAATTAATTCAACTTTTGCTTTGTCAACTTCAATTCCCTTAGAAGAAACCACATGTCCTAGGACAATTCCAGAGGTGACCATGTAATGACATTTTTCCCAATTTAACACCAAACCTTTTTCTTCACATCTTTTTAACACATTTTCTAAATTTTCAAGGCAATTATCAAATGAATTTCCAAACACTGTTAGATCATCCATAAAGACTTCTAAAAAATGTTCAACCATGTCACTAAAAATGCTCAACATACATCTTTGAAATGTTGTAGGAGCATTACAAAGGCCAAAAGGCATCCTTCTAAATGCAAAGGTGCCAAAGGGACATGTGAATGTTGTCTTTTCTTGGTCCTCTAGTGCTATGGGGATTTGATAATAACCTGAGTAACCATCAAGAAAACAGTAGTAGGGATGTCCTGCCACTCTTTCTAGAATTTGGTCAAGAAATGGTAAGGGAAAATGGTCTTTTCTAGTGGCAGCATTTAATTTTCTATAGTCAATACACATTCGCCAACTAGATGAGACTCGTGTTGGTATTAACTCTCCTTTTTCATTTTTTACCACTGTGACTCCAGATTTCTTAGGGACTACTTGTGTTGGACTTACCCACTTACTATCAGAAATAGGGTAGATAATTCCTACATCAAGTAACTTGAGAACTTCACCTCTTACTACCTCTTTCATGTGTGGATTTAATCTTCTTTGGGACTGTTGACATGTTCTAGCATTATCTTCTAGATGTATTCTATGTGTACATATCAAAGGATTAATGCCTTTTATGTCTTTTAAAGTCCAACCAATTGCATTTTTATGCCTTTTAAGTACCTCTATCAATTTACCTTCCTGTTCGTTGGTAAGAGTTGAAGAAATTACCACCGGGTAAGTTTGTTCTTCACCAAGGAATGCATATTTCAGTCCTTCAGGTAATGGCTTCAATTCTAGTTTGGGTACTTCTTCTTGTTTACTTTCATTGACAGGTCCCAATTCTTCAAATTTTGGCTTCCAACCTTTGTTCTCCATCACCTGGGTACAATCAAGCAATGAACATATATTAGAAACAGTAGGATCTAGTTGCATGCTTGACTCAAATGAATTAACTAAACAAGTTTCCAGAGGATCAGAAGAACTCCCTGTTTGAAGATGATCTTCAACAATAGCTTCAATCATGTTTGCTTCTTCATTTTCATCACCTTCATCTTGTGGTTGTTTGCACATGTTGAAAACATTAAGCTCTAGTGACATATTTCCAAATGTCATCTTCATTACGCCATTCCTGCAATTAATCAAAGCATTAGAAGTTGCTAAAAATGGGCGGCCTAAAATAACAGGAATTGGTTTACACCCATTAGCAACAGGTTGTGTATCCAAGACAATAAAATCCACAGGATATATGAATTTATCGACTTGTACTAACACATCTTCCACTATCCCTCTTGGCACTTTAATTGATCTATCAGCAAGTAAAAGAGTTATGGAAGTTGGTTTTAACTCACGTAGATCAAGTTCTTGATAAACTGAATATGGAAGTAAATTAACACTAGCACCAAGATCAAGTAAAGCCTGTTCAATTTTATGCTCTCCAATAATGCATGAAATTGTAGGACAACCAGGGTCCTTATATTTCATAGAATTATTGTTTTGAAGAATGAAACTTACTTGTTCTGCTAAAAAGGCTCTCTTTTTCACATTCAGTTTTATTTTCACAGTGCACAAGTCTTTTAAAAATTTTGCATAAGAAGGAACCTGTTTAATAGCATCCAACAAAGGAATATTGACCTTCACTTGTTTGAAAATTTCATAAATTTCAGGATTGTGGTTCAATTTCCTTGGATTGTTCAATGCTTGAGGAAATGGAGCTACAGGTGGGAGTTTGGTCTTTTCTTGGCTAGGTACAGGGTTATCAACCCCTTCCTTACTCTTGGAGAAAGACTTATCATCTTTCTCACAAGGATCAAGAATAGGTTTTTCGACAACCTTACCACTGCGAAGAGTTATGACTGATTTAACTTGGTCCATGTGTTGACTTCCTGAACTACCCTTTTCCAGGTTGTATTGACCCTTAGGATTGGGTTGAGGTTGAGAAGGAAATTTTCCTTTTTCATGGATGGTGAGTGTTGATGCAATCTTAGCAAGAGTGTCTTTTAAATCGGACAAGGTTTGTGAAGTTTGATTGTTAATGGTCTCTTGCTTTTCAATGAATGAATGCAATGTTTTCTCAAGGTTTTTCCTAAATTGTGGGACATAGGGTGCATAACCTTGAGTACCTTGAAAGTTTTGGTGACCTTGAGGAGGTGATGGTTGTGAAGATTGTGCATGATTATCATTCCTCCAACTGAAGTTTGGGTGATTTCTCCAACCTGGATTGTAGGTCTGTGAGTATGGGTTAGGATTTGGCCTTTTGAAAGTGTTTAGGACATTGGCTTGTTCATGGAGACATTCTTTGAATGCAGGTAGAGTTGGGCACTCCTTAGTTGAATGGTCATTGGTATCACATATGTAACACACAATTTCTTGAGCGGATTTTAGGTGACCGCTCTTTTTCAATTCTAAGGCCTCGACCTTTCTAGCTAGAGATGCAAATTTGGCTTGAATGTCATGTTCTTCCCTAAGTTTGTAAATACCTCCACTAGATGTAAAGGCTTGAGCTTTGCTCGGTGCCTCTTGGGTACCTGCAGTGTCCCAATTTTGAGCATTCTCTGCTAATAGGTCTAGGTAGTCTAGTGCCTCTTCAGGGTCTTTATCTCCAAACTCTCCATTACACATCATTTCGACCATTTGTCTACCTTGGGGTGTTAAACCCTCGTAAAAGTGTGTGACTAGTCTCCATGTTTCAAAGCCGTGGTGAGGACAAGAATTAAGCAATTCTTTGTACCTCTCCCAAGATTGGTAAAGGGTCTCTCCTAGTTTCTGGCTGAAAGTGGTAATTTGTCTTTTCAAGGAATTTGTTCTATGATGAGGAAAGAACTTTTTCAAGAACTGTTCCTGCATTTCATCCCAATTACCAATAGATCTAGACCTAAGATTTTGCAGCCATGTTTTAGCTTTATCTTTCAAAGAGAAAGGGAAAAGCTTTAGTTGG
Organism: Xanthoceras sorbifolium; assembly: GCA_003430845.1. Lineage (NCBI taxonomy): Eukaryota > Viridiplantae > Streptophyta > Magnoliopsida > Sapindales > Sapindaceae > Xanthoceras > Xanthoceras sorbifolium. The sequence goes on along the minus strand of CM010614.1, from coordinate 6,210,511 downwards.
ATGGTGTTCATGCTACAATTTGTGTCATTGTAAGTGTTGCACACTTTCTCAAACTCTCTCAAATGCAGGTATGGGTTTTCGGCATCTAATCCATGAAATTTGGGTAAAAGTTGAATAATACCCGGCTTAAAGTTAAAATGAGATGCATCTGGAGGAAAAACTAGACATGATGGAGCACTAGTTCTTGTGGGGTTCATGTAGTCTCTAAGTGTTCTAGGTTGTGCATGATCATTGTGTTGGGAACGATTGTCCCCAAGATCAGTGACTCTTTCAACTTCGTTTTCTGCCATATTTTCAAATGCAGATGGGGAGCCCCTAACAAGTCTACCAGTTGGTGTACGTGACCAAGCTCTCATGCAAGTCTTAGATGCAACAGAATAAAAGAAAACAAAAACACCAAAAAAATAATATTATTTACAAGAAAAAGAAAATGAAAAAGATGAAAAGAATTTTGATGGTTTTGAACACCAAATGATACTTCCCCGGCAACGGCGCCAAAAACTTGACACGTCCAGAAGATGGATTTCTACTCCCAAGTGCAGGAGTGTCGAAGTAATAAATTACCCGGTGAGACCGGGGTCGATCCCCGAGGAAGAATATTTAGATCCTGCAAAAACCAACAAAAATCTACAAGGAAAATATAATAGGAAAGAAAATATTATGAAATGATGGTAGGTATAATGGTGAAACAAATTAAATTAAAACATGCTAAGGTTAGAGGTTCCACTCTTGGTATATGGTTTAAGTTATATTTAACTCCGTTTTTATTACTCAATTGGAATCCACACACAAAGGAGGTTCCAATCGGAAGTTATCCCATTTAAGTTCTTTACACATCTATCAAGTTATATTTCTTTTCTTTTAGTTATATTACAATGGATACTCTACACTCCTTATGTTAAATGGGTTCAAGTACTTATTGTGCCAATCAACTACCATAAATCAAGATTCCTTTGCCAGATGCAGGTATAACCATGCGGTTCTAGACGGATTCAAGTATTTATGGTGTTGTTTGTCTACAATGAATCAAGAATCCTTGGTCAGAGGTGCAGGTACAACCATGCGGTTCTAGACGGATTCAAGTATTCATTGTGCCAAGAATTGTCTACAATAAGTCAAGATCCCCACTTCACATAAGAGTAAGAGATGAAAATTCAATTTAATAAGAAAAGTAATATAAAACAAGTAGATAAATTTACACAAATGAATATAAACTTTAAGACCATGTTAAGAGTTAAATAAATCTTTATTCACATACCAAGAGCTTCACCCTTCACCTTAGCAAAAAGAGAATTTAGCTACTCATGATAAAAGAAAGAAAACAAGTAAAAGAAATAAAATGAGCAAGAGAGAAATTAGATTATCACAAAAGTTCAACAATACAACAATGTAAGGTGAACTTGGCAAGGAACCCAAGCTGCCTTCAAGCTTATACAAGGCCTCTATTTATAGACACAATGAGAGGCAAACAAGTCAAAAATGGTAGGAATAAATTAATGCAAGTTGATTGAATTTGGTAAGGTAAAGTTGTCAACTTTGTTGTTTTCCACACATGCACTGACTTTTCCACCGAATTAGGCACCGTTCCTTTGACAATTTGATCTCGTGATAAACATCAAAGTTGTAGATAATTCTCTTATCTTTCTAGAATGATAAGACTCATAATATTGTGAATTTTTTGGAGAGAGTTATGGCCCAAATAGTGAAGACTGCCCAATTGACGCGGCCATGCAAACCAGCCCAAGATAATCCAATATTTGTCTTCAAAGGAGTCCAAATCTGATAAGAGTTTACAAACCAAACTTATAGAACTATGAGTTATCTTTCCAACACTATCAAGAACGTAGTGATTGGATATTTGAGTGCAAAGTTATGCCCATTACACTGAACCTGCATCAAAATAGAAAGTTTAACAATTAAGTGTAGTTATAAATAAGTTAGGTAATTTGATGACACTAATATTATAAAATAATGGTTTTAACCTTTATTATTATACAAATTTAAGTGTTCATCAGCGGGATACTTGAAAGGCCACTGATTTAACGCTCGCATTAAATGCGCAGTACAGACGTGGCGCTTGACATGACTCGTCCCACTTACCTAAAAGTAACCGCCTCTGGTGCTTGGGACCTACTACCCCAAAGGGTAACTCGTGAGCTTCCCGAGGAAGCCAGCTAGTGACAGCTTGTTAAACTACAGCTCGTATAGAGAAAACTTCTCAGCTTCTACCCTGAAATTGTCGAGCTAGAAGCTAGGGGACTAATGTTGTGTGTAAAATTATACGGGCCCAAACAGGCCCAAAATGCTGAAACCTCCAAAGAAGGCCCAACATACGTAAAGGGCCAGAGAATTGCTACAGGACCAAATGGGCCCCAAACCCAATGAACCAAGAAAGGAGGAACAACAAAGAAGTCGAAGTATAACACCCCGCTAAACTAACCGACCATTGGAGAAATAGCCTACAGCTAGCAGTTCGGAGCCACAATTTAAGGAAGAATCCCAAGAATTTAGGGATTGCACTCGGTCAACTAAGCAAACTCCCAATCAACCTTAAATTCCACACAATCAGCTATTGAATTTAGATTAAACCACGTCCATTAAGGGATAAAATTTCGCTCTTAAACATTTAATTAGATTCCATGAAAATAGGATGACTCATGCCTCTTCACACTATAAAAGGAGCAGAACACCCCTGTTACAAAGGTGACCAATTTTTCCAAAAAATACAAGCATAAGCGAGCTCCGCATTCACACCCAGCGAGCTTGACTTAAATATAAAGAACAGTGAATGTAGGTGTTCCTTTAAACTGAACCACTTTAAAAATCTTCTTCTTTCATCTTTTTACTATATCAATTCTTTAAATCTTGAATATTCACTGATTCACCACGTTGACCAAATTCGCACGTCAACAATGGTAATAATAATTTTTTATTTATTAAAATATAATTTTAATTATTTTTATTTTTACCATGTAATGTTAACATCGTAATTCAACGACAATTTTCAAACAGATATGCTTGTATTGACTAGGAAACATGTTTCATTGGCTCAATCGTTTTGCATTTTTATATACTTCTTATATCATGTTACATGATGTAATTGTCGCATATGATTAGATACCACCATCACATAATACGATATGAATTGACTAAATGTATATGCATTGCAAATTGAATAATGTCTCATCCATTGAACCTTTCCCGTAGAGTAATGCTGCATTGCTTAAAATTTGTCCAAATACTGCTAATTTATAATTATTATGAGTAACGGTTAAGTTTGACTAACAGTTGACTTTCAGAAGGAGCAAATTGCTATATTTATAAAAACTTAGGGCCACTGGATACCAATAAAGCAAACTGCATTATACAATTCATAATTCATCAAAACTTAAAGACTAAATTGATAATTGTCTAGAAAAGTATACAAAATATTTTTTATTAAAAAACTATTGCCACAAGAGGAAGCGACATCTCCAAGCTTCCTCATGGAGGCCACCTGTTTATTTTTTAAATTTTTTTTGTATTTATATTTATATAAAATAATAAATATGAAAATAAATTTGATAATTATTTTAATAATTGAGTTTAATTTTAAATTTTGATTATTATCAATTTTTTTTACTTTTATTTTAAAATTTTGAAGGGGGATACAACTCCAACTCACAACCTCAACATTACAAGACCAATAACATGGGTATAAGATCTAAATAATTAATTTGGTACGGGAGAATTTGATTGTTACAAGATATAAGATCCATTTTGTTATCTGTTTATTTGCTGTGTCCACAATTATCTTTTAAACTCGTTACACAAAAACATATACGTGCAATTAAACCGAAAGATTAAGGCCCTATTTGACAGGACTTTTACAAGCCTGTTTTAGCTTTTTGGGCTTAAAATCCATTTTAGAAGTGTTTGAATGTTTCAATAGAAGAGTTTTAAAGCTTTAAAAACTCTTCTAGGCAAAGCTAAAAATATATGACTTTTGTAGGAAGAGTTTCCAAAAAGTAAAAAATCTAAAATAAAAGTCATACCAAACAGGATCTTACTCTTCAATCGTAAAAGTCATACCAAACAGGATCTTACTCTTCAGTCGTAAATGTCTTTTTCACGTTCCATTTTTATGTCCCTGTCATGTTTGAACTCTACCTATCCCATGTGTTGCTAGTTTGATAAATCTTTTATTCTACTAGATGCAGACTTAACATGCGAATCTAAATAATTAATTTGTTAGGTGTTTAATATTAGAACGTGCAATATTGATAATATCCAAAAGATAGATTTTTTTAAAATTTTAATTAGATTTTCTCATTGAAGTTTAAAACTTTATGTGTTTGGTACGCGAGATTAAATTTGACTATTTTTATGGAATGAGATTAGATTGGATATGACTAAATTAGTACTGTAATGTGTTTAGTGCCGTATAGGGTAGAAATAAAAAAATATATATTTATTTAAATATTTTAAATTATATTAAATTTGGTGAAACATTTAAATTAAAAATATTAAAACTTTAAAATGTTATAATAAAATATATATAATTAACTTTTTAAATAAATTAAATTTTATATATAAATAGTTTAATAAAATATAGGAAATTTTTTTTAAAAAAAGGGAAGAGAGAGAGGAGCCCAGCAAAAAATTGAAAAATTAGAAGCAAAATAGACTTATGAAAAAGTGGAAAAAAATAAATGCAAAAAATTGAGGAGAGGAAGAGAGAGTAAAATAAACCCTTTATGTTGGAGGAGTTTATTTATCCTGTTGCCATGGGATAAAAAAAAAATGGGACAAAAAATAGTCCTTCTAACTTAGATCACCAAAGAGGTGATTGACTTATTTTTTTTTTGTCTAATCCCAAGCAACGAACATGCAACTCAATGTATGAAACTCAAGCTACGGTACATTCATGCAATTTGCCCTTTATAATCAAGTAATTTTTTTTTTTTTTGGTTTTTTAAATTTGAGATACAATCTACAGTATGACAACTTGAACCTTAAATATTATTAGACTGAATGAGCTTCCTTATTATTGAGTTACATTGAGCGGTAATAATAATTTTTTTTAAGATACCACCTATGGTAGTAACAACTCAACTTAAAATATTATTAGACTGAATAAGCCCTATTACCATCTAACTATATGGACGGTAATAATATTTTATTTATTTATTAAAATATAGTGTAATTATTTTTAATTTTACAATGTAATGTTAACATCGCAATTCAACGACGACAATTTTCAGACAAATGCGCTGCAACCGTTTGTGCAGTTTATATTCACTAGGAACATGTTTCAATACCTCATTCGCATTGCATTTTGATCTACTTATATCATGTTACATGATATAAGTGTCGTATGTTATTGGATACCAACATCACATTATACCATATGAATTGACCAAATTTATATGCTTTGCTTATTGAATAATCTCTCATCCATTGAACCTTTTCCGATGCACTGCTTAAAATTTGTTAAAATTTATTATTCAAATAATACTGATTTATAATTATTACATCATCAACTCATCATCCTATAATTAATAGGATTGTTACAAATATATTTCATACCGATCCCGTTAATTAAATCATCTAGAGGGGCTTACCCAATTGGAAAACTATATAATCAATATGATTAATGAAACAAATAAAATATTAAAAATAGCAATAACTTTCTTATACCTATTAAAATAAAATCAATCATGCTCCACAGTCACAAACGAAAGTGTAGCAGTTTTATGACTTGGAGATGAAAAACTAAATAAAGAAAAATGAAGATATTTTCATAAAAAAATTTGATATATAGACAAAGAAAAACAAATTTGTAACAGAGATGGGAAATGTTAAAATTAATATGTTAAAAAAAAGTGAATAACAACATAAGATTTACAACATATTTACGAGAAAAGAGAAAGCTTACCGTAATACTTAGTAATACTCATTTGTTGATAACTTTCAATTAGAATTGAATTCTAATCGGATCAGCAACTTACCAGAAAATCAACAAAGAAAAATACTTGTTTCTCTTATAATTTTTTAGTAAGTTACTGCCCCATTTGAATTCACCTATATCCTGATAGTCATTAGTGCATACTTTTCATTTAGAATTTAATTCTAAACGGATAAGTAACCTCTCAAAAAAATCAACAAAGAATACTTGAATTCACCTCTATCATAAAGTTCATATCCACTAAATGTATTTTGATGACAATTGTCTTGTGCATTCGCGTTTTATATAGCCATTTAAACAAAACTTTATAAGCCTTTTATAGTATAAGAATCCATTCTCCTAATATACTAATTATTATCAGGATTTTCATACTATAAAAAGATTTTTATACCATAAGCAACGCAATACCTAATTAAAATTTAAATATTTTATAATATAAAATCTCTATTATGGGTATGTGGATATTATCATTATTGCATGTTTTTAAATAAAGGAAATGTTTTTAGATGAGAATGATGCGTAAATGACTATTAGATTGAAGGAGAATTCAAAACGGACAATAACTTACCAATAAATTATAAATTACAGAAGTAAGCATTCTCTGTTGGGTATCTAGTAAGTTGATGTGGCCGTGAAGTTGGAGATGATCAAAAAGACGATAACGATTGACTTGAGAAGAGCTCTTTAATGTCTAAATCAGAATGGATCTTAAAAAGTCAATAATGACTTTTTGAATGATAATACAAAAATAAATAATAATACTGTTAATTTAAAATGCTTAACAAAAAAATCTAACTAGATTCCGTTTTTTACGAATCGTCGTTAGATTGATCTCATATACAAAAAGTAAGATAGGCAAGTCACACAACACACGTGATTTGCCACGTCGGTCAATTTATAAAATCTTTTGCCAATTGACCAATATAATTTCGGCTCATCAATCATTAGACCCTTATCACAGTTGACATACATTTGATATATTTTCTTTGGCATGTTCCCTCTTTATTAGATGGAGAAATTTGGTCTATGCAATATTGATAACAAAGGGAAAAATAACTTAGATAAGAGTGACTAACAGCGACAAAACTAGGGGGAGGGTAACCAGTCCAATCAGCCACAGCTGGTACCCATACTTGATGGCCATTGGGGAACCGAAAGAAGTCCACCATGACCCTCAAATGCCCTTGATAGATCTTAGAAGGAACAGACACAGAAATGTCCTTTTTTCGTCGCAGCCCTCTGTAAGTAGCTCGAGGAAGGCTGTCCAGTATCTTCACACCGTTCACCACCTCTATTTCTCCAAGATGGTCGAGATTATCGACCTGACTAAATACTATTGCCCCCAGGGCACCCACTTGGGATGATGTGACCCCTAGGCAACTAGAAGCAGAAGCCTCTGTCCCTCTGTCCTTATGGGACCTCTGAGAGCTCGAACCAAATATCTACAAAAAAAAAAAAAAAAAACTGGAGTTCGGCAGCCGAAAAAGGAAACCTAGGCGTCTATTACAACCTAAAGGCTCGAGCCAGAGGCACCAGAGGGTCACAGACACGCAAACTGACTAAGCAGGGATACATATAGAGTAATATATATATATATATATATATATATATATATATATATAGGGTTTCTTCCTCTCCAATTACCAACTGAAAGTCCAGACATAAGGGTTCAAGATAAAAGATTCAAAAAGAAAACGACCACAACAAGAAGCATGCAGTGAAAGAAAGGAAAGAAGAATAAAGAACTTACCTCAAAAAAGAGCAGAAGACGGCAGGCACAGCAAGCGAAAGGGCCTTGAAGACGTTTTCTAAAGACCAAGACTAATAGAAGATGAAGCTGTAAGAACCGTGTTTCCGTTCTACTGGTCACGCAGCGGAATTGGGGTTCAAAATTTTTTTTATACAGATCGCAAAAATGATCTGTGATCAGTAAAACTTTGGAACTATATTTTCCAATCTATAAAATTAGTATATATCACATATATATTTATTTTTACATACAGTAAATTGTAATTAATTAAGAAAAAAAAATAAGAACCATACCACCGTTGGAGGCTCCTTCGTTTTTTTTTTATGCTCCTTGTCTGTACGACTACGTCTTCCTTGTTATATCCCGGCACCGGTAATTTGCATGTGGGTGCGTCACGTTGTCAGGAACAATGAAGAGGTTGAATAAAGAAGAGTTAGAAAGATACTCTATCTCTACGGTCACTTTTTTTTTCTGTATTTTTTACGTACAAACACTTTGAACGTAAAAATAATTTGGTTTAGTCGTCTGTTATATTAAAAACTCATTTTTAATATATATATATATATATATATATTTAAGTTACTAAAGTAATAAAAACTATTTTTATTAATTTATTAGTAACTTTTGAATTTAAACTCTTTAAATTCATATAATATTTATTACTAAAGTAATTCTATTATCTCTCTATTCAAAATAATATTCTAAAGTAACTTTTAAATTTAAACTTTTTAATTCAAATAATATTTATTTATTTTATTTTATTTAATAAATGAGATAATCCTATTATCTCTCTATTCAAAATAAAATATAAACTATCACCCTCCTCTTATGACTAATTATATAATTAAATAATCTTATTATTTAATTGTCATAATTGCCCTTCTTTAATTAATTGAATAATCACATTACTCAAAAAACTCTTGACACGTGTCACTCTCGCAACACTATTAATTGGACCATCCAATTAATTATACATGACACCTGTTACCTAAATGGATTGGGTTAGCAAGGGAACCTAATGGACCCACAATATTTTGAGCTCCGATAATCCTCAGAATCATTAATTAATATTCCTTGATTATCAACTCCGGTGTTATTCCACTAAAAACTCGAAGCTGCATTCTCTCAACTGTGGACGCTTTTACACAGACCGATATTACTCGGTGTCTATCGATATAGATATTACATATGGTGTGACCCTCCACAGTAGTTCATAATTAGAGTTGGGTTATAATGTCCGTTATACCCCTCTAATTACATATATCCTTTAAGCACCGTTGATTCTCTAATGAACAATAAATTCAGTTTCCTCACGGAATTAGGAGAACGCTCATATTGTTCAAGCCCCGAATCAACCCTTAAGGGAACTACTCTCTACTTTTCACAAGAATGAGTGGATTCCACTATTGTGTACAAATCTTTCCAGCCACAAGTCAAACCGCAACCCCAACATACTGAGAATATGATCTGGAATAATCATCCGACCTTACCCGTGGTATAACAAAGATCACGATCTAACTTGAAAGAGTCAATACGACATTCAGGATTGAGATCACCAATATATAGCCATCATAAATTGATATATATGAATCTCATCGGTAAACGGATCTTGGTGAGAGATTCATATAGATCATGGCCCAGTCCTATATGATTACATCATACAAGGTGTCTCTATTCCCATATCTACATATGAATGATTCAGGATATAATCATCGTATAATACAGAACGGACCGCAGCTATGGATTAATGATGCGTGATTTTATGCAACTCGCAAGTGTACGAGATCAACACAAGTAATAAAGAGTGAGTAGAGTATCGTTCCCACGAGGACAATGAATATCAATTACCAAAATTAACTCAACCTAATTCTATTTGGAATAACAATATTTTAGAAATTGCAAATTAACTAAGAAAAACAATTAAAAACTATGATTCGAATTCAAGGGAATTGAGGCGTTAGGATATTCGATTTCACTTGGTTATTATTATCAAACACTCATGAGTTACTATCTAGATTTTATTACCGATGGTTGAATGCGTGCTTAAACTAGGTTAACCAATAATCTCTCTCGAGTATTACCATAATTATTCCATCGCACACCAATACCCTATCTCTCGATGACTACTGAGTGCGCGAGAACACATTAAAAATAAATAAACACAAAACAAGCAACACAAACCAATTACTATATCTTTATGTAATTTAGTATGTGATAGATTAATACGAGCACGTGGTAGGCGTCTCCTCTCGGTTCATAACCCAACCACCTATGATGATTCTAAGTGATGATTAGACACAATAGAAATCAATTAACACAATAATATCTATTCAACACATCAATAACAAATCTAAATAGAAAAACTCAATTGTATTTAATAATTAATAAACCAAGATCCATCATTAATCCTAACTATGGAAAATTAGTTCATGCTTGAGTAATAGAACAAAGTAATTATATTCTTAAATCCTAGCATGACTAATTACAACGAAAAAGTAAAGGAGAAGAAATCTTAGAAAACTTCGTTGATTCCCAATCGATTGCTTTTTGAGGTGATGCGAAATTGATGATGAATGCGATGCGGAACAAAGATGTTGCTTCCAAACCCTAGAATTTTCGACCTTATTTTCTTATTGATTGAGTTTCTATTTATAGCTTTCCCAATGAAGAATTTGAGAAGGATATAGCTTTCCCTATGAGAGTTTGAGAAGGAAAAGATGTCCTGAATTTGTGCATCAAAAAGTGCTACCTAAAAAGTGCTACCTGAGGTAGCGCTTCTTGGTAGCGCCACCTGATGGAGAAGAAAAGCGCTAGCTCAGGTAGCGCCTCTTGGTAGCACCACCTGATGGGCGAATTTTCCACCAAAAGGTGCTACCTAAGAGCGCTACCTCTTGGTAGCACCTCTTAAACTTGCTCTTCAACTTGATTTTATGGTCTATTGATCCGAAATCATCCAAAACATCATCGATCATCGAATATCACCTGCACAGTAAATAAACACATCAAAACATCCAATTTTTCTTAAGAATCGAGCAAAAACAATAAATAATGGGGTCGCAAAATCATACAAAATATGACATTATCAATACCCCCAAACTTACCTTTTGCTCGTCCTCGAGCAACATCGGAACGAAATAGAAACAAAAATAAAATTTAACAAATAAAGTAAACTATCCTAATCCACTTTTGTAGGTAAACACAATGGCACTTAGCATGTGCCACAAGCCTTTAAACCCCTAGTTGTCTTTAGTAGGAGGAGTTGTGTCTCCTCAGGGTTTACAGCTACGACACCCACAAATGTAATCCCTGCGCGTTGAACTCATTGAAACACTTACTTAAAACATACTATCAAAGACTCATTCATGCATGACATACAAATAATCAAGAACTAAAGTTTGGTCTGTGGAATCAAACATCAAACAATATCTAACTAACCAATGCTCGAGTTATCATAATCTCAAAACAAACACATTCGAATGCCATTGATATAATTCGCTTCGACTCTACATCTCGCATGGAATCTCTTATTATAGCTCTTAGAACCTAGGCTTATACACTCATTCAAATATATGCGAATTGGAGTTTATGCACAATAAAAATCAAATTTTTCTTCGCATATGAGTATGTAAACAGAAAGACGCTCAGATTATGCAAAAGATCTCATGAACAGATTCAGACACTAAGAACGAAATAAATCCTAATGAACGCACATACTATTAAATTGGAATCATCAAAAGATCAATAGGTCTTTTTCTCGGTTATAATGGGGCCAAGGGTGGAGGTTAAGAAATAAAACGGAAACCGGATTTTAAAAAAAGCTTAGGATCACAAACACAGAGATTTATTCGAACTTCGACAAACCTCTACATTTCATTTCAAGCACCAATTTTTTTTTTTTTTTATTAATCCAATCCTTTCTTCTTCTTTGTGGTTTTTTTTTTCTTTTTACTTCAAGCCATTCAATCTTAACACTTTTCTTTTCTCAATTTTTTTTTTTTAGTAGAACACGACTTGAATTGACTTGAACACTTTTGATTTCCTTATTTTCTTTTCTTACCTTCACAACTTTTCTTGAAAATTCCCTTCTCTTTTCTATGATTCATCTTTAAATGATCCCAAGCTCAAAGGGTAAGGCTAAAAGTATAAGGGCTTGGATACGGATTTCGTGGGAGATGCAAGAAAATGGTTAATGTGTTTAGCTTCAAAGGGGGTAATGGAGCACACAAAAAGGTTGAGAATTATGGCATTTAACTTGGTTTAAAAACACATATAGCCTACATCACTTCTCAAGATTCAACCAACTCAAAAGCATAGTACACATGTGAATTTATTTAAAATAGAGTTCATTAGTATCCAAAGCAAAACCTATAGAGATCAATCTATTTTAAAATTATCACGGAGAGTGTATATGTAACACCCCCTGACCCGACCCGGCTGGATCGACCCAGGGAGCGCTACTCGGATTTTCAAAACTTTCTCAATTCATTTTATTAACTGAAAACCATTGTGAGCCCATCTAAAAATGTATATCAATTTATAATTTAAAAATCTTTTCAAGTGAGCCCATCGATAGATTTTCAAACCATTGGAAAAATCACATAATTTAAAATTTTAAAACAATTTTCGAGTGAGCCCAATACATAAACTTTTTACGAAAATTTCGGCAGAGTTCCGTTTGTTTTTCGGATTTTCCAAAACCTGTTTTTCCACAATTCAATTCAAATACAATTCAATATCAACACTTCAATATCATTTTCAAACAATTGCACACTCTGCCGTTTAGTGCGACTTTCCAACAACAGTTTATAAAATAAAATCATTCAAAAGTCAATATTTACAAACATTCTGAAAACGAAAAACAGAATCCATAAATTAATTAATTACAAAACATATTTACAAGTCCTCTGTATATGCATGCTTTCAGAATATATACATGTATATATATATAACAACAATATAGCTACCAAACTGTAATAACTCTGGGACTCTGTCAGCAACTCTCTCTCTCTCTCTCTTCAGTCTTTGTCCTCTTCCAGATCCCTGGTACCTACGCGTTAGAAACAAAACTAACGCGCTAAGCATATAGCTTAGTGGGTGTACACTAAACTCAATTATAAACAATCATAAATAACTTTTAATAAGAAATGAATCATAATATATATATATATATATATATATATATATATATATATATATATATTTCACTTCTAATCATTTACAAAACAATTTAACTTCAAAATCAAATCATAAAACAGTTTTAATCACTTTAATTTCAACAATAAGATCAACATATAAAATTAATGAATAAAATTACTCAATTTACTTTTCAATTCACTTCAAATCTGGCCCACTAGAATACTCAACATACTAGGACTGGAATATGGGTCAAACTCCCACCCTAGGACGAATCCTAAGAGTGGTACATGTCTCCCTACTCTAGGACCGAGGGTACGGAACCTAGAGAGGTACATAACTCCCTATCCCAGGAACGAATCCTTAGGAAGGTACGTGTCTCCCAACCCTCAGGACGAATCCGTGAGGAGGTACGTGTCTCCCTTCCCCTGGACGAATCCATGAGGAGGTACATAATAATCATCAATAGCATATCAATATCGGCGCAGTACTGCTCACTGAACCCAGCTGGTATACCAACCTCCTATATCCATTTCTATGTCTAAGTATCCTAGGGCCGTTACGATAAACTATTTTCAAGTATTCGCAATAAGTTACAAATCATTAGATACTCAATATACGATTCACACAATACTCTTCAAGAAACATAAACAATAGTCATACAAACAACTAAATCAAGTATTTTTAACAAAATCGTAACAATCGAAATTCGATCAAAATGCGATCTATCATAAATTTATTCCAAAATCAACAATAGATATATAAAATCAATAGGGTATTTAAATAAACTGCGGATTCAGACTAAAGATACAAAATACGTTTTGTAAAGAGTTCGAAAACGAATGTACACCAACCTGGATACCGTTTCCTTTCGACAAATCGCGGTTCCACGATTTTTTTTTCCTTTCCCTTTTTCCTTTCTCTTTCACCCACACTTTCTTTTCTCTCTTTCCTTCCTCTTCTTCTTCCTCTTCTTCTTCCTTCTCTTTCTTCTTCTTTCTTTCTTCTTCTTCTTCTTCTTCTTCTTCTTTCTCTTTATTTTCTTTCTCGGTTTCTCCTCTCTCTTTTCTGCTCTGTGTGTTTGTGGCTTCTCGCGGAAGCCAAATTTTTTTTTTATATTTTTTGGCTGTCGCGACCGTCGTCGCGACCTGTGGTTGCGCCACTAGGTCGCGGTACTCACTGGAGTGTTTGCACCGCCTTCATCGCGAGCACACCTCGCGGTACCTTGGTCGCGCTGGTGGTCGCGTTGCTCATTGCCAGAATTTGACATTTTCATCGCGAGCAGTCCATCGCGATCTGTGGTCGCGGTGACTGGTCGCGATGCTCACTGCCAAAAATCGTCATTTTAATCGCGAGCAGGCTATCGCGACCTGTGGTCACGGTGACCAGGTCGCGATACTCCCTGCCTCAATTTTTCAATCTTCAAGCATCGGTTTCGACCGTTCAATCTGGTCCACCTGGAAACCATAAAAAAATTACTTTTAATTACATTTACACCCCCTCCAATCACAAAATTTATATTCATATATTCAAAATTACTTTTCCGAAATCCGGGATGTTACAGTATAGGAGTAGAAACAATAAAACCCTCTCAAAATAAAACAATAACAGCTCAAAAACTCACAAGGGTAGTCTCCACTATTAATCATGGCCATTCAAACATGTTGTTTCTCCACTATAATATCAAGAATATGACTAATTAAATACCGAACAATGAAAAATTCTGTAAGACCTTACTTTAATAAAAAATTATTGACACTGCCTGCAGAACGGTCGTACAATCATATGTATAAGCATTATATTTCAACAATTTCAACTAACAACACACCAAAGTTCGAATTCCTACCCCCAAACTTAAATCTAACATTGTTCTCAATGTTAGTCAATATAAGATAAAAAACAAAGAATAGGGAATTTGAAACTCAATAAAGTGCACTGGTGAGGATTTACAATGAACACAACAGACTATCAGAACTAAGAATCACAAGCGAACATACTAAATTTAACGAAAAACTGATAAACTATCAACAATCCTAACAATTCCAAAGTTTAACAAGCAATCCAAAAACTAACATTATTAACAAAAAATGAAACAAAAATAAAATTTTACCAGGTTGTCTCTTGCTTTTGCCCACCTGCCCCATAATTGATATCTTCTCATCAACCTACCATACCATCCTAACTAAGTGACAAGAAGAGAAGATAACTCTCCTAGCCATGCATACCTTAAATAAGAAGGTAACTTTTTAGGGCCCAAGTGTGGCGGTTGCTCAAGGGGTGGAGGCGGTTTGGGCTTTCCTTCTCCAAGCTCTTTAAAATAAAATGTACTCCTGTACGAGGGCGAAAGTGAAGAATCTAACCAAAGTGCATTATCTGCAACCTTTAGGCTATCATCCTTTTCAATGGCATGGACAAAAAATGAATCAAATGGCTCTTGAGATGTGGCTGCCTTATCTCCATGTGACACGTTTTTGCTCACTTCCATCTCTACTTGATCAATCCCCATCGGATGTTCAACTAGCTTTTTGATTTCCAAGATAATCTCCTTGCATTGTTCCATCGAATATGTATCTATGTTGTTTTGCAATGCTTCTTGTGCTTCCCCTTGGATCTCTTTTGCTAATTGGCTGATTTGAACCTCCAAGTTTTGGATGGCTATTTGAGATTGTTGTACCGCTTGGCTAAGTTGCTTTAAAGAACTTTCTTGCACATCCATCCGTGTGTCCATCTTTGACATTATTGCATCTTGCTTCGACATGAATGCAGAAATTAAGTCTTCGACAGAGGACTTCTCTTCTTGTTGGTTGCTCCATGAAAAATTAGCAAAGTTGCTCCACCTTGGATTGTATGTGCTCGGGTAGGGGTTGTTATGTTGATAGTTATAATTTTGCACATAATTTATTTGTTCATAACTGCCATCAGCAAACGGATTGCCCACCTGACAATCGATGCTCACATGCGGCCCCCCACAAAAGAAACAACCCAATGGTGTTCCAACTAACCTTTCAGGTGTTACCCTTTCATATGACCATTGATAATCATTAGTTGCCACTTCTTCAATAGGATCATACGCCTCATACCATGAGTACATAACCTATATAAAAAAAATATATTAAAAAAATAAATAAATAGAAATATAAAAATACAAAAAATAAAAAAAATACACAAATATACAAATAAAAAAAAAAATTCCAAAGTAGCAAAAGGTTAAATCGCAAGTGTACGAGATCAACACAAGTAATAAAGAGTGAGTAAAGTATCGTTCCCACGAGGACAAGGAATATCAATTACCAAAATTAACTTAACCTAATTCTATTTGGAATAAAAATATTTTAGAAATTGCAAATTAACTAAAAACAATAAAAAAACAATGATTCGAATTCAAGGGAATTGAGGCGTTAAGATATCCGATTTCACTTGGTTATTATTATCAAACACTCATGAGTTAATATCTAGATTTTATTACTGATGGTTGAATGCGTGCCAAAACTAAATTAACTAATAATCTCTCTCGAGTATTACCAGAATTATTCTATCGCACACCAATACCCTATCTCTCCATGACTACTGAGTGCGCGAGAACACATTAAGAATAAATAAACACAAAACAAGCAACAAAAACCAATTACTATATCTCTATGTAATTTAGTACGTGATAGACATTAATACGAGCACGTGGTGGGCGCCTCCTCTCGGTTCATAACCCAACCACCTATAATGATTCTAAGTGATGATCAGGCACAATAGAAAGCAATAAACAAATAATATCTATTCAACACATCAATAACAAATCTAAATAGAAAAACTCAATTATATTTAATAATTAATAAACCAAGATCCATCATTAATCATAACTATGGTAAATTAGTTCATGTTTGAGCAAAAGAATAAAGTAATAATATTCTTAAATCCTAGCATAACTAATTACAACAGAAAAGTAAAGGAGAAGAAATCTTAGAAAACTTCGTTGATTCCCAATCGATTGCCTCCCTAGGTGATGCAAAATTGATGACGAATGCAATGCGGAACGAAGATGTTGCTTCCAAACCCTAGAATTTTCGACCCCCTTTTCTTATTGATTAAGTCTCTATTTATAGCTTTCCCAATGAAGAATTTGAGAAGGATATAGCTTTCCCTATGAGAGTTTGAGAAGGAAAAGATGTCTTGAATTCGTGCATCAAAAAGTGCTACCTGAGGTAGCGCTTCTTGGTAGCTCTTTTTGACGGAAAAAGCTATGAGTAGAAAAGTGCTACCTAGGGGTGCTACCTGAGGTAGTGCTTCTTGGTAGCGCCACCTGATGGAGAAGAAAAGCGCTAGCTTAGGTAGCGCCTCTTGGTAGCACCACCTGATGGGCGAATTTTCCACCAAAAGGTACTACCTAAGAGCGCTACCTGAGGTAGCGCCTCCTAGACTTGCTCTTCAACTTGATTTTATGGTCTATTGATTCGAAATCATCCAAAACATCATCGATCATCGAATATCACCTGCACACTAAATAAACACATCAAAACGTCCAATTTTCCTTAAGAATCGAGCAAAAACGATAAATAATGTGGTCGTAAAATCATGCAAAATATGACATTATCAATTAACCATAAATAAAGTACCCAGCTTTATTTGCTATATTTGGACTCTTTAAATTGCACATCTCTTACTGTATCCATTTGTATATGACACTCATATACATAGTATAAGATTACATTCGGCAATTTAAGATGTTATTATGCACAAGTTTATATAATATAAATGACACAATAAGAATGAATTGAACTCTTCTTTTATTTATTCATAAAAACCATTTATAAATTACATCTTTAGGGCAAAAACCCCAACAGAAGCACAACCCAGTTTTCCAACAGCAAAAAAAAACTTCCCAAAAGTTTGCGAAATATGAAAAGAAGAACATAAACGGCCATATATATAGACGAAGAATTCAAACCGTTGGATTAAAGCAATAATAACTTGGAAGGACATCAATGACCGCCATTGAACCTTGGGGTATGGCGGGATACTTGAAAGGGCGCTGATTCAACGCTTGCATTAAATGCGTAGTACAGACGTGGCGTTTGACATGACTCGTCCCATTTACCTAAAAGTAACTGCCTCTGGTGCTTGGGACCTACTACCTCAAAGGGCGACTCGTGAGCTTCCCCAGGAAGCCAGCTAGTGACAGCTCGTTAAACTACAGCTCGCATAGAGAAGACTTCTCAGCTTCTACCTTAAAATTGTCGAGCTAGAAGTTAGGGGGCTAATGTTCTGTGTAAAATTATACGAGCCCAAACAAGCCCAAAATGCTGAAACCTTCAAAGAATCATGCATTTCCGATCTCAACTTTAGACATTGAACAAAGGTTCTATGAAGATAAGTGAGTATATTGTCAAGATAAAAGGAGCAGCTGATGCTTTGATGGCTGCAGGACAGATAATAACAGAGCAGAGTTTGGTAGCCTACATCTTAGGAGGTTTAGGGCTTGAATTCGATCCTATCATCTGTAATATTGCTTCGAAGAAAGAAGATATCACTCTTCAAGATGCTCAATTCCTACTGATGGGATACGAATCAAGATTAGAACAATATCATGCGTCTACTACCATTAATATCAGTCAAGCTTCAGTCAACTTATCTGCAAAATCAGCAAACTTTGCAAGAGGAGGAAATCAATTTCAGAACAACACCAGAGGCAGAGCACGAGGCAGAGGTGGTCGCTATTTCAATCAAGGACTTATATGTCAACTGTATGGCAAGACTGGACATTTCTCTGGCATCTGTTATCATCGGTTTGATCAGACTTTTGCTAGAACTTTTGGCAAACAAAATCAGCAAAGTCCATAGTCTGTTTCCACGAATTATCATATGCAAGGGAATTTTGCACAACAATAGCAACTGAAGCATCCTGTCAACTATAAGTATACACATTATCCTGGAATGTCTACTTATATTGCTAATCCTACAATAGTTGGAGATCCTAGCTGGTATGTGGCCAGTGGTGCCATAAATCACATTACTTCAGACTTCAACAATCTCAGCATCAATTGTGAGTACAAAGGCACTGATCAGCTTGCAGTAGGTAATGGCTATCAACTCCCTATTTCTCACATAGGCAGTTCCTTGATTAAAACTCACACTGATTCTACTACATAATTGACTATGAATAAGATATTGTATGTGCCTCAAATTAAAAAGAATTTACTGAGCATATCTCAACTCACTCATGACAACAATATTTTTGTTTAATTTGATGCTGCATCCTGTTTTGTCAAGGACAAAACTACGGGGAGAATACTATTCCAAGGAGTTATGAGGGATGGCCTTTACAAACTCACCCTTCCAAGGGCTAAGCAGTCTATGCAAAAGTTCAGTTTAGCTTCTTTTACTCATACTGTTGCTTCTGTTTCTCCTAATAACTGTAACACCCCCAGACCCTATCCGTCTGGATAGACCCAGAGAGCGCTACCGAGTTTTCAAAACTTTTCTTAATTCTGTTTATAATTTGAAAATCAAATAATTTGTATTTAAAATCCTTTCTATAGTGAGCCCACTAAATTCAATTTTCAAAAATTTCGGCAGAGTTCTCTCTATTTTTCTGATTTTTCAAAAATTCTTATTTTAAATAAAAACTCAAACAGTATAATAATCAACACTTCAAAATCAAATTCTCAAACAAATGCACACTCTGCCGTTTAGTGCGACTTTCCGAGCATTTTCAAATAAAACAATTCATAATTCAATATTTACAAACATTTGAAAATGAAAACATAAACCATAAACAATTATTTAGAAAACATAAACCATAAACAATTATTTACAAACCATAAATGTATAACACATTTACAAATTTCTGTATATGCATGCGTAACTGAATATAATGTACAAAACTATATAACTACCCCAAATATGTGACTCTGAATTCTCCTCTGTAGCTAGTACCTCTTCAATCTTTATCTCCCTTTGTATCCTTGTTACCTACGCGCGATAAACATCAACGCGCTAAACAATAATACTTAGTGGGTGTACACTAAAATAAATTTCAATGTAATATAAAACAATAAAACTAAATTTTAAAAATAATATAAAGCAACGATTTAAATATCCAATACTGAAATTAGGCTCATTAACTAAAATTCAAATGTTTCTGGATTTCAATTTCAATAACATTTCTTTATTTCCACATCATTTTTTGACTTTCAGTTCTTAATTGGGCCTCTAATATACATTACAGGGTTTACAGGACTGGATTACGGGTTTTACAGTCGGGTTTTTCATCTCAAAATGAAATGGTATCCCTATATACACAGTCGGTTTCCCATTTCAGAATGAAATGGTATCCGTATTTTCACAGTCGATTTTCCATTTCAAAATGAAATGGTATCCGTATTTCACAGTCGGTTTCCCATTTCAAATGAAATGGTATCCATAGGATCATTATCATAATCATCAGGAATATCGGTGCAGTACTGCTAAATGTACCCAATTGATATGTCAATCTCCTATATCCATATTTCCCCCTATACATATATCAGGGCCAGAATTCAGGAATTTCATTTTATAAATCATCAACATTTGTAAAACAAGATATTAAAAAATATTTCAAATAACAGAAAATGGAACGTAAACATAATATAAGTCATAAATTACAATCATTAAACTCAATATAAATTACGTTTCTAGAATTTAAAAATCAATTTCAAGAATTATTCACAATAAATTCAATCAAAACTATTTGTGTGTACACCAACCTGGTACCATTTTTCGACAGTTTCTTTTCTCTTTTTCCTCCTCTTTTCCTTTTCCTTTCTTCCTTTCTTCTTCTTCCTTTTCTCTTCTTCTTCTTCTTCTTCTTCTTCTTCTTCTTCTTCTTCTTCTTCTTCTTTCTCTCTCTCTCTCTATTCTTTTTCTTTCTCTTTTTCTCCTCTCCTGTTCTCTCTCTTTATTTTCTGGTTTGCTTCCTGGAGAAGCTTCACCGCCTCCTATTTTTTTTTTTATAAAAATTCGGTCATTACGACCTGTAGTCGCGCCACTTGGTTGCGTTGCTCATTGGAGTAATTTCACTGCTTTCATCGCAATCAACCATCGCGGTGCCTGGTCGCGTTGCTCATTGCCCAAAATCCACATTTTTCATCGCGAGCTAGTCAGTGCAATCCCTAGTCGCGGTGACTGGTCGCGGTGCTCACTGCCTGAAATCACCATTTTTCACCGCGAGCGGCTCATCGCGATCCCTGATCGCGGTACTCACTGTCAACTTTTTCCTTCTCTTTCATACAGTCTTTTTGGACCGCTCCATCTAGTCCACCTGGAAACCTTAAAAATATACATACATTTAATTATATTTTTCACCCCTTAATTCATAAATATTATATTTATATATTCAAAATTAATTATTTAAAATTAGGGATGTTATAATAACACTGCTATACATGCTGATTTTTGTAATTCACATACAGATTGTGTACAACCTTATTTTTCTGTATTTAGGGCACCTCAATGTAATAACTTTAGTGTTACAAAAGGTTTATTACCTGCTCCTATAAATGTTCTTACTACTTGTTGGCATCAGAAGTTAGGTCACCCCTCTTCTATGATTCTTGCTCGAGGGTTTCAGCTATAAATGTTAGAATTAAGGGTGGTGCTCTTGTTGATAGATGTGATGCTTGTAAAGTTTGCAAACTACATAGGTTACCTTTTGAAACCTCTAGTTTTAAGGCCAATGCTCCTATGGACCTCTTTTGTTGTGATGTATGAGGCCCATCACCCATAGTCTCTTCTCAAGGATATCGTTACTATGTGAGTTTTGTTGATTCCTTTACTAGATATTGCTGGATATATCCTTTAGCTAACAAATCTCAGGTTAGGAATATATTTCCTATATTTCATAGACTTGTTGAAAGGATGTTTAACACAAAACTTAGGATCCTTCAAAGTGATAATGGAGGGGAATTTAAAGCCTTAACTCCATATCTCTTATAACATGGCATTAGTCCTAGATACTCATGTCCATAAGTTCATCAACAAAATGGACTTGTTGAGAGAAAACATAGGAGCATAGTTGAGATGGGCTTGACTTTCCTTGCTCAGGCTGATATGCCTTTAAATTTTTGGTGGGAAGCTTTTCAAACTACTGTCTTCACCATTAATTGACTCCTTACAGCTGTTCTACACATGCAGTCCCCATATTTTGTGGCTTTTCATAGAAATCCTCTGTACACAGATCTGAAAACATTTGGGACAGCATGCTTTCCTTGGCTTAGGTCCTACAACAAGCACAAATTCAGTTTTCACTCTTTAAAATGCTTGTTTATTGGCCATAGTGACAGTCACAAAGGTTATAAATGTCTTCATCCTTCTGGGAGAATATACATCACAAGACATGTTCTATTTCATAAAGGAGAATTTCCTTATTCACAGTTATTTTCCTCTCAAACTGGCTCCTATCTTTCCTTACTGTTACAGTGTTCACAGCCAACAGGGCAGTCCTCTACCGCTCCTATATGTTCTTCTAGGCTGCAGCAGGGCAGTGTTTAATCTTTTGCATCTTCTTTATCTCCAAATTCTGCCACTAGCACAGGCTCTTCACACCCAATGATCACCAGGTCTCGTAATGAGATTTTTAAGCCTAAGTCCCTTGACATTGCAGTTTCGGTTAAATCTGCCTCTTACTGTTTGACAGCTTATGTTTCTGATATTGATATTCCTAAGTCTGTTGCAGTAGCCTTTAGTGATCCTCACTGGAATATTGCAATGCAGTCCAAATATGATGCTATTAAAAGAAATAAAACTTGGAGTTTAGTTCATTTTTCTCCTGACTTAAATATAGTTGGGTGCAAGTGGATTTTTAGTGTTAAGTACAAGTCTGATGGCAGTGTTGAAAGGTACAAGGCTAGACTTGTGGCCAAAGGTTTCCATCAAACTCTTGGATTGGATTTTAAGGAGACATTTAGTCCGGTTGTGAAGTTCTCCACCATCAGGATAATTCTAGCCTTGGCAGTTTCTTCTGCTTGGGATATTTAACATATTGATGTAAATAATACATTTCTGAATGGCGATCTTCATGAGGCTGTCTACATGAGTCAACCTGAAGGTTTTGTTCACCCATCGCAGCCTTCTATGGTATGCAAACTCCACAAGTCCCTTTATGGTCTTAAGTAAGCTATTCGGGCTTGGTACGATAAACTAAAGAGTGCTCTCTTACAGTGGGGTTTCTTTAATTCTAAGGCTGATTCTTCTCTATTTTTCTTCAAATCTGCTGCAGCTATATTGTTGGTTCTAATCTATGTTGATGATATTTTGGTGACTGGTAATAGTCCTCAGCTTATAGCTCAAGTGATTCATGATTTGAATATTCAGTTCTCTCTCAAGTCTTTGGGTTCTCTTCAATATTTTCTGGGTTTTGAGGCTCATCGCACAGCTGCTGGTCTTTCCCTTACACAGTCGAAATATGCATGAGATCTCTTGGTCAAGACTAAGATGACTGACTCAAAAGCTTGCCTCACTCCTCTACCACCAGCAAGCAAACTTTCAACATCTGATGGAGAAATTTTTGCTGATCCTACTTTGTATAGAAGCACTATGGGTGCCTTGCAGTATCTTACTCTTACTAGACCAGATTTATCTTATGCTATCAATCGATTAAGTCAGTTTCTTGCTTCCCCAACTCAAATTCATTGGCAAGCAGTGAAACGTGTGCTTCGTTATATTCGGGGTACTCTTTCATATGGTCTGTATTTTACTCCTTCTAAGTCCATTACTTTGGAAGGATTTGCTGATGCGGATTGGGCAAGTAATCCCGATGATCGTAAATCTACTGGGGGTCACTGTCTTTATTTAGGTGGCAATCTAATCTACTGGTCCTCTAAGAAACAGCGGGTTGTAGCTCGTTCAAGCACGGAGGCTGAATACAGATCCTTAGCCTCTGCTGCCACAGATTTTGTGTGGGTTCAGTCACTTCTCAATGAGATTCAGCTTCCTTTGGTTGGGGTTCCACTTCTTTGGTGTGATAATGTAAGTGTCAACTTCTTAGCTTATAATCCGGTGTTCCATGCTCGCACCAAACATATCGAGATAAATGTTCATTTTCTTCGTGATCTTATCTCCACGAATCAGCTGGAAATACGCTATGTCCCCACAGTTGCACAAACAGCTGATATTTTTACCAAATCACTGTCTATTTCAAGGTTTCAGCTACTGTGCTCCAAACTTATTTTTGATAGAACTCAGCTGTATTTGAGGGGGAGTAAACCTGCTTAATCAATTACACCAAATGCTGCTGATGATCCAAATGCTCAAGTTCCAAAACTTAGAGTTAATCTTGCTGATTTAGTGTAAGTTGCATTTGAGGGGGAGTATTACAGCTAAGCATTTGATGTAATTGTTTTCAGTTCATATGTAATTGTAGTTAGGTATTTCAGTTACTTTGTAACCAGATTCAGTTAGCATATTAGTTAAATTAACTATGGTTTATTAAACTTAGGTTATTGTTAACCATTCATATAAATAGAAAAGTGGTTACTGTTAGAAATCAGATTATTAAAAATCTGATTTCTCTCTCGAAACTTCATCTTCTTCTAGGGTTAAATCTTTATCTGATTTCACCATTGTTTCATTGTTGCCATGGGATAAAAAAAATGAGACAAAAAATAGTCCTTCTAATTTGGATCACTAAACAAGGGATTGACTTATGTTTTGTCTAATCCCAAGCAACAAACATGCAACTCAATGTATGAAACTCAAGCTACGGTACATTCATGCAATTTGCCCTTTTCAATCAAGTAATTTTTTTTTTTTTGGTTTTTTAAATTTGAGATACCCATTTACGGTAAGGCAACTCGAACCTGAAATATTATCAGACTGAATGAGCGTTCTTACTATCGAGTCATATTGAGCGATAATAATAATGTTTTTTAAGATACCACCTATGATAGTGGCAACTCGAATTTAAAATATTATTAGACTGAATGAGCGCCATTACTACCTAACTACATAGAAGGTAATAATATATTTTTATTTATTAAAATATAGTATAATTATTTTTATTTTTACATTGTAATGTTAACATCGTAATTCAACGACGACAATTTTCAGACAAATGCACTGCAACCGTTTGTGTAGTTTATATTCACTAGGAACATGTTTCAATACCTCATTCGCATTGCATTTTGATCTACTTATATCATGTTACATGATGTCAGTATCGTATGTTATTGGATACCAACATCACATAATACCATAAGAATTGACCAAATTTATATGCTTTGCTTATTGAATAATCTCTCATCCATTGAACCTTTTCCGATGCACTGCTTAAAATTTGTTAAAATTTATTATTCAAATAATACGATTTATAATTATTACATCATCAACTCATCATCCTATAATTAATAGGATTGTTAAAAATATATTTCGTACGGATCCTGTTAATTAAATCATCGAGAGGGGCTTACCCAATTGGACAACTACATATTCAATATGATTAATGAAACAAATAAAATATTAAAAATAGTAATAACTTTCTTTTTTTTTTTTTTTTTTTTTTTTTTTTTTTTTTTTGATTACAAACAAAACTTCTATTACAGAAGACCAACCAGAAAGCTAGGTTCAGGATTGAACCAACAAAATTCCTCCTTAGAGGAAAAGGCTAGGGAAGCAAGAGAATGTGCCATTCCATTCCCTGAACGAGGAATGGCATGACAGTTGGAAACTCCCACATTCCTAAAAAGAGCCTTAACATCAGAAATAATAGGATCCACAACAGAACAAAGAAGAGAATTAGACACCCTAGCCACAATATTAACAGCATCTAACTCAACCCACTCAACAATCAAGTTGAACTCCTTCGCCAGCAGTAACCCCTCACGCAAAGCCAGCAGCTCGCCAAGCTCAGCGGGAAAAAACCCCAAGAGGGGCTTAGCAGAAGCTGCAACAACCTTGCCCTGAGAATCACGCACCACTGCACCCGAACCCATCATAGAACAACCAGGCTTCACTGCTGCATCGGAATTCAACTTCAGGGAGCCTGCGGGGGGAGGCGACCACGGGGAAGAGCAAGGCTGCCTGGGGGGCTGGAGAGGAGATCCAAAGACCTTCTGGGTACCCTGAAATTCACGAAGCAAAGAGAGAGACCAAGAAACCAGATCAACACTAACCCTGGGGGATTTAGAATGACAGACAGCATTCCTTTCAGACCAAACCCCCCACAGGATCATGCAAAACTCCTCGAGCTCTGCTCTCTTAGCCCTAGCAAAAACCCACAAAATCATATCAAAACAAGAAATATGGCACTGCAAATTGAGAATGTCCCAGAAAACAGTGGACTCCCAAATAGGGCGCACGGAGCTGCACCAAAACAGGGCATGAGCTGAACTCTCAGGAGCATCACCACATCTAGAGCAACACGGGTCAACCACAATCTTCCTAGAGCAAAGATTACAAAGAGACGGAATGGCATTGAGACAAACTCTCCATATGAAGATTTTAATTTTTGGGGGAATGTTAAGATTCCAAAGAGCAAGCCACCATTTCGAATCCGGATACGAGGAGGAACCTTTGAGGGAGAGCTTTTCCTGCGCTGCAACTCTATACCCACTCTTCACAGAATACTCCCCATTCTTATCAAAGTGCCAGATTAAGGAATCATTACAATCAGCTAAACTCAGAGGAATTTCCAGAATAGAATCCCTATCCGCTGCCACAAAGACCTGATCAAGCTTAGTCAAGTCCCAAGAATGGGAAGAAGGGGAAATGAGAGATGCGACCTTGAGGTCTTCCAAAGGGGCAGACGAGAAGGGTCTGAAAGTAGACGCCCTTGGTATCCAAGGGTCCTGAAAAGCCCTGATATCCTTACCATTACCCACCCTCCAACGAAGACCCTTAAGAAGGAGACTCCTTCCCCAAACCAAACTCCTCCAGAGATGAGAACTCCCCTGTTTCAGCGAGACAGACAAGAAATCCTCCTGCCTGAAATACTTTGCCTTAAGAACTCTAGATACCAACGAATCTTTATTCATAACAATTCTCCACGCCTGCTTGCCCAGAAGAGCTTGGTTAAAAAGAGATAAATCTTTAAAACCAAGCCCCCCGTTGATTTTCGGAGAGCACACCTTGTCTCTAGCGACCCAGGAAATTTTCTTATGACCATCAAAGGCACCCCACCAAAAGCCCAAAATCATGGAGCACAGCTCATTATACAGAACAAAAGGCAACTGGAAGATACTCATAGTGAAGGTAGGGATAGCTTGCGCCACTGCTTTGATAAGAACTTCTTTCCCGCCCATCGAGAAAAGATTGCCTTTCCACCCTCTGATCTTACGCCAGACCCTCTCCTTAATATCACTAAAAGTTTTTCGTTTATTTTTCCCCACCATGGTTGGAAGGCCAAGATACTTGTCATGAGCTTGGGCAATAACTAGACCCAGGCAATTCAATATACTGGCTCTGCGGTCATCTTCCACATTTGGACTAAAAGTGATGCTGGACTTTTGCAGGTTAATGCGCTGGCCAGAAGCTTTCTCATAAACATTTAGGGTCTGTTTCAACAACTCGCAATTCTGGACTGAGGCCCTGCAAAAAACAATACTGTCATCTGCAAAAAACAAATGGCTCACAAGAGGGCTTCCGCGACAACATCTTATACCCAGAGACTGCCCATTAGATTTGTTGCCTTTGATAAGAGAAGATAAAGCTTCTGCACAAAGAAGGAAGAGGTAAGGAGACAAAGGGCATCCCTGCCTTAACCCTCTATGCGGAATGACTTCCCCCACAGACTTCCCATTAACCAGGACGGAAAGCTTGGAGGTCGACACACAATCCATAACAAGGCCTCTAAAATGCTCAGGGAACCCTAGTTTCTTCATAATGATCTCCAGGAAGCCCCACTCCACACGGTCATAGGCCTTACTCATATCCAGTTTAATAGCTGCATACCCCCTTTTACCCTTTTTCTGTTTCTTGATAGAATGGAGAAGCTCAAAAGCAACCATAATGTTATCAAAAATTAACCGCCCAGGTACAAAAGCACTCTGCTCCGAAGATATAATGTGGGGCAGAATTTCTTTCAACCTATTTGCCATAGCCTTAGAAACAGTCTTATAAATAACACTGCAAAGGCTAATGGGCCTGAAATCGGTCATACGCTCCGGGTTTTTAACTTTTGGAATCAGGACAACATTAGTGACATTGAACTCCTCGACAGAGCAACCACCGTTAAGAACTTTAAGGCAGACGCTATAGACATCCTCTCCAACCACATTCCAAAATTTCTGAAAGAAGAGAGCATGGAATCCATCTGGGCCAGGGGCCTTATTTGGACTCATATCAAAAACTGCAGCACGCACCTCAGCTCGGGTGAAAGCCTCCCCGAGTCTGCCTACCATATGGTCATCAACTTTACGCTCAAGAAAGAAAGAGGCAGCCGAAAAGTCAGAGGAAGATGGCTGGATAGACTTGAACAAATCTGAGAAGTAATCAAGAACCACACTGGACATACCCTGCTCAGACTCCCTACGGACCCCTCTACCATCCAGCAGTGAGCTAATCAGATTCTTCTTCTTTCTGGCCGACGCTCTTCTGTGAAAAAATTTTGAATTCTTATCCCCTGCGAGTAGCCAATCAACCCTCGACCTCTGTTTGCAATATAATTCCTCCTTGGAGAGGAGGCTTTCCAATTCTCGTTCCCTAAGCTTGATGTCATTAAGAACCTGTTCAGATTGCTGCCTATCATAGAGAAGATTAAGCTCACATCTTTTCCTATCAATGGCTTTCCTCAAAGATCCGAACTTGACTTTACTCCAGTTTTCCAGCCGATCAGCACACACAACCAGCTTATCTCTTAAGCCTCTACCAGAAGTATCACTGTCAAACCCTCCCCAGGCCGAGCAAATCACAGAATAACACTCTTCATCTTTAAGCCAAAAAGGCTCAAAACGAAACTTCCGATCTCTACTGCCACAAATATTGGAACCACCACACACAAACTTGGCCGAAATCGGCCTATGATCAGAAAACATAAAACCTAAATGCTCAACTTTAATCCCTGAAAACAAATTAACCCATTGACTGGTAGCAAAAAAACGATCTAATCTTTCTTGAACATTCCTAGAACCCCCCCTTTTATTATTCCAGGTAAACAAAGGCCCTGAAAAACCCAAATCAACAAAATCACACAACTCAACAATACTACGAAAATTAAACATACCCGGACCAGTTCGTTCATTCCCGCCAAGCTTCTCCTCATTATGAAGGAGTTCGTTGAAGTCTCCACCACACAACCAAGGAAGTCTGTTGACTGCCTTCAGACGGCGAAGGAGCTCCCACGAATCGGTTCTATGATTAGGGACAGGACAACCATAGAACCCTGTGAACCTCCATTTGAGGTTGTTCTCCATTTTAATCACCACATCAATATGGCCCCTAGAGAAGGACAATACTGAGACATCCCACACGTCGTTCCACAACAGCATCAAGCCTCCACTTTTTCCCTCACAATCCACATGCAAACCCCCAGAAAAACCCAACTGCACCTTAACTTTCGCTGCCCATACACCTTTTAATCTAGTTTCAGAAAGGAAAACTAGATTAGGGGATTGTTTTCGGATAACCTTCCGAAGAGCTAAGAATGCTCGGGGACTCCCCAATCCTCGAACATTCCAACATATGATACTCATGGCTCCCGGCGGGCCTGCTCCGCAGACTCCGCCAACGTATCTGACACTAGGGATTTCTGTTTCTTCCCCGACAGGTGCTCCCCTATAGCTTCCACAACTTTGCGTTTTCCTCCAGGATCTATAGAAATTACATCAGCGAAAGATGATCCAGCAATGGAGCCTGAGAACTTGTGATTCAGAGATCTCTTCACTGGTTTTCGATCCCTCCTAGCATAATGCCTAGCTAATAACATTTTCTGGATTGGGCTTGGGCAGCCTGGAATAAGCCTCCGAAGGGGACTCCCCCTGATTATTCTTTTCCATTTCTTGGAATTAGGCTTACCGAAGGACGACCCTACCATAACAATATCACCTTCATCACAAAGATTTGACCCCACTATTTCTTCATCCATCCGAGCCAACACCTCTGAGTGTCCATCTTCAGTCGGTACAACTGCAAGACCCTCCCTAGGTGGGGATAACCCCGGCAGGAAAACCTGAGCCGACCTAACATCCTCCGCTGTCACTGCTCTATTGGGATCAGATGGAGAAGCCTCCACATCCCTACTAGACATTCCACCACGCTTGTCAGCAGATGTTGGGATAGTGGATAAAGATCTGCTAGCACCCTCTGCACCTACTCCGATAACATGCTCAATGTCGTCCTGGGCTTTCGGATTAGCTTCTGGATTAAACTCCCCCCTTTGTCTAGGCTTTGAACGATCAAGGGGTGATGCTCTGAGCCACATCCCGAATTTTGGTTCAACCCCCTCCATAATACTTTTCCGAACCTCGCTGGAATGACATTCCCTAACAGAGTGACCGATCAGACCACACCCATAGCAGAAATCTGGAAGCCGCTCATACTTAATCAGGACCGTAATCATAGAGTCAAAATTTGCCAATCTCATCCTGATCCCCCTTTTCAGAGGTTTTGTAATATCAATGCTCACTTTGATTCTCAAGAATTTGCCCCACAGGTCTTTCGAATCAATGGGGAAGTCAACAATGGTACCAAGTTCCTCTGCTATTATCCTCTCCACTTTGCAATTCATACATGCCAGAGGGATATTGTAAATATGAATCCAGAATTCAGAAAATTTGAATTTAAGTTGGGAAATTGCCCCAGGCCCTACTGGTTTCTCAAGAACAATAAGATTTTTATCAAAGTTCCAGGGGCCCCTGGACCACACCATCGCTCTATCTTCCAGAGATTGGAAATAGAAAACGAACACATTATCGCCTACCATTTCAATTTCAACTCGACCTACGGTACCCCAGATTTGTTCGATGGTTCCACGGAAAGCCTCACGGTTAACCTTTCTTCGAGACAAGATTTTTCCTACCAAACAGTGTTCCACACTTCTAATACCGTCAGCTTGAACATCTCCTGCAATCTCGAGGATTGGGCCATCTTCCTCAGATAAGGACAGAGCCTCACAAAGCCTTAAAATTTCATCGGTAGCCATTAAAAATAATAAACCACCTTTCACAGCACCAACCACTACTCCCCAGACCACACCCAAACAACAACAATCACCTCAATCGCACTGTAATCACAAAAGATCCAACCCCACACTGCTAGCCAAAACACAACCCACACAATCAATAGACAAGCAAACTAGGTATGAAATATTTCTTGGTTTTGGGATGTAAATTACATACTTAGAAGCCCACACAAATAGAAAGGTCAACCACACACTGCCAAAACCCCAAAAAACCGCCCCCACCAACCTAACAGCAATCAACCACAATCCACACACAGCACCCTCCACCCATGACCGATCCAGAGACCAACTACACAGCAAGGATGAACTAACGAGCCAGTCTACACACCACCTCGCTTCGATCTACCCAGCTCCAGCTTGGATCAGTTCACCACAACCAAACTCGGCCACACCCCCACCAACAAAACAGCACCCACACAAGAGAGAGCTCAACAGAAGACAGCCCATCCGAGGAACTGCCTCTGCATCACCACGGCTTCAAACTTCATTGCTCCCCCGATCTACTGGACAATCAAGGAGGCAACCTCAACCAACAACAAGAACCGAGCACACACCACCGATCCGATCACACCAACACCACCTCTCACACACTGACAGTGGATCGGAGTAGGAGCTACCAGGACAGACCCGATCGCGGCTAGCAGAGTGAAGACGCCTGTCAGGAGGACGGATCGGAGCCACAGCCAGTAGCTCGAAAACTGCCCAGAAAAACACGATCGCAGCCCACAGAGAAGACCGATGGGAAGGGATCACTGGGAGGTAAGTCCGAGAACCCTGACCAGCCCTAGTCTCTTCGTACTGCAAGGAGAAGAAGAAGGGAGCAGGGAGTCGAGGAAGATCGAACAAGGAAGGCCACCACGAAGGAGGAGAAGCTGCCCAAGGGAGATCTACTTTTACCCTGTTCTTTCAAAGAAAAACGAGAGAAAAGACGACTTTAAAACATGGATTCTATAGTTGTTAATTCATGCTCTACAATCACAAACAAAAGTGTAGCAGTTTTATGACTCGGAGATGAAAAACTAAATAAAGAAAAATGAAGATATTTTCATAAAATTTTTTTGATATATAGACAAAGAAAAACAAATTTGTAACAGAGATGGGAAATGTTAAAATTAATATATTAAAAAAAAAAGGTGAAAAACAACATAAGATTTACAACATATTTACAAGAAAAGAGAAAGCTTACCGTAATACTTAGTAATACTCATTTGATGATAACTTCCATTTAGAATTGAATTCTAATCGGATCAGCAACTTACCAGAAAATCAACAAAGAAAAATACTTGTTTCTCTTATAATTTTTTGGTAAGTTACTGCCCGATTTAAATTCACCTCTATCCTGATAGTCATTAGTGCATACTTTTCATCTAGAATTTAATTCTAAACGGATAAGTAACCTCTCAAAAAAATCAACAAAGAATACTTGAATTCACCTCTATCATAAAGTTCATATCCACTAAATGTATTTTGATGACAATTGTCTTGTGCATTCGCATTTTATATAGCCATTTAAACAAAACTTTATAAGCCTGTATAAGAATCCATTCTCCTAATATACTAATTATTATCAGGATTTTCATACTATAAAAAGATTTTTATACCATAAGCAACGCAATACCTAATTAAAATTTAAATCTTTTATAATATAAAATCTCTATTATGGGTATGTGGATATTATCATTATTGCATGTTTTTAAATAAAGGAAATGTTTTTAGATGAGAATTATGCGTAAATGACTATTAGATTGAAGGAGAATTTAAAACGGACAATAACTTACCAATAAATTATAAATTACAGAAGTAAGCATTCTCTGTTGGGTATCTCGTAAGTTGATGTGGCCGTGAAGTTGGAGATGATCAAAAAGACGATAACGATTGACTTGAGAAGAGCTCTTTAATGTCTAAATCAGAATGGATCTTAAAAAGTCAATAATGACTTTTTGAATGATAATACAAAAATAAACAATAATATTGTTAATTTAATATGCTTAACAAAAAAATCTAACTAGATTCTGTTTTTTCTGAATCGTCCTCATGTACCAAAAGTAAGATAGGCAAGTCACACGACACACGTGATTTGCCACGTCGGTCAATTTATAAAATCTTTTGCCAATTGACCAATATAATTTCGGCTCATCAATCATTAGACCCTTATGCCAGTTGACACACATTTGATATATTTTCTTTGGCATGTTCCCTCTTTATTAGATGGAGAAATTTGGTCTATGCAATATTGATAACAAAGGGAAAAATAACTTAGATATAGCGGGTACCTTCAGATACCAAGATTTTAACTCTTGAAGAGATTCAACAAAGTCTAAGTAAAGGAGAAATCAAAAGAGAAATCTCACCGTAATTCTTAGTAATACTCATTTGTTGATAGCTTCCATTTAGAATTGAATTCTAATCGTATTCGCAACTTACCAGAAAATTAACAACGAATACTTATTTCTCTTATAATTTTTTGGTAAGTTACTGCTCGATTTGAATTCACCTCTATTCTAATAGTCATTTGTGTATAATTTATATTTAGAATTGAATTCTAACCGGATAAACTGCTTCCCATACAATCAACAAAGAATACTTGATCTCCTACAATTTTTTGGCAATCCTAAAATTCATATCAATTAACTGCATTTTGATGACAATTGTCTTCTTCATACGTGCTTTATATAGCGATTTGAACAAAACTTTATAAATCTTTTATAGGGACTTGGCGGGATACTCAAAGGGTAGTTGATATAACGGCGCATTTAATGTGCCAGACAACGTGGCGGTTGACACGATAGCTTCCACTCACTAGAAAAGTAATTGCCCTTGTGACCTGGCACTAGTGACCTGGAAAGGCGACTCATGGCCTCCCAAAAGCGACCTGAAAACTACCCCTCAAAATCCCAGCTCGCCAAACCTACAAAAATCTGTCACAGCTTTCACTACGAGGCCTTCGAGTTAAAAGCTGTAGGGCTAATGTTATGTGCCTAATGTTATTAAGTCCAACAGGCCCATAAATATTAATAAAGCCCAATGTGCTTGGATAAGCAACGAAGCCTAACAGACTTGAGGAAGCCAGCAAGGCCCAATGGGCTGGAGAAGCTAATAGAGCTCAACACAACAAACAAGTCCATCCCAACAATATAAAGTGGTGAAAGGGACCTGGAGACTCTATGCGAGCTACAACACCTCTATCCAAATTGTAAAACCCGATTCCTAGGATTTATTTTAAAATCTAAAATTCAGATATTAGTATTAAAGGAGTTATAAGAATTATTAATTTACCACTAATTAGAAGTCAATTTTTTTTGTGGATTAACAAGTGTGGAATATTTTTGGAATTTAATTTCATGGGAATGATGTGAGTTAGTATATGAAAAATTTTCCCTAAAGAAGCACAATCCATGTGAAATAAAAATAAACTAATCATGAAATGTCAAGTCAACAATTAGTGGATGAAATAATTAATGAGATAAAATGTGATTGATGGATTAGTTTGTAAATTAAAAGATTGTTGACCAAATTCGTGTGATTAAATTTTATATTGGTGGTCACTTTATGATTTTGATAGGTCAAAGGGCAAGTTGCAATTAAAGAATTGATATAGGCATGACAAGTGGTGAAGTTTTATTCATGGATTAAGTCAAACGAAAAAAAGAAGAAGAGAGAAGGGAAGAGAGAGTTCGGTCGAGAGAGAGAAGAAAGAAGAAAAAAAAAAGAGAAAGGAAAAAAGAAAGAGGAGAGTTCGGTCAAGCCAAGAAGAAGAAGAAGAAGAGTAAGAAGAGTCAAGGAGGACTTGGGGTTAGTGTTGATGAAGTTGAGTTGTTTTGAAATTGTGTTGAGATTATAATTCCCTTGTTTAAATTGATTGAGTTCTTATGGTGTTTTTGCTTGAAATTAGTTGGATTTAAGTTTATTCAAGTGAAAATCAAGTGGGTAAAGCAAAGGAATCATCCATTGAGATTTCTACCCAAACTAGTAAGGTAAGGTTTTAGGGGTTTTATGATTTTAAGTTTGGATTTTTAAATTGAGATATTATTTGAATAATTGGAGTGTTCTTAAGTTAATTGATGGCATGAATTGGAATTATTAAGTAAGTAATCAAAATAGCTCTCAAACTAGTGAACTTGCATTATTGGGTTTTGTGATGTTGTGTTTGGTGGTTGAGAAGAGTTGTAATAATTTAAGGAATTTGCTATATATTGTATACTAGAAACCAAGAAATAAAAAGATGATTAAAGGAAAAGGAAATCAAGGACTTTAATGTTGGCATTTTATAATTTAAATGTCTTATGTGTGTTAATTGAGTTTTTGGGTAAGTTGTAGTATTTATATTAATGATTGATTTAAAATATATTGTTTTAGGGAGAAATCATCATAGTCTGGGAGGAGAAAAGAGTGGGAGAAAAAGAGATAGCTTGGAAGAAATGTGAGTGCGAAAAAAATAAATTATTGGTTTTATTACAAATATAATTGCTTTACATTTAATTCCTTATTGATTTAAATTTTATGTATAGTGTATTTAAATGATTAAAAGTATGTTACATTTAGATTTTATGATTTATGTTCTATGAACATTTTAATATTAAACTAGTTAAACAATAATAAATATTTTTCAGGCCAATAGGATATCCATCTATTATCAGAATTATCGGATTATCAGATTATTAGTGCATACTTTTCATCTAGAATTTAATTCTAAACGGATAAGTAACCTCTCAAAAAATCAACAAAGAAT
The DNA here is from genome assembly GCA_003430845.1 of Xanthoceras sorbifolium. Classification (NCBI taxonomy): domain Eukaryota; kingdom Viridiplantae; phylum Streptophyta; class Magnoliopsida; order Sapindales; family Sapindaceae; genus Xanthoceras; species Xanthoceras sorbifolium. Next base: position 6,174,813 of record CM010614.1, on the reverse strand, counting down.
ATTTGAATTCACCTCTATCATAAAGTTCATATCAACTAACTGTATTTTGATGACAATTGTCTTATGCATTCGCGCTTTATATAGCCATTAAACACAACTTTATAAGTTTTTTATAGTATAAGAATCCATTCTCCTAATATACTAATTATTATCAAGATTTTCATACTATAAAAAGATTTTTATACTATAAACAACGCATTACCTTGAATTAAAATTTAAATCTTTTATAATCTAAAATCTGTATTATGGGTAGGTGGATATTGTCATTATTGCATGTTTTTAAATAAAGGTAATGTTTTCAGATGAGAAGTATACATAAATGACTATTAGGTTAAAGGAGAAATCAAACGATAACTTACCAATAAATTATATATTACAGAATTAAGCATTAATTCTCTGTTGAGTATCTAGTAAGTTGATGTGGTCATGGAATTGGAGATGATCAAGAAGACGATAACGATTGACTTGAGAAGAGCTCTTTGATGTCTAACTCAGAATGGACCTCAAAATGTCAATAATGACTTTTTGAATGACAGTTCAAAAATAAACAATAATTCTGTTTTATAATATGCTTAACAAAAAAATCTAACTAATTTCATTTTTTTCGAATCATCGTTAGATTGATCTCATGTCCCAAAAGTAAGATAGGCAAATCACGCAACACACATGATTTGCCACGTCGGTCAATTTCTAAAATCTTTTACCAATTGACTAATACAATTTCTGCTCATTAGTCATTAGACCCTTATGCCATTTGACACACATTTGATATATTTTCTTTGGCATGTTGCCTCTTTATTAGACGGAGAAATTTGGTGTCTACAATGTTGATAACAAAGGAAAAAATAACCTAGATCTATCTACCCTACGAGGCTTTTATAGCAGGTCTTGACTGGTGCTTGGCTATCAGACACCTTCAGATACCAAGACTTTAACTCTTGAAGAGACTCAATAATGTCTAAGTGAATGAAATGAGTGAATCATGCATAATGTATAGAAAGGTAGACTAAACAAACTACACTTTTTAGGTTTACAAAGATATGCAATAAAAACCTATTCAAATGAAAAACCCTTCAATAAATGATTCTTCAACAACCAAGACCTAACTTAAATAAGGTCTCAAATGAAATAAATACAAACTAAAGTTGAAGCCAAGTATTTACTTTAACATGACAACCAAACGAAGAGAAAGCCCAAGCAATCTTAGCACATGAAGCACATGGTGGGTCTAGAGTTTGTGAGAGAGTGTGTGTATGGTAAACGTATAGAACCTTTTAAGAGAGAATATTCCTCTGGTCTCTTTAGAAAAATCAGAAAAATAGTTAGGATTTCTAAGAGAAAGTGGTCTTGTTTATAAGGAACCAAGATTTTCACTTAAAGAATCTTAGATGAGGAGGAAATTGCGACCCCAACTCGCACCCAACGGGTCGCGAGTTAAAACCATCAAGATCTAGAAACCAACCGCGACCCTTTCTCGCTATCAAAAGATCGCGACATGTCCTATGTGGCACCTGAGATCCAACCATTCATGCATGCGGTTGCACCCATTCATTGCAGTTCAAATCAAGAACTCGCTGTCTGAATTCGCATGCACGCAATACATGGTCACGAGTTTAACCAGAGCTTACTGATCTGAAACTCGCGGGCAACACACACGACCAAATGGTTGCGTCACTTCATCTTGAATCAGAGCCAAACTCTCTGATCTGAACCTACAATCAGGTGAGTGCGTCACATGGTCGCAAGTTCTAACCAGTGAAGATTGACTGAACTTACGACTAGCTACTCACAAGCGCATGGTTGCGCATAAGGGTCGTGAGAACATGGTTTCTCAAAGGTTAAGAACTCGTACTAACATACATAAAGAGCTATAAGCTCGAGCACAAATGTTTCCAACTAGGAAAATGATTTACACAAATCGACATGCAATAATGCGATATGAACTGAGCTTGCATATGATGAATAGACCTAAATTGCAGGGACAAATGTATATGTTGTGTACATGTTTGCGCCTAACTTTCTTCAAGAATCATAAGTTAAGATATAATCTTACCATGTAGTGGAATCCCTTAAGATGATGGTAATGCTTGTAAAGTTGCTTCACTTGCAGTGTGAATCAACAGTTGGACTAACTATGCAACTAAATTACAAGCGGGTGTTTTGATGTAGGAATAAGCCAAATTAAAAATTATGTCCTCACAATTAGAGTTTATAAATATTATTGTTTATTATATTTATTAAATTTTAAAAATAAATAAGTATGGGCCATGCTACTACACAATATCGGTATTAGTCGTTTAATTTTAGTTTGGATTGTAAGGACAAAAGAATAACAAATGGTTTAATTGGAGTAACTTAAAGTGTGATTTTCACTAAAGGCTTATGCTCAACAAATCCGTTTAAATGCAGCAACCCCCATTCCGATAATTAAACTCTGGTAGAGATGACGTTGACTAAATGGCTTGGGGTAAAATAGTTATTTGACATTTTCTTAAACTAAAAATTTATAATAAAACCTAAAACTAATAACTTAATTTTTAATTAAAAAAAAAATTGTCCAATAAAACATTGCCATCATCCAAATTTATTTTTTATTTTTAAAAGAAAGGATGTTCATCATAAAACCGGAAGGAGCCTAACATCATTCAAAATTACATTGCAATAGAAGTAAGAAAGTCCTCTAGCCAAACAGAGAAATTAACTAAAGAAAAAACTAACTGGGCAAGAGAATGCGTACTCCAATTAGCGGAACAAGGGATAAAACTGATAGCTTCAATGTTGCATATTGCTAGGAGATCAACAATATCAATATCAGACATCCATTTTTTTTTTTTAAAATAAAGTAAATGCATTAAAAAAGAAAAGAAATTTTTTTTTAAAAAAAAAAGATATCTAAAGATAGAGTCCATCTTCATATCTCACTTCGTCTGATAGAGTGATATGCTCCATAGAGATGGAGCACGATCTACCTATTTAAAAAAAAAAAAAAAAATCTGTTTTTGTGGATTATTTTAATTGATTTTTGAAATAAATTTTTTTGTGAAGGCAAGTCACGGCTGGGACAACCAAGGTTTCTACTGAAAGGCAGCAAATGTGGTGCGCCTACTCCTCTTGTTGGAGGAGATCTGGGTCGGTAGACCTCCTTCTAATTTTATTTTACTTTTATTTATAATCAATTTTTTTTTTTTTGAAGTTCTGATTTTGTTATTAAATTGTTATTATTATTTAACAGTTTAAATTGATTATTTTAAGAGTAAATGGACAGTTTTAAGCATTTTTTTTTATAGCAGTGTTGTAGTTATTCTTTGTATTTTCATTTCAACAGTCATGATCAACTTGTTGAGATTCATTTTGACTAAAGACAATGGAGAGCTCTTTTAAGTCATTCGATTTCCTCCCGTCGATTATCTCCAACCAAAGAACACATCAATTTATCAGAAAATCAACAAGAATATTTATTTCTCTTATAAAATTTTGGTGAGCTAGTTCACCTCTTAAAGTTTATATAAACTATTTAATTTTTATGGCAATTATCTTCTGAGCAAGTAGTTTATATAGTTAGAATAAACCTGTCATTGTGTGAAAATATATTAATTATATTCAGATTTTTTTCAAGAATATATATTCCTCTAGAAATGTCAAATGTGTGTGATGTAAAGGAAAGATGAGTGCTAGGCGACTGCGCCTGCAACACAGTCGTCCCATATCGCTCCTCTATTGTGAAATGTGGCGTTCCTTTATTTTTTTCTAACTTTTATAAATAAATTCACTTTAGTCCTCATATTTATATTTTAATTTTATAATCTTAAATTATTATAGATTTATCAATTTAATCTATATTATCAAAATTTTAATAGTTTAACGGAAATAAAATTCAAAATGGATTATTTTATCTCTAATAATAGGATATGTACATTGAAAGACGTATTTAACCTCCTACTTGTAACACATGTTATTATACTATATTTTTGTAATATCCCGGATTGTGGATAATTAATTTTGAATATGTGGATATAAATTTTGTAATTGAACGGTCGAAACCGATGCTTGAAGATTGAAAACTGAAGCAGAGAGCATCGCGACCTGGTCACCGCGACCACAGGTCGCGATGGCTTGCTCGCGGTGAAAAACGCAATTTTTGGCAGTGAGCATCGCGACCAGTCACCGCGACCACAGATTGCGATGAACTGCTCGCGATGAAAATGACAAGTTCTGGCAGTGAGCAACGCGACCACCAGCGCGACCTAGGTACCGCGAGGTGTGCTCGCGATGAAAGTGGTGCAAACGCTCCAGTGAGTATCGCGACCTGGTGGCGTGACCACAGGTCGCGACAGCAGAAAAAAATAAAAAAAAATTTAGCTTCTCGTAGAAGCCACAGAAAACAGAAAAAGAAAAAGAGAGACCGAGAGAGAGAGGGAAAAAGAGAGACCGAGAGAGAGAGGAAGAAGAGAAGGAGAAGAGGAAGAAAAGAAGAAGAAAAAGAAGAAAAGAAGAAGAGAAGAAGAAAAGAAGAAGGAAAGAGAAAAGGAAGTGTAGGAGGAAGAGAAAAGGAAAAGGAAAAGGAAAAAGGAAACCGTGGAACCGCGATTCGTCGAAGGGAAACGGTATCCAGGTTGGTGTACACACGATTTCGAACTTATTTTGATAAAAAGTTTCGATTTAGTATGTTAAAAATATCGTTATGGATTTTATACATTTGTATTGATTTGTGAATATACTCGTATTGCATTTTGTTTATATATTGTTGAGTGATTGTGCCTTATTTTATTATTGTGAAAAGTTGAATAAAATTTTGTGTTTTAAAACCCTAATTTCCAGTTCGTGTTTGATTTTCTCATTTATGGATTTTGATTTAAAATAGTTTTCGTCGATCTCTGAAACCAAAGAATCGTTTTGTTATGAGTTTTAAAGGCCCTGATATATGTATAGGAATATTTGGATATAGGAGATTGACATGTCAATTGGGTGAATTTATAGCAGTACTGCAACGTATTGTCTCTGATCATTGATTACGGATACCATTTCCTCGTGAAATGGGAAACCGACTGTTTATCACGGATACCATTTCCTCGTGAAATGGGAAACCGACTGTTTATATAGGGATACCATTTCATACGAAATGGGAAACCCGACTGTAAAACCCGTAATCCAGTCCTGTACACCCTGTTATGTGTATCACGGGCCAAATTAGAATTTATGGGCAGAAAATGTCTGGAAATAAAGAAATGATATTGAAAAGTTTTGACATATTGTATGTTTTTAAACGTTTTAGTATTTGAGACATGTTTACTTTATATAATTATATTTCTGAACACTTCTGTTTATAAGTTTTCCTGTCTATTATATACTGTTTGTTTTAGCTATACTGTTTTATATTCTATTACCTTTTATTTTAAGTGTACACCCACTAGGCAGTTTTGCTTAGCGCGTTAGTTTTGTTTCTAACGCGTAGGTACCAGGGATCCCGAAGAAGCTAAAGACTGAAGATAGAGAGGGATTTGCTGACAGAGTCCCAGAGTTATCACAGTTGGGTAGCTATATTATTGTTATATGTACATATTCTGAAAGCATGCATATACAGAGGATTTGTAATTATGTTTCGTAATATGTTTTGTAATTAATTATTTTATGATTTCTGTCTTTTGTTATTAGAATGTTTGTAAATATTAAAGTCTGAATCGTTTTATTTTATAAACTGTGTTTGAAAGTCGCACTAAACGGCAGAGTGCGCAAGTGTTTGGAAATGGGATATTGAAGTGTTATTGAGAATTGTATTTGAATTGTTTTGTGGACAAACAGGTTTTGGGAAATCCGAAAAACAAACGGAACTCTGCCGAATTTTTGTAAAAAGTTTATTTATTGGGCTCACTTGAAAAGATTTTAAAATTTATAAACTATATGGTTTGCCATTTATAAATAGAAATAAGAAAGTTTTGAAAACTCGGTAGCGCTCCCTGGGTCGATCCAGTCGGGTCGGATCGGGGGGTGTTACAATTTTAATACATATGCCTCTTATTTTTTAATAAGTAATTAAATACTATAAAAATATAAAAAATATTTTTTTTATTAAAAAACTATTGCCACCTGAGGAAATGATGTCTCCTAACTTTCTCCGTGGAGGCCACCTATGTTTTTTCAAGTTTTTTGTATTTATATTTATATAAAATAATAAATTTGATAATTATTTTAATCATTGAATTTAATTTTTAAATTTTAATTATTATTAATTTTTTTTAGTTTTTAAATTTTGGTATCAAATAATTTTGAAATTCATTTGAGTTAGACTATTAAAATTTTGATCATATAGATTAAATTGATAAATTTATAATAATTTAAGATCATAAAATTAAAAATATAAACATGAGGATTAAAGTAAAATTGTTTATAAAAGTTAAAAAAAAAAAATGAGCGCCCAATGTCGCACCAGATGAGCAACATGTGGCGACTAGCCGGCTAGTGCTAACATTTCTTATAAATGACAATTACATTTCTCATCTTGGTTATCCAAACATTTTGGAATATTTATATATTTTTTTATACCTATTAAAATGAAATCAATCATGCTCAACATTTCACAAACGACGGTATAGCAGTGTTATGACTTGGAGATGAAAAACTAAATAAAGAAAAACGAAGATATTTTCATTAAAAAATTTGATATATAGATAGAGAAAAACAAATTTGTAACAGAGATGGGAAATGTTAAGATTAATATATTAAAAAAAAAAAAATAGAAAACAACATACAATTTACAACATGTTTAAGAGAAAAAAGAAATCTTAAAGTAAATTTTAGTTATACTCATTCGTCAATAACTTTTATTTAAAATTGAATTTTAATTGGATCAGCAACTTACTAGAAAATTAACAAAGAATACTTATTTCTCTTATAATATTTTAGTAAATTACTGTCTGATTTGAATTCACCTTTATCCTAATAGTCATTATTGTATACTTTTTTATCTAGAATTTAATTCTAATCGGATAAGCAACTTTCCAGAAAGTCAACAAAAAATACTTGATCTCTTATAATTTTTTGGCAAGTTGCTATTCGATTTTTTTTTTTTTGATAATAAAAAACTTCTATTACAGAAGACCAACAAGAAAATTTGGTTCAGGATTGAACTAACAGAAATCCTCTTTAGAGAAAAAGGCTAGGGAAGTAAGAGAATGTGCCATTTCATTCCTTGAACGAGGAATGACATGATATTTAGAAACTCCCACAGACCTGAAGAGAGCCTTAACATCACAAACAATAAGATCCAAAAAAGAACTAGGAGAAGAACTTAACACTCTAGCCACAACATTAACAGCATCTAACTCAACCCACTGAACAACCAGGTTCGAATATTTAGCCAAAAGCAGACCCTCCCGCAACGCCAGCAACTCGCCTAGCTCAGTAGAAAAGAACCCCAAAAGAGGCTTGGCTGAAGCAGCAATAATCTTACCCTGCCCATCGTGCAACACTACACCAGTACCCAACACTGAGGAACCAGGCTTCACTGCTGCATCGGTATTCAACTTCAAGGAGCTTGCTGGAGGAGGAAGCCAAGGAACAGAGAAAGGCTGCTTGGGAGGTTGGGAAGGAGAGCCAAAGACCTTCTGGGTGCCCTGAAATTCTGACAACAAAGAAAGCGACCAAGAAACCAAATCAACATTTAACCTAGGGTTTTTAGAATGAATGATAACATTCCTTTTAAACCAAATCCCCTACAGAATCAAATAGAACTCCTCGAATTCTTTTCTCTTGGTCCTAACAAAAACCCACAAAATTAACTCAAAACAGGAAATATGGTGGTGCAATTTAAAGAGGTCCCAGAAAACAGTTGACTCCTAAATGGCACGCACCGAGCTACACCAAAAAAGGGCATGGGCTGAGCTCTCAGGAGCATCACCACACCTGGGGCAACAAGGATAAAAAACAACTTTCTTAGAGCAGAGATTACAGAGGGACGGAATGGCATTAAGGAAAACTCTCCAAATGAAATTTTTGATTTTTAGTGGTATGTTGAGATTTCATAAAGCAAGCCACCATTTAGAATCCGGGCACGAAGAAGAACCTTTGTTGGAGAGTTTTTCCTGTGCAGCCACTCTATACCCGCTCCTCACGAAATACTCTCCATTTTTATCGAAATGCCACACTAGGGAATCCTTACAATCACCAATACTTAAAGGAATTTCCAAAATAGATTACTTATCCGTTGCTACAAAAAACTGATCAAGCTTATCCATATCCTAAGAGTGGGAGGATGGATGGATAAGGGGTGATACCATGAGATCTTTCATAGGAGCAGTCGAGTAGGGTCTGAAGGTGGACGCCCTTGGCAGCCAAGGATCCTAAAAAGCCCTGATATCCTCACCATTACCCACTCTCTATCGGAGGCCCTTAAAAAGAAGACTCATACCCCAAATTAGACTCCTCCAGAGATGAGAACTCCCCTACTTTAAAGAGATAGATAAGAAATCCTCGTGCTTGAAATACTTTGCCTTGAGGATTCTAGTCATCAGAGATTCTTTATTCATAACAATTCTCCAAGCCTGTTTGACTAAAAGAGCCTGATTAAAAAGAGATAAATCTTTGAATCCAAGACCCTCACAGATTTTTGGAGAACACAGCTTATCTTTTGACACTCAGCTAATATTCTTGTTACCATTTATGACACCCCATCAGAAACCCATAATCATAGAGCACAACTCATTGCAGAGAGTAGAAGGAAATTGGAAAATACTCATAGTAAAGGTAGGGATAGTTTGAGCCACTGCTTTGATTAGAACTTTTTTCCCACCCATCGAGAAAAGATTTCCTTTCCGCCCTCTGATTTTACACCAGACCCTATCTTTAATATCACAGAAGGTTTTCCTTTTATTTTTCCCCACCATGGTTGGAAGACCTAGATACTTATCATGCGCTTGGGCATTAGCAAGGTCCAGGCAATTTAGGATACTGGCTCTCTGAATACCTTCCACATTTGGACTAAAGGTGATGTTAGACTTTTGCAAGTTAATCCGCTGACTAGAGGCTTTCTTATAGGTTTGCAGGATCTGTTTCAACTTCTCACAATTCTGGACTGAAGCCCTACAAAAAACTATGCTGTCTTCTGCAAAAAATAAGTGACTAACAAGGGGGCTCCCACGGCTACATCTCATCCCCAAAGATTGCCCATTAAATTCGTTACCTTTGATAAGAGTAGATAAAACTTCTGCACAGAGAAGGAAACGGAAAGGAGAAAGTTGCTCTTCGACTTGAATTCACCTCTATCCGAAAGTTCATATCAACTAACTGCATTTCGATGACAATTGTTTTATTCTGAAAGTTCATACGTGCTTTATATAGCCATTTGAAGAGAACTTTATAAACCTTTTATAGTATAAGAATCCATTCTCCTAATATACTAATTATTATTAAGATTTTCATACTATAAAAAGATTTTTATACTATAAACGACACATTACAAAGAATTAAAGTTTATACCTTTTATAGTATAAAATCTGTCATATAGGTAGGTGTCTATTCTCAAAACCTTTGAGAGAAAATACACAAAATGCATATTAAGTTATTATTATTTTTTTATGTGTTGAAGCTTTAGTTCGTGCTAAAAGCTTCTCTCCAGTCGTAAATTCGGTTTGATTTTATAGATGCTTCCGTTGTCAATAAAATAACATAAAATAAAATAATAAGTGGAATAACTAATTTAAAACTTTAAAATAAAGATCACATATATTCAAGAATATTTATTGGTATATTGTAAAAACATGAACAAATTAGTAAACCTAATTGACAACTAACAATGGCTCGTTCTGTCAATTTAAATTATAAAACAAATTATCAAGTGACAAGCACATATATTAAGAACATGGAAATTTTCTCAAAAATGAATAAGCATATGAAGAGAATACATTCTTATACTGTAAAAGGTTTAGAAAGTTTTGTTCAAATGACAAGTGCACATATACAAAAGACAATTGCCATTGAAATGTAATTAGTTGATGTAAACCTTAGGGTAGAGGTGAACTTAAGTCAGGCAGCAACTTACGAAAAAACAATTGTTGGAGAAATAAGTATGCTCTGTCCATTTTTTAATGAGTTGTTATTCCATCAGAATTCAATTCTAGATGAGAAGTATACGTAAATGACTATTAGGTTAATTCAAATTCGATAATAACTTACCAATAAGTTATATATTAGAGAAATAAGTATTCTTTGTTGAGTTTCTAGTAAGTTGATGTGGCCGTTGAGTTGGAGATGATCAATGAGACGATAACGATTGACCTAAGAAGAGCTCTTCGATGTCTAAATCAGAATGGATCTCACAAAGTCAATAATGAATTTTTGAATGATAATACAAAGACAAACAACAATAATAATAATATATAATATGCATGCTTAACAAAACAAATCTAACTAGATTCCATTTTTTCCGGATCATCGTTAGATTGATCTCATGTCTCAAAATCAAGATAGGCAAGTCACGCGACACATGTGATTTGCTGCGTCAGGCAATTTCTAAAATCTTTTGCCAATTGACCAATACAATTTGTGCTCATCAATCATTCGACCCTTATGCCAGCTGACACACCTTTGATATATTTTCTTTGGCGTGTTGCCTCTTTATTGGACAGAGAAACTTGGTCTCTACAATATTGATAACAAAGTAAAACATAATGTTCTAAAATAATTTATAAATTAATGAAAGTTTTTGTTATAAATGTCCTAACAACCTAGAGAGGGGTGAATAAGTGAATACTAATTTTAAAAAGTTTTAACACCCCATACAATTATTGTGAAAATAATTAAATAAATCGAGTAAGGGATAGTGAGGTTGAACACTCAATTTTTACGTGGAAACCTCAACGAGGAAGAACCACGGGACCAACCACTGTTAGCCACTTGAGTTATAGAAATCCACCATATGATAATCTAATTACATCCTCAAGTTTACTTAGTTAGTCCACTTCTATTGGATAATAACCTAAATCTATCTACCCCACGGGGCTTTTATAGCGGGTCTTGACTATCAGACACTTTCAGATACCAAGACTTTAACTCTTGAAGAGAGTCAACAAAGTCTAAGTGAATGACATGAGTGAATCATGCATAACGTATAGAAAGCTACACTAAACAAACTACACTTTTTAGGTTTACAAAGGTATGTAATAAAAACCTATTTAAATGACAAACCCTTCATAAATGAGTCTTCAACAATCAAGGCCTAACTTAAATAAGGTCTCAAATGAAATAAATACGAACTTAAAGTGAAGACAAGTATTTAATTTGGCATGACAACCAAATGAAGAGAAAGCCCAAGGAATCTTAGTATATGGAGCACATGGTAAGTCTAGAGTTTATGAGAGAGAGAGAGTGTGTGTAAATCTATAGAGCCTTTTAAGAGAGAATATTCTTTCGGTCTCTTCAAAAAAATCAGTAAAAAAAAAAAAAAACACAATTGGGTTTCCAAGAGAAAGGTGTCTTATTTATAGGGGATCAAGACTTTCATTTAAAGAATCTCTGATGAGGAGGAAATTGTGACCACGACTTGGTCACGATTTGGGGTCGCGAGTTAGAACTATCAAGATCTAGAAACCAATAATGACTCTCTCTCACTATCAAAAGGTCAGGACACACCATCGCAACATGCCCTACTTGGCACTTGCGATCCAATTATTCATGCATGCAGTTGCACCCATGCATTGTAGTCTAAACCAGGAACTCACTCGTCTAGTTTCGCGAGCATATGCACGCGATATAGGGTCACGAGTTTAACAGGAGGTCAGTGGTCTGAAACTCGCGAGCAATACACACGACCAAACTCTCTAGTCTAAACCAGCAAGGCAACCAATGATCAGAGGATTGTGTCACAAAGTTGTGAGTTCCAACTAGTGAAGATTGGCTGAACCTGCAACTAGCCACTCGCGAGTGAATGGTTGTGCATAGGGATCAGGAGTGAGAAACAACATGGCTTCTCAGTGGCTAAGAACTTGTACTAATATACACAAAGAGCTAGAGCTCGTACACGAACGTGCGTGTTTCACTAAAGGCTTATATTCAACAAATCCACTTAATAGCAGGAACCCTCATTCTGCTATTTATGTTGACGATTGGCGTAATTATCTCCAAGTTGATGCTCTACTGTCCATACTACTAATTCATCTATATTGTTATCTGTACAAAGTTGATTAGAATCTCTATAATTATTTATTTTGTATCTGTGTAGTTATTGCTTTCCTAGATTAGTCAATCATGGTCCAAGACTTTAGGATCTGAACTTTGTACAGTGGCTATTTATGCCCATCGATTAGAAGAGGAAAGTAATTAAAAAAACTTTTCCTCAAAACCTCTTATTTTTGAATTGGTATCAGAGCGGTCTTCATATTACCTGTACCATACCATCACAACCTAAATCTTCATATATTACTTGCACCATGACTAATGACACACCTAAATCATCCATAGCAGAATCATCATCTATACCAGTTATACATGTTTAAATAGAAAACTCGAGTTTCACAGCCAGTGTGATTCTTACGGAAGACAACTATGATGTATGGTCTCAAATCATGGAAATGCAAATTGCAGGACGAGGGAAGCTTGAGTATATTATAGGCAAGACATCTCCTCCACAGGTTACTGATACTTCCTATACGAAGTGGTATGCCGAAAATCAAAAGGTCAAGGGATGGTTGCTGACCTCTATGTCACCAGAGATTATGAAGCAATATATTCGGTTGCGCACAACACGTGAAATCTGGAATGCTCTTGCCAAAGCTTTCTATGATGGGTCTGCTGAATTATAACTCTTTGCACTGAACCAGCGAGCCTTTTCTACCAAACAGGTTGGTCGCCCTCTGTCCACCTATTACAGTGATCTTGTAGGAATCTTCCAAGATCTGGATCATTGTTATAGGATTGTAATAAAAGATCCTGATGATGTTATCGCCTATAATAAATCAGTTGAACAATTGCGTGTGCACATCTTCCTGAATGGGTTAGATGCAGAATTTAAACAAATCCAAGGGGAGATTCTCAGGAAGGATCTTGTACTAGATCTTGAAGAAACCTATGCATATGTACGTCGTGATTCTGTTCGCAGAGCAACATTAAATGGCGAATCTAATCACCCAGAGTCATCTGCCATGGTGGCTCATCGGGCCAAGCCTTATTGTGGTGAATCTGAACCTACTAAGTCACGAATCAGATCGAGTATCTAGTCCACCGAATCATATTGTTGACTAAAATCGATCATTTGGATCATAGAATCATAGCTATGAAATAAGAGCTACACGATTAGAACGCATGTGTACCCATTGTGGTGAATCTAGACATATTAAGTCATGATGCTATGAGCTGATTGGGTATCCAGAATAGTGGGATCTTACCAAGGCACCCCGCAAACGGAATTCAAAATCAAATCACCATGCGTCTATTGTTGTGGCCAACAACACCCCTGCGGAAGCCTCCTATTTAATTGCTACTTCAGGTAACATTGGTAAGGTTCTTTATACTTCTGCTCCTAATAGTGATAGTGAATGGATAATTGATTCTGGTGTTTCAGATCACATGACCTTTGATAATAAACATATTCAATTTATAAAATCCTCATAATAACATATAGTATCCACAGCCATTGGTACTCCCTCTCCTTTGGTTGGAGAAGGTTCAATTACTCTTACAAAAAATTTGAATTTGGATTATGTTCTAGTTATCCCTACCCTTAATCATAACTTATTGTCTGTTGTTCAAATAACTCTCACTTTGCATTGTATTGTTATTTTTTGGCCTAACCTCTGTATTTTTTAGGACATCTGGACTCAGAAGACAATTAGTTATGGTACTAGGAGGGGGAATCTTTATTATCTTGATCTAATGCTGTGGCTCAAGTTTTTTCAGTTGATAAGTCTGACAAACTTCAAAATTCAGAAATCTGGTTATGGCATAAGCGTTTAGGTCATGCATCTTTTGGATATTTAAAAATATTATTTCAAAAGTTATTTTCTCAATTTACAGCTTTAGATTTCAAGTGTGACATTTTTAAACTAGCTAAATGCCATCGTGTCCCATTTCCAATAAGTATGAATAAGAGTCCAGTACCATTTATGGTTATTCACTCTGATATATGGGGACCAGCAAAAATTTCTTCTCTAAGTGGTGCACGTTGGTTTGTTACCTTTATTGATGATTACACCCGTATGAGTTGGGTTTGTTTAATGAAATCAAAGATTGAAGTTAGTTAACTGTTTTAAAATTTTCACAAGATGATAGCCACCCAGTATCAATCAAATATACAGGCTCTCCAAACTGATAATGGTGGAGAATTTGTTAATCAAGATTTGAAACAATACCTGAATTTACATGGCATTGATCATCAGATGACTTGCCCTTTCTCCCCTCAATAAAATGGGATTGCAGAGTGTAAGAACCGTCATCTTCTTGAAGTTGTATGTGCTTTCTTGTTTTGGAGCTCACATGCCTACCAGTTACTGGGGCGAAGCCATCATTGCGGCAGCATATCTTATCAACCATGTACCTTCCAATTCCATACAGTTTTAGACTCCATTTAACGTTCTTAATGAGGCTGTAAGTGCCTCTACTGTGCCGAATCTGTCACCTAGAGTATTCGAGTGTGTAGCCTTTATACATCTTCACAAACTCTTAAGAAATAAGTTGGAACCCTAAGCTCTCCGTTATGTATTTGTTGGCTATACCTTGCATCAGAAAGGCTATCGATGTTATCACCCCCCCCATCTCAAAAACTATATGTTACCCTCGATGTCATAGTCACGAGGATGATATGTATTATTTTGTCCTTGAGTCTCCACTTTAGGGGGAGAGTAGAAATGAAGTGAAGACTCTGGATCACTCTTTAGATACCTCGAACCGTATAAGTGGTGACAGCACCTTGGATCGTATAAATGGTGACAATTTGGATAAAAATGATGAATGTCCAAATGGCAATAACTTAGACAACAGTGGTGAATGTCCAAGTGAGACAAGTGGGCATATTTTAGAGGATGAGAATAGTCAAGATCAGATGGAAGTAGTACCACTAGTATCTCAACCATCTTTCCCCTTTCATGATGTACCAGCTAACCAATTGCTCTCTCAAGTCGATTCTATGTTTGAATCTCAGGTAAATTCTGAAAATTTCAAGGTTAGTGTTAAACTTTTTTTTTTAGTCAATACACACTTTTATGGGTTTTGAATCAGTTGTAGGCATTTGACATTTGTTAATCCTCCATCAAAAAAATGAAGAACGAATTTTATAAAAAAAAATTTTCATCATGCCGGCCCGATGCTTTTGGCCCGATAGTTTTTTTTTCACGTTTTTTCATCGTTTTTGGCCCGATGGTTTTCATCATGTCGGCCCGATGGCCTTGGCCCGATGGTTTTCATCATGTATTTTCAAATAGCGGCCCAATGGCCTTGACCCAATGGTTTTCATTATGTATTTTCACATGGCGGCCCGATGGCCTTGGCCCGATGGTTTTCATAATGTATTTTCAAATGGCTTGACCCGATGGCTTTGACCCGATGGTTTTCATCATGTATTTTCAAATGGCGGTCCGATGGCCTTGACCCGATGGTTTTCATCATGTATTTTCAAATGGCGGCCCGATAGCCTTGGCCCGATGGTTTTCATCATGTATTTTCACATGGTAGCCCGATGTCCTTGGCCCGATGGCCTTGATTATGTATTTCACATGGCGGCCCGATGGCCTTCAAAATGTATTTTCATCATGGCGGCCCGATGGCCTTAAAATTGTATTTTCATCATGGCGGCCCGATGACCTTGGCCCGATGGTTTTGAAATTGTATTTGCATCATGGTAGCCCGATGGCCTTGGCCCGATGACCTTGGCCCGATGGTTTTTGGCCCGATGGTTTTAGCCCGATGGTTTTTGTTCATGCTTGCCCGACAGTTTTGATACTTTAATTGAATTTAAGTTTTATTTAAATTTTTTATTTTAATGCAGGAAGAAGCATGGATGATGTGCAGTTGATAATTAACTGGGATGGACATTGGGTATGTGAACAAGGGGTTTATTGGTATGATGGCAAGAGATCGAAATGGGTATTATTTTCAAGAGATGCAACTTATGCTCAACTATTAGATAAAGTATATGCCGTCGCTGGGATTGACAGAAACTGCTTTCGAGTCATTATAAAGACGGTTGCTCATACCATCCGCCCAAGCATGCCTGTAGAGATAAGTGATGATGATGATGTTGTAATATTATTACGTCAAAAGAATGTTGACCCTTTAGTTTGTATAACCGTGTTTGAGAATAAGCATAGTGACTGACAATTGCAGCAGCAATGTTTTCCAGAGTCATCTAATCAACAACACCATCCTATCAATCTTCAACAACACCATCCCATCAATCTTCAGTTTCCTTCATCGAAGGGAAGTAACCACATTCGGGAGGGCTACACACCAAATTTAAATGATGCTACGGTTGATTATGAATTTCAATTTGTTGATGATTTCAGTAACGAAGCCAGAGATAATGAGAAGTCCCAAGATGTTCAGGGTGTTGGAAACAGTAATAAAGAGTTGGTTCGAGCCACGTCTGTAATGTGTTCAATTAATGATGTTGAAGTAGCTTCGAGAGCTATGCCGATTCTGATTGCAAATGGGGAAGTCTTTGACAGTAAAAAAGAGTTGCACTCCCAACGAAGAAGGTACGCTGCTGTAAATTGTTTCAATTTGAAAGTGTGGAAGTCGGATACTTTACATTTTGAGGTACGTTGTGCTGCTGGAGAATGCAAATGGCGGCTACAGGCATTCAAGGTTACAAACACTGATTTTTTTCAGATTACAAGATTTGACGACAAACACAGTTGCTCAATGGAGAAAAGGTTTTCATGGAATAAAAAGGCTAGTGCACAGTTTATTGGACAACATATCAAGGAGAAATTTTGTAATGGTCGTATCTACAGACCAAAGCAAATCATAAGAGATATCCAAAATGAATTGGGCATTACAGTAAATTACCACAAAGGATATCGGGCTAAACATATTGCTATGGATAAGGTACATGGATCAGCTGAAGTTTCTTTTAGTATGTTACCTTATTATTGTCACATGTTAGAGGAAACAAACCCAGGAATGATGATGAACATTAAGACTGCTGATGAAAATAGGTTCATGTATATGTTCTTCTCTATGAAAGCGTGCATAGATGGTTTTAATGCTGCCATTAGACCGGTTATTGCAATTGATGCCACGTTTCTGAAGGGTTCATATGGGGGCATATTGTTTGTCGCTGTATGTCAGGACGGTAACGACCAAATATTTCCTTTGGCATTTGGTGTTGCAGATTCCGAGAATGATGCTTCATGGAGTTGGTTTCTATCTTGTCTGCATGATACCATTGGAGATGTTGAAGATCTTGTTTTTGTATCTGATAGGAAAAACAGTATTGTCAAAGCTATTGCAACGGTTTTTTCAAATGCACACCACGGTGCTTGTTTCATGCATTTAGAACGAAATATGATTTCCATTTATAAGAACAAAGATCTTTCCATACCATTTCGGAAGGCAGCCAAGGCATACAGAGTTAATGATCACTCATTTTACATGATACAGTTGTCGAGCATTAGTGTTGGAGCTCATTAGTATGTTGTTGATGTTGGAGAAGAGAGGTGGTCCCGAGCCTTTTTTCCGAGAAAAAGGTACAACATTATGACTACTAATATTGCTGAGTCAATGAATAATGCAGTGAAAGATTTTCGAGAGTTACCCATTGTTGCTATGATTGACCGTATTCGAGATATGATGCAACGTTGGTTTCATGATCGACGTACAGTGGCTGCTTCTTATGATACACATTTGACAGAAAGGGTTGAGGCACTTATTGGGGTTAGTGATGAATCTGCGCAACATATGAAGGTGTCCCCAATTGCATTGTACCAGTTTGAGGTGCACGATGGAAAACAGAATGGCATTGTTGATTTAGAAAACCGTACACGCAGTTGTAGGGAATTCGATTTTGATCAGATTCCATGTGCACATGCTTTAGCTGCCATAAAATATAGAGGATTGCATTACACAACATTTACCTCACCTTACTACTTGACTGCTTATCTGCTTTCAGCATACAGTGGTGAGATTCATCCAGTAAGCCATCAAGGTGACTGGTTGGTCCCAGCGGACGTTGCAAATACAATTGTTCTTCTACCAGTTGCCTGACGCCCACCAGAGAAACAACGTATACCTTCGATTGGAGAAGAGGTTGTACGCAGAAGGTGTAGAAATTGTTGGCGCCACGACCACAACAGCCAAACATGCAAGAATCCTAAAGTAGCTGAACCATCCGGGTGATGAAGATATGCAAGATATGATTATGACCGGTTATTTATGATATTCTGTTTTGTTGTATTTAATTGCATTTTGATTCGGAGAATTGCAAAAAATGAACAATATAATTAACATTATTGTACAATTTGGAACACATTATTGTACTATTTCAATTAGCTGTTTTGTTGTATGCAATTAACAGTTTTATTATTGTAATATTTCAATTAGTTGTTTTGTTGTATGCAATTAACAGTTTTATTTGGTTTTTGGAAGAGTTTTTAATTAATTAACTTATGGAGATTTTGCCAGAGTTTCCTCTGTTTTTCTAACTATCCAAAACCTGATTTACGAAATCAATGCATTTAACAACATATGTATACACTTTAAAGCACAATTTTCAATCATTTGCGCATCCTTCCGTTCGATGCGACTTTTCCAATCATTTTATCAAAGCAAAAAAATTAACGTTTAAAAAATTTACCATCATTTTCTGAATAACCAATGATATACCTATAACCAATAATTTCCCAATAACCAATAATATTCCAATAACCAAAATTTACAATCATTCCCAATAACCAATAATATTCACATAAATGAAAATTTCAAAAAAAGTACAGGTCATTCTACATCTTCATCTTCTAGCCGTGCGGAGTTTGCAAATATATCAATGGACATTTTCTTCCTCAGAGCTTTAATTTGCTTGGCATTGAAATCAAACTTCTGTCTGTGTGCAACAATGTACTCAGCAAACAGAAGGGTAAATGCACCACAGTGACCACTGCAATAATTTCAATATAATACCACTGTCAATTATTGAATCAATTATAATAACAATCAATATAAAAATATAGGGTTCAATTTCACTTACGCCCCGCGTTATTGTGGAATAGTATCGGGACCTAGTCTTTTGCATGCAAATGGAGTGACCTGTACTTGTCTCCCCTTATGTTCAAAATAGCCTCCGCTATACATAAGGGACGGCAGAAGAAGTGCTAGTGGGGCGACATATTGCTCCCGAAAAGACGGATCAGTTTCCAGACATAGAGAATCATAGATCTGTACTTTTCTTTCAACAAGATTGACAGCCGCCAACACCCAATGATAACCATCCACATTCACAGGTATCAACAACTACATTGAACACATAATTGTCATTTAACTTATAAAGATATTGAACTGTAAAATAGATGCATGATTACACTTACATTATCAATCTCCCACCATGGACGAGACCCTTTGGGTCGTTCTCCGCGAACATAGCCAAGGTAAAAATCCTCCCATGGAAAGGTAAGGGGATCGTATGCCTCCTGCGATATGGTTTCATCCTCGTCCTTCGGAAGTTTTTTCCACATGTGTTGAAGGGTTGTCTAGAAAAATTTAAAATATTAGTATGTTCTTTATAAGTAAGTCATGGAAAACATTTAAATAATTTATATTTCAATTACAACTTACAAAGAATGTTGGATCAATCAAGTTGTAATTTTGCGAAAAAATGGTCGGATGCGAAAGCTGGCGCCTCCGTAGTACTGAGAAATAAGCCTCAATATGTTGTTTTGTGGTTAGATCATGAAAAAAATATTGCTATTGAAAACTCATCATAAAGAACATTGCAAGTTAATGACATTAGCATGAAAGTAACAAAATAATTTGAATTTATTTACTAACCCAGCTGTCCAACCAGTCGATCGTACTCTCAAACGTCTTGAAAAATTCAGGGGTCGCATCCATTGGTGCCCCAACGTAGCACCTGCTTATACGGTATAATATTCGGAGGAAATTACATTAAACATCACAACAAAAAAAGAAGTCTGAAAATAGGTTATGCACTTAAATTATGTATGCTTACCTAGCTTTCTTATTTTTTTTGAAAGCCTCGTACTCCGATTGTGCTTCCTTATGAACTGGTTTTAAAGGGTCGAACTTAATTGGATTTGCAGACCGGGTCTTTTGCTTTTTTGGCTTAGTCGGGTCAATGTACGAGTTAGATACGAATGCAGAATGCTTACGCATCCTCATACCATATCTTACGCCGAATGCTTTTTTTTTTAAGAGCTTCGACACTCTGATTACCTGTGGCACTCACGATATTCGGCAAGGGAGAGGGAGGACAGTAAATAGTAAGCTGTAGGCATTGATCGGGTTCAACACCCTCCTCATTTGCTTCATCATTTCTAAGATCAGTTGTATCGACCACATGGTAGGTTGTATCAAAGATGTTGTCACTCTAATGCAGTGAATACAACAGTATACAGTTAATAAAATGTCAAAAAGGAAATGACAAAGTTCGACGTGATTAAATAAAAAAGAAATTACCTCTGGCACCTCAGTTCTAGCTGCAAATTTTTCATTACTGCCTTCTGTCTTGCAGACAACTTCAATCAATTTCTCAACTCATTTCCGCATCTCATCAAGTTCTGTTTGTAGGGTTGCAAACCCTTTGTCAACTTTATCATTCACTGCGGTCATAGAAGTCTGTAGACACTTGACTTCTGTGTAGAGGCCATCCAATTTTCTATGCAAATCTTGTGAGTCCTAACATAATGTCCAACAAAATGTTAAATTAACATTTACATAATATTTAATGAACAATACAATTAAGGGACAATATTGGCTACATACCGATGGCCTCCGTCCAATAGGCCGCTCTTCTTGTATTTCAGCTTGCTTATGTTTCGATTGTGGTTGCTCTTCTTCAGCAACATCATCACTATGATTGTCATCACAATACTCGTCATCTTCCTGATCACTAATCTATATATCTGGGGCCGACGGATCATGTGAGATGGTAGCCTTTTCTAACCCCGTCAAATATGACAACTTCAATTCTTCCTTCGTTGGTTTCAAAGTTTGAAACGTTGAAATCTAACCCACAAAAAAAAAAAAAAAGCCCACATGGCGTTATAATAAAAATTTATATACCTAACAGAAGTATTTGAATGTAGTTCATACCTTTCGCCTACTGAAAATCTCAGTTCTCAAAGCCTCATATCCAGGACTCATTTTGACTTCCCAGTTCAGAATACGAGGGGCTGTACGAGACACCCTGGTAGCAAAATTCTTCTTCGAGTACAGCGAAATCGCTTCAATTGCCCACACCTAGCAAATAAAACAAAACTATGTTTCAATAAGAGTTTTAAAGAAGTTAAGGGTAAAAAAAGTTAAACACTTAAAATTACCTGAAAAGCATAGACAAATCCATACAGGTTGATCTTCTCTGCAGTATGGCTCGGATCCTTTTTAGCTTTCTCCTTAAACTTCTAATCTCGACCTTTGCAACAGGTCGATAAAGAGTTGAATGTCCTTGAATATACATAGGAACCCCATAGGAACCGATTGAATTCTTCTAAATTATCAACTAACTTCATTGCCCAATATTCGACCTTAGTCCTCAAGTCTTTTCCAAGCAATGTCGTCTCTAAGATCATCAACAAAGCTAGTTTAATCATGTCATCATTATTATCATTTTCTTCCTCCAGACGTTCGAACAAACTTTGCAATTTGGTTCCAGTCGCCTTTTTCGCTCCCTTAAAATATTTCTGGTGAATTCTACACATATCATCTTCCTGTATAGTAGGGACGACTGTATCCCCAAGACGTAGACCGCTCACGAGGCAAAACTCGTTTGCACTGAACCGTATTGTATTCCCACCAATCACAAACCACATTTCATTTTCAGCATTGTCCACATGGCACTCCCGCAACAAAATGTGATGACAAAATTGACCCGTGAAGGACATTTCATTAACATCTAAGAAATGCCCAAAGCACATTCCTCTTATTTTTTGTTGTTGACGTTCCGTCAGTTTACTCTTAATCAGCCTGATGCAACCCCATTTAGAATACATCGTCATTTTGGCATGGAAAAATTTTTTTTCCTTAATTTTCATACTGTCAATCAACTTGTCACTTGCCATTTAATATTAGCCTGCAAAAAAAAAAATTTCGAATTCATCAACAAACTAAAAAATATAACGCTTACAAATATAAATTTTATTTCATCAAACCAGGCTGGCCTGATCATTTAATTTCATCGGGTCGCAGTGGCCCAATGCTTTGATTTCATAGGGTCGCAGTGGCCCAATGCTTTGATTTCATCTGATTTTGTTTCATGGTGATGGTTGCAGGCTTGTCGATGGTTTAGTTTCATCGGGCCGATGAAACAAAACTATCGGCCAGCCGTGGCCCGATGATTAAATGTCATCGGGCCACCGCGACCCGACGGTTTTGTTTCATCGGGCCACGGTGTCACCATGAAACAAAACCATCGGGTCGCGGTGGCCCGATGAAATTTAATCATAGGGCCACGGCTGGCCGACGGTTTTGTTTCATCGACCCACTATGACCTGACGAAACAAAACCTTCGGCCAGCTGTGACCCGATGTGTTTTTTATTGGGTCACAGCTGGCCGATGGTTTAGTTTCATCGGGCCACTGTGTCCTACGAAACAAAACCATCGGCCAGCGAAGACCCGATGACCACTGTGACCCGATGAAACTAAACCATCGGCCAGCGAAGACTCGATGAAAAACTCATCGGGTCACTGCTGGCCGATGGATTTGTTTTGTCACAGTGGCCCGATGAAAAACTCATCGGGTCTGAGCTGGTCGATGGTTTAGTTTCATCGGGCCACTGAGATACTGGCCCGACGAAACAAAAGCATCGGCCACCCGTGGCCCAATGCCCAAAACACAAATTTCTACACAAAAAATCAGAAGAAAAATCAATGAAGAAACGTTTTTCCTTACTTTCAATCGGTGTGGAATGTTACCACGGAAGAAGAAGACGATTTCGTTGCTGTGACCCAATGAAAAAATCATCGGGTCTCAGTTGGCCGATGGTTTTATTTCATCGGGCCACTTAGACACAGTGGCCTGATGAAACAAAACCATCGGCCAGACGTGGCCCGATGCCCAAAATAATGATTTGTAAACAAATAATCACAAGAAGAAATTTTTCCTTACTTTGAGGAAGAAGACGATTTCCTTGCTGTGGTCGAAGAAGAACGCGACTACGGCGGAACCTGCAAACACAGACGAAATGAAGAAGACGAAATGAAGAAGACAAACAGCAGCACAGAACACAAACGAAGAAGACGAACAGCTCCGGCGATGAACAGCAGATGAGATGAACAACAGTAAAAACAATTTGGTCAAAAAATGTCAAGTGAAAACGTGGAGCCTGGGTCAAATGTAAAAGTAAGGGCAAATTTGTCCAAATAAAGTCTTTGGGTAGAGGTTGTAAAAATTAGTGGACCCTGGGTAGTTTTGCAATTGTTGACTACTGTTTGGACAATTTTACTAAATTCCCTAAAAATAATAAACCTTTCACATATATATGCAATATGCGATATTGACAATATCCAAAAGATAGATTTATACCTATTAAAATGGAATCAATCTTACTCCACAATCATAAACGAAAGTGTAGCAATTTTATGACTTGGAGATGAAAAACTAAATAAAGAAAAATGAAGATAATCATAAAAAGCATTTGATATAAGGATAAAGAAAACAAATTCATAATAGAGGTGGGAAATGTTAAGATTAATATGTTAAAAAAAAAGGGGGCAATTGCACAGACACCCTTGTGGTTTGGTATAATTGCACGGATAAATAAGGTTTGGGCATATCAATACAAATCTTCCCTGACGTTTCATAATATTACACGAACATCCCCTATCGTTAACTCGAGACCGTTAGTGTCTAACAGTTAACGGTCAACAGTGCGAAAAGTCTAAAATGCCCTTATCCATTATTGTTATTTTTTTTTTAAAAAAAAGTAATAAACTTAAGAGGGAGATGGAGGCTCCATCTCCCGATGCGCTCTGACGATTCATGAGATAGTGCCCGGTGCTCCTCTCCATCGCTCCATTTCCATTTCTTTTTTTTTTTTATCTGAAATTGGCCATGGATGGAGCTCATCTACTCCACCATGGAGCAGACGAGCTCCACCATGGAGCAGATTGCTCTATCTCCCCTTGACTTTCTTCTTCTTCTTCTGTTTTTTTTTTTTTGTTTCAGTTTCTCCGATGTGGGAGATGGAGCCCGAAGCACCATCTCTGAAGGCTACCATCGGCGCAGTCACCACCACCGTAGACGACACCAATTTGCTCTTACCTAAATGTTGTTATGAAATCCCGAAGCTGGTTGTTGTTGTGAGAGACTTGATTTTGTGGAAGATGAGGATGGTGATGAAGATCATTTTTTTTTCTTTTTTTGAACCTTTTTCTTTTCTGTTTCTAGATAGTGATGAATTTGTGGGCTTGAGTCTGCTTAGGAGCCGTTTGAGAAAATGCCTGAGAGAGACTTGATTTTGTGGAAGATGAGGATGGTGATCTGCAATTTGTCGCTTTGGTTAAAAAAGGAATGCATATTCATGGTCTGTTGAGGAAACTCAAAATTGAAGGGTGTCTGAAATTTTATTTTTTTTGTTCTTGGTTTGATGGGTTTGGAGATCTAATAAGGAGATTGGATCCAAATTGGATCTCTAAACCCATCAAATGAAGAATTTTTTTTAAAATTTTTCTTTTTTCTATGGTGATGTAGTTTCATCAGATTCATCAAGTTTTATTTTTTTTCTTTCTTTCTGGTGATGTTTTGCTTCGTTTTTATTTTTTATTTTATATTTTTGGATATGTTTGATGAAAATGGTGATCAACGTTTGATGAAGAGATTGTATGTATAGGTTTGTTGAAGAACATGATGAACTGGATTGATGAACTGAATTAATAAACTAGATTGATGAAGATAAATGTTTAATAATCATTTGGAATATTAATTTTTTTTATTTTTTTATTATTATTTAAATTTGATGAAGATGAAATAAAAAAGATGATGAACATGAAAGGCACTACCTCCCTCTAATTAGATTTTTTTAATTTTGTTTATAAATTATTTAATATAATAAATATAAGGGCATTTTAGGCATTTTGAGCCTATTTGTACTGTTGACCGTTAGACACTAATGGTCACAAGTTGATGGCAGAAAATGTCCGTGTAATATTTATGAAACGTTAAAGGAAGTTTGTGTTGATATGCCCAAACTTTGTTTATCTGTGTAATGATGCCAAACCACAGAGGTATCTGTGCAATTGCCCCTAAAAAACTGAAAAATAACTTACCATATACAACATATTTAAGAGAAAATAGAAATCTTACCATAATTCTTAGTAATACTCATTCATGTATAACTTCCATTTAGAATTGAATTCTAATAAGATAAGCAACTTATTAGAAAATCAATTAAAAAAAATACTTATTTCTCTTATAAGTTATTGCCCAATTTGAATTCATATCTATCCAAATAGTCATCCGTATTTATATTTTATTTTATCTAGAATTGTTTTCTAATCAATTAATAATTTACCAGCAAATCAACAGAGAATACTTGATCTCCTATAATGTTTTTGTAAGTTGCAGCCTGACTTGAGGTCACCTCTATCCTAAAGTTCATATCAACTAATTTCATTTTGATGGCTATTGTAACGCCCTTAATTTTTCATAATTATGAGAAGTATTATTATTAATTATTATTAAGCATGCAATAGTCAAGTATGTGATTTATATTGTTGAAAAGTATATATTTGCTATATGGTGCATTTGGATGATAATGGGTCCAATTGAATATTGGTAAAGTTAATTTGGTAATTGGATAAGCGTAGAATATTTTTGGAATAATTATCGAGATGGAATGTGATTAATTGTAAAATAGATTGTCATTTTGTGATTTGTAGAAGTCAAGGGAGCAATTTAAAATTGTGATGATATTTATATTATATATATATTAGTGGTGGAGCAACCACTAACCATGACAAGTCAAACAATAAAACACACGATAGCAAAACAAAAAAAAAAAAAAAAAAACGTTGACACATAAAAAGTGAGCTCATACTTGGCAACATGTATGTATTCACTTAGCACCTGATTTCATAAAGCAAGAGAGAAATGAGAGTTGACCATGAAATGTGAGAGTGAAACGTGAGAGTTAGAGAGTGAGTTATAGAGAGAGAAAGAGGGAGAG
Organism: Xanthoceras sorbifolium; assembly: GCA_003430845.1. Classification (NCBI taxonomy): domain Eukaryota; kingdom Viridiplantae; phylum Streptophyta; class Magnoliopsida; order Sapindales; family Sapindaceae; genus Xanthoceras; species Xanthoceras sorbifolium. The sequence goes on along the minus strand of CM010614.1, from coordinate 6,148,497 downwards.
TTTAGAGAGAGAATGTGATAGACGAAGAAGAAGGAGAGTGATAGAGAAGTTGGAGAAGAAGAAGTCTAGGTGGAGAAGAGCAGTTCAGGTTCGGTGATACCGTTTTCGTATTTTTCAGATTTTCCAGAATATTTCAGAATCGTTATATTATATTGTTTTTAGTTTATTTGAGCTTTATTAATTATGATATGTTGTTTGAAATTGATTTTGGGATGATTTGGTATATATTGTTTGTAATAAATTAATTTTGAATATATATATATATATATATATATATATATATATATATATATATATTGTTAGTGATTTGGATTACGTTTATTTGAAATATAATTTGGATCCGTAATATTGTTTACGAAAAATATTTTGAATTGATTTCTGATATGTTTTGATTATAGTAATATTACGGAGAATATTATTAAAAGCGAATTTGCATATATTGTTTTGCGATTTGTTTCGAAAAGTGATTCGGGGCATTTGGATTTACTATGGATTTACGATAGATAATTGCATGTGATTTTAAATGTGATTTGAAGTGATTTCTGGATTCAGAAATATTTTCGGAAACGATTTTGTAATTTGCTTGTATATGTATATTGATGCGATTCAAATTCCGGAAATGTGTATACTAATTTGGATATGATTTCAGAATTTAAATTGACGATTCTGTTCGGAATGAATTATATGATTTTCAAAAAGTGATTTGGCTCTGATAATTGTAAACATAGATATGGATATAGAAGATTGACATGTCAATTGGGCTCTCTAAGTAGTACTACGCCTATATGTTATGATTGAGGTACCACCCTTTACGGGTTGGGAAATCTGATCTGGGATACGCAGCGTGTCCTCCGTTGGTATCCAACTCTGTTATGATATATCTGGGATACGCAGCGGGTCCTCCGTTGGTATCTATCTCTGTTCTGTATAGCCCGTAATCCAGTCCGAAAAGTATGTTTAGTATATCAGGAGCCTAAAACGGAAATAGAAATGAAATATAATTTGTTATATGATTTGATTTGGTATTAAAAAGTTTGATACGATATTTTATTCCGATTTCGGAAGATGTTGTTGATAATTGCTTTGATAGGATATTTGTTATCATTTTTCCAAGGGATATATATATATATATATATATTTGAAATATTTGATTTAATTGTGCCCCATATGTTGGTTTTATATGTTATTTGCGTTATTGATATTATATTATGTTTATACAATTTGATTTTGGGTACACCCACTAAGCGTTATGCTTAGCGTGTTAAGTTCCTCACATGCAGGTAAGAGAGTTCAGGAAGAAGATAAGGCTGAATAGAGTTGAGTCTGCAGTGATTGAGTCTTGAGTCACATTGCTCCCGCACTTTTGGTAGCCCACTATATCTTTGATGTTTTATATGTATTATATCGGCATCCATGGAAAAGAATGTTTTTGTAAATATTTGAAACGGTATTTAGTTTTTATGTATGTTTGTAAATATTTGTAATATTTGGGCCCATGGAATTTAATGCTTTTGAAGTTGAATATTTATAAGTATTTCGATATAATTTGTTTTGGTAAATCGCACCGGATATGGAAGGGTGCGCAATTTGATTTGAGATTACAGAAGTGTGAATTTTATGAATGGTGAAAACAAGTTTTGGAAGGTCAGAAAAACAGAGGGAAACTCTGGCGAAATTTTCAGAAACTATTTTGGACTATTGATTCCGATTTATGTTTAAGTATATTATTTTAAGTTTTCGATAGTATAATTTTAATGCTAACTGTATAAGAAGGTGCTTTCGCTAGTGTTTTCAATTTTCCGTATCCGTATATCTCGGTATCCGGTAGTGCTCCCCGATTCAGTCTGACCGGATTCGGGTCGAAGGGTGTTACAGTTTTTGGTATCAGAGACATGGTTTAGGCGTTCTTAGACCAGAGCGAAATGTTTTGTAAATGTAAAATGTTTTGTACATGTATGCATTATAAATATATGTAAATAGGAGAATGTGACTCTAATCTGTAGAATTCCTCTTCTATCTTATAAAGGAAAATGGATAGTGGAGGAGATATAGATAGACCTGGGAGCCCTGTTAGTGTGGCTGGGGAAGCAGCGATAGAATCAGTGAGTCCGAGAATGGCTGGACCGGAGCTCCAGCATCAGTCAGTTAATGTGCTATAGATCACTGAGATTCTACGGATAGTAACTAGAGCCCTACCCCAGAGATCAGCAGTTGAGAGGTTGGCTAAACACTGACCTACAGATTTCAGGGGTAAGTGTGATGATGATGCTACAACTGCTGAATACTGGTTTGAACAGACATAGAGAATTTTATGGCAGATGCATTGTACCCCAGAGGAGAGTCTAGAGTGTGTCGCGTTTCCTTTGCAAGAGGATGCTTACCATTGGTGGACTGCCATCATTCGGACAGTGCGGCCAGCAGAATGAACTTGGGAGTTTTTCCAGAGGGAGTTCCGAAAAAAGTATGTAGGTCGCATTTACATAGAAAACATGAAAAGAGATTTTGTGAATCTGAAACAGAGACAGATGTCCGTTACTGAGTACGAACGAGAGTTTAACCGATTGAGTAGGTATGCCAGTGACATGTTGTTGACAGAGGAGAGCAGGTGCAGGAGATTTGAGGATGGTCTGAATAATTATATCCATCTTCAGGTTACTACATTGGAGATAGTTGATTTTACTAGGCTTGTATCTGCAGCCCTTATTGTTGAAAGGGTACAAACAGATGAACAGGTCAGGAAGAGCTGGAGTCAGCAGCGGAGAGGTCAGGGACAGTCCAGTTCGTTCAGCCGCCCAGTAAAAGGTACAGGGGACTACAGAGTAGTGGCCCGAGGTAATCCCAGAGACCTCCAACATCAGCCAGACCAGGTCAGTCTACAGTATCTATGGCTAGTGCTCCTGGTAGTACAGCTAGGGGACCAGCCTTGACTCTCTGTGATCATTGTGGAAAGAGTCATCTGGGTAAGTGCAGGAGAGTGACCGGAGCCTGTTTCCGATGCAGTTCCCGTGACCATTTACTAAAAGACTGTTCCGAGGGCTCAGGCTATGTCTGAGATGCCATCAGTGAGGTCAGCTCCCACCGTTCCCAGGGGGAGAAGACCTAATCAGGCAAGGACGGAGGTCAGTAGGCCCGGAGGGGCAACAGAGTCTTCAGGGCGTCAGGAGAGTCAGGCACCAGCTCGAGCCTATATTATTTGGACTCAGGAGGACATGAATGCACCAAATGTGATTACTAGTATGGTTTCTATTTGTGACCTTATTGTAATTGCATTGATAGACCCCGGATCTACACATTCATATATATATATATATATATATATATATATATATATATATATATATATATATATGTGATGCCATGATTAGAGATCGAAATCTAAAAACTGAGTCTACTGAGTTTGATGTGATAGTGAGTAATCCCTTAGGTCACAGTGTAATCGTGAATAGGGTTTCTAGAGATTTTCCTATCAGAATACAGAAGTATGAATTTCCAGGTGATTTGATAGAGTTGCCATTCCATGACTTCGATGTAATTTTAGGCATGGATTGGTTATCTAGACACCGGGTTATAATTGACTGTAGTCTAAAGCGAGTGACGCTTAGGACAACAAATGGTGTAGAGGTATTAATGGTGAGCGATATAATGGATTACCTCTCTAATGTTATTTCGACCATTACTGCTCTGAAATTGATCAGAAAGGGGTGTGAAGCCTATTTAGCACATGTGGTCGATTCACGGAAGGTTGATTTCAGTATACAGAATATACCTATCGTATGTGATTTTTTAGATGTATTTCCAGAAGAATTTCCTGATCTACCACCGGTAAGAGAGGTAGAATTTGTAATTGATGTGATACCGGGAACTGCACCAGTATCAATTGCTCCGTACAGAATGTCACCTGTAGAATTAAAAGAGCTGAAGTTGTAGTTACAAGAGTTGTTAGATAAGGGATTCATTCGACCTAGTGTTTCCCCGTGGGAAGCACCGATACTGTTTGTGAAGAAGAAAGATGGGTCGATGAGATTGTGTATCGATTACAAGCAACTGAATAAGGTCACAATCAAGAATAAATATTTGTTGCCTAGGATCGATGACTTGTTTGATCAGTTGAGAGGAGCCACTGTCTTTTCGAAGATTGATCTCAGATCAGGATATCACCAGTTGAGGGTGAAAGGTTCTGATATTCAGAAAACAGCTTTCCAGACACGGTACGGACACTATGAATTTGTAGTGATGCCATTTGGGTTGACTAATGCACCAGCAGCCTTTATGGATCTAATGAACTGTATCTTCCATCCGTATCTGGATCTGTATGTTGTAGTATTCATCGATAATATTTTGATATTCTCTTAGACTGCAGCAGAACATGATCGGCATCTCCGAATAGTGTTACAGATTCTGAGAGAAAAGAAGTTGTATGCCAAGCTCAGCAAATGTGAATTCTGGCTGAATGAAATTGCTTTTCTAGGACATGTAATATCGGCATATTGTATTAAAGCAGATCCCAAGAAAATTGAAGCAGTTATGGAGTGGAAGCCTCCTAGAAATGTTTCTGAGATCCTGAGTTTTCTGGGTTTGGCCGGATACTACAAACGGTTTGTAAAGGGGTTTTCATCCATAGCTACTCGTCTGATTAAACTGCTGCACAAGAATGTCAGGTTCGAATGGAATGAGAAATGCCAGGCGGCTTTTGAGAAATTGAAAGCGATGTTGGTTGAAGCACCAATTCTTGTATAGCCAGTATTAGGAAAAAACTTTGTGGTTTACAGCGATACTTCACACAATGGCCTAGGATGTGTATTGATGCAGAATGGGAAGGTAGTTGCATATGCTTCTAAACAGCTGAAAACGCATGAACAGAATTATCCGACACATGATCTGAAACTTGCAGCTATAGTGTTTGCTCTGAAAATATGGCGGCATTATCTGTATGGAGAGAAATGCTATATTTACACTAATCACAAGAGTCTTAAGTATCTACCTACCCAGAAATAACTTAATTTGAGGCAGAGGCGATGGATGGAGTTGATTAAAGATTATGATTGTGTGATTGACTACCATCTAGGAAAAGCGAATGTTGTCGCTGATGCTCTGAGCAGGAAGTCTCTATGTGCATTGAGAGCTATGAATGCTCGATTGAGTCTGACATCAGATGATGCTGTCTTGGCTGAGTTAAAACTCAAACCAAATTTGATTCAGCAGATACAGGAAAAGCAGCAACAGGATATGAAGCTTCTAGCCATCTGTGGACAAGTCCAAGAGGGGAAGCAGACTGATTTTATAATCAGGGATGATAGTACTCTGTATTTCAGGGACAGAATCTGTGTTCCGAATGATAATGAGTTGAGAAAAACCATTCTGACAGAGGCACACAGTAGTCCGTATTCGATGCACCCTGGTAGTACAAAAATGTATCGAGATATGAAAACTCAGTATTGGTGGTCAGGCATGAAGAGAGATGTGGTTGAATTTGTGAACAGATGTATGACCTGTCAGAGGGTAAAGGCGGAACATCAGGTTTCATCAGGTTTGTTACAGCCAATATCCATACCTGAATGGAAATGGAACTGTATTACCATAGATTTCGTTACCGGATTACCCCTCACACGAAGTAAGCAGGATTCGATTTGGGTAATCCTGGATCAACTAACGAAATCAGCGCACTTCTTACCTGTTGGGACGGATTATTCTCTGGACAGGTTAGCAGAGCTGTAAATCAGAGATATCGTTCAACTATATGGTGTCCTAGGTTTACATCCAGATTCTGGAAGAAATTTCAGGAAGCTTTGGGTACACGATTGAACTTCAGTACAGCTTTCCATCCACAGACAAATGGACAATCAGAGCGAGTCATTCAGGTCCTTGAAGATATGCTCAGGAGTTGTATAATCAATTTTAAAGGGAGTTCGGTTGATCATCTTCCATTGATTGAATTTGCATACAACAACAATTTTCAGATGAGCATAGCTATGGCACCATGCGAGGCATTGTATGACAGGAAATGCAGGACACCCTTATACTGGACAGAGTTGGGTGAAGACAAGTTGGTTGGACCTGATGTGATTAGACAGATGGAAGAAAAAGTTAAGATTATAAAAGACAGATTGAAAGCTGCTTCCGATCGTCACAAATCGTATGCGGATCTGAAACGAAGAGACATTGAGTATGTAGTCGGAGACAGGGTATTTTTAAAAGTATTGCCATGGAAGAAGATACTGAGATTCGAAAAGAAAGGAAAGTTGAGTCCGAGGTTTATTGGTCCATACGAGATCATTGAACGTGTAGGACCAGCAGCTTATCGATTGGCTTTACCTTTGGAACTGGAAAAGATCCATGATGTATTTCATGTATCCATGTTGAGATGATACAGATCTGACCCGTCGCACAGAGTTCAGACTGAAGCCAATAAGATCCAACCTGATCTGACATATGAGGAACAACCAGTGGAGATTCTGGACAGAGAGATAAAAGAACTCCGGAATAAGAAAATACCGCTAGTGAAGATACTCTGGAGGAACCATAATGTGGAAGAAGCTACATGGGAGAGCGAAGAAGTGATGCGACAGCAATATCCATAACTATTTGAATGAGGTAAATTTCGCGGACTAAATTTCTTAAGGTGGGAAGAATTGTAACGCCCCTAATTTTTCATAATTATCAGAAGTATTATTATTAATTATTATTAAGTATGCAATAGTCAAGTATGTGATTTATATTGTTAAAAAGTATATATTTGCTATACAGTGCATTTGGATGATAATGGGTCCAATTGAATATTGGTAAAGTCAATTTGGTAATTGGATAAGCGTGAAATATTTTTGGAATAATTATCGAGATGAAATGTGATTAATTGTAAAATAGATTGTCATTTTATGATTTGTAGAAGTCAAGGGAGCAATTTAAAATTGTGATGATATTTATATTATATATATATATATATATATATATATATATATATATATATATATATATATTAGGGGTGGAGTAACCACTAACCATGACAAGTCAAACAATAAAACACATGATAGCAAAACAAAAAAAAAAAAAATGTTGACACCTAAAAAGTGAGCTCATACTTGGCAACATGCATGTATTCACTCAGCACCTGATTTCATAAAGTCAGAGAGAAATGAGAGTTGACCATGAAATGTGAGAGTGAAACGTGAAAGTTAGAGAGTGAGTCATAGAGAGAGAAAGATAGAGAGTTTAGAGAGAGAAGGTGATAGACGAAGAAGAAGGAGAGTGATAGAGAAGTTGGAGAAGAAGAAGTCTAGGTGGAGAAGAGCATTTCAAGTTTGGCGATACCATTTTCGTACTTTTTAGATTTTCTAGAATATTTCAGAATCGTTATATTATATTGTTTTTAGTTTATTTGAGCTATATTTATTATGATATGTTGTTTAAAATTGATTTTGGGATGATTTGATATATATTATTTGTAATAAATTGATTTTGAATATATATATATATATATATTGTTAGCGATTTGGATTACGTTTATTTGAAATATAATTTGGATCCGTAATATTGTTTACGAAAAATATTCTGAATTGATTTCCGATATGTTTTGATTATAGTAGTATTACGGAGAATATTATTAAAATCGAATTTGTATATATTATTTTGCGATTTGTTTCGAAAAGTGATTCGAGGCATTTGAATTTACTATGGATTTACGATATATAATTGCATATGATTTTAAATGTGATTTGAAGCGATTTCTGAATTCAGAAATATTTTCTGAAACGATTTTGTAATTTGCTTCTATATGTATATTGATGCGATTAGAATTCCGGAAATGTGTATACTGATTTAGATATGATTTCAGAATTTAAATTGACGATTCTGTTCGGAATGAATTATATGATTTTCGAAAAGTGATTTGGCTCTGATAGTTGTAAACATAGATATGGATATAGGAGATTGACATCTCAATTGGGTTCTCTGAGTAGTACTACACCTATTTGTTATGATTAAGGTATCACCCTTTGCGGGTTGGGAACTCTGATCTGGGATACGCAACGAGTCATCCGTTGGTATCCAACTCTGTTCTGATATATCTAGGATACGCAGCGGGTCCTCCTTTGGTATCCACCTTTGTTCTGTATAGCCCGTAATCCAATCCGAAAAGTATGTTTAGTATATTAGGAGCCTAAAATGGAAATATAAATGAAATATAATTTGTTATATGATTTGATTTGGTATTAATAAGTTTGATACGATATTTTATTCCGATTTCGGAAGATGTTGTTGATAATTACTTTGATAGGATATTTGTTATCGTTTTTCCAAGGGATATATATATATATATATATATATATTTGAAATATTTAATTTAATTGTGCTCCATATGTTGGTTTTATATATTATTTGCGTTATTGAGATATTATATTATGTTTATTAAATTGGATTTTGGGTACACCCACTAAGCGTTATGCTTAGCGTGTTAAGTTCCTCACACGCAGGTAAGAGAGTTCAGGAAGAAGATAAGGCTGAAAACAGTTGAGTTTGCAGTGATTGAGTCCTGAGTCACATCGCTTCCGCACTTTTGGTAGCCCACTATATCTTTGATGTTCTACATGTATTATATCGGCATGCATGGACAAGAATGTTTTTGTAAATATTTGAAATGGTATTTAGTTTTTATATATGTTTGTAAATATTTGTAATATTTGGGCCCATGGAATTTAATGCTTTTGAAGTTGAATATTTATAAGTATTTTGATATAATTTGTTTTGGTAAGTCATACCGGATATGGAAGGGTGCACAATTTGATTTGAGATTATAGAAGTGTGTATTTTATGAATGGTGAAAGCAAGTTTTGGAAGGTCAGAAAAACAGAGGGAAATTCTGGCGAAATTTTCATAAATTATTTTGGACTATTGATTTCGATTTATATTTAAGTATATGATTTTAAGTTTTCGATAGTATAATTTTAATGCTAACTATATAAGAAGGTGCTTCCGATAGTGTCCTCAATTTTCTGTATCCGTATATGTTGGTATCCGGTAGCACTCCCCAATTCGGTCCGAGCGGATTCGGGTCGGGGGGTGTTACAGCTATTGTCTTCTGAATATGTGATTTATATGGTCATTTAAACAAAACTTTATAATCCAGTATAAAAATCCATTCACTTAATATAGTAATTACATAAGATTTTATGTATAAAAGGTTTATACTATTAAAGATTTTTATACACAGATTATGTCGAATTAAAGTTTAAACTTTTTTAAAATCTGTATTATGGGTAGGTAGATATTGGCATTATTGCATGTTTTCAAATAAAGATGATGTAGTTAGATGTAGTGAAATTGGTTGGTGCCCTTCATTCTGGATGGTTTTTTTTTTTTTTACCATACCATCTGACGTGGTGGGGACTCGAACCTGAAAAATTCTCACTGGATGAACACCCTTACCATCAAGTTACATTGGACAGTTCATTATGAATGATTAGTATTGTTGTTTTCCTTTATATGATGACACATGTTTCCATATGCATATAAATGCTTTATAAAAGATCGTTATACTATTGGTTGACCCTTGCCCTTTTTTTTTTTTTTTTTTGTGTTCTTGGTAGGATGAAGATCCTTAGATCTCCACGGTTCGTCAATCAATGTTTTTGGACGGTGAAGATCCAATTTGGAGATTCGATCTCCATCCCACCAAGAATAAAATTTTCTTAAATTTTTCTCATTTGTTTTAATTTTTTATTAATATAATCTCCATAGTTTATCAATTTTGATGAATGGTGGAGATTCATTTAATTTTTTAAAAAAAAAACTTTAAAATTTTTATTTTATTTTAAAAAAATTAAGATAAAATTGATCATATTACCCTTTAATTATTGGTTGATTGTTAAATCTAATGGTCAACCAGATCATTAAGGGTACTAATGTGTAATTAAGGTAAACTCATAATGTAATTGTAATATGATCAAATATTAGGGTACTCTATTGTAATTTGCCATAATTTCAGTTAAAGCTTTGTTTATAGGGTGAATTGCACTCAAGTACCCTGACTTTTATCATAATTGCACGTTTAATGCCAGTTTTATCATAATTGTACTCGAGTACCTTGTAATCCATTGACCGCCGTTAAAGTAACGGTTGACCAACTGGGTTTAGGGGCAAATTGGTCTTTTACGTTTAAATTTATTTTTAAAAAAATTTAAAAATCATCCAACCAATAAGAACATGCCACATCATATTTTAATTAATTTTAAAAATATTTTTAAAAAAATTAAAAAAAATTAAATTTTTTTTTTTTAAGAACACGAACCCAGCTCTGGGTTCGAGCACGAACCCAGGCACCTGGGTTCGCGATCTAACCCAGTTGGGTTCGTGGTTCGATCGCGAACCCAGCTGGGTTCGATCGCAAACCCAGCTGGGTTCGATTTCGCGTTCAAACCCAGTGATCTGGGTTCAATCGCGAACCCAATTCATCTGGGTTCATCTGACTTTTCATTTTTTTTTCCTTTGCAGGGGCAGTTTGGTCATTTTACCTGAATCCGTTTGGTCAACCGTTACTTTAACGATGGTCAACGAATTACAGGGTATTCGAGTGCAATTATGGCAAAATTGATACTAAACGTGTAATTATGATAAAAGTCAGGGTACTTGAGTGCAATTCACCCTTGTTTGTATGATGAAACCCAAGGTACCGTACATTCATGCAATTTGCCTTTTTCAGTGTAAGTAATTCTTTATTATTTTTTTTTTTAAACATACCACCTGTAGTAGTAATTCGAACCTAAATATTATCAGGCTGAATCAGCACTTTTACCATCAAATCACATCGAGCGGTAATAATATATTTTTTTTATTTATTAAAATATAGTTTCAATTATTTTTATTTTTACAATGTAACGTAAACATCGTAAATCGATTGACGACAATTTTCAAACAAATGCACTTCGACCGTTTGTGTAGCAGTTTTATGACATGGAGATGAAAAAATAAAAATGAAGATATTTTCATAAAAAATATTTGATATATAGATAAAGAAAAACAAATTTATAATAAAGATGGGAAATGTTAATATTAATATAATAAAAAAAATAGAAAACAACATACAGTTTACAACATGTTTAAGAGAAAAGAGAAATCTTCCCAAAATTCTCAGTAATACTCATTCACGTATAAATTCCATTTAGAATTGAATTCTAATCGGATCAGCAACTTACCAGAAAATTAACAAAGAACACATATTTCTCTTATAAATATTTTGGTAAGTTGCAGCACGACTTGAGTTCACCTCTATCCTAAAGTTCATATCATCTAATTTCATTTTGATGGCTATTGCCTTCTGAATATGTGCTTTATATAGTCATTTAAACAAAACTTTATAATCCATTTATAGTATAAAAATCCATTCTTTTAATATAGTAATTATTTAAGATTATATGTATAAAAAGTTTATACTATAAAAGATATTTATACTATAATGGACAGATTACGTCGAATTAATGTTTAAACTTTTTATAGTATAAAATCTGTATTATGGATAGGTGGATTTACCATTATTGCATGTTTTCTAAATAAAGGTAATGTAGTTAGATATTGATAATTTCAAATTAAAGCATTGTTTGCACGACCATATAAAGCATTTTAGATTTTTTTTTTTTTTTTTTTGATACCCCACCTACAGTGGTGTCGACACAAAACTAAAAATTTCTGAAAAATCGAAGAGAAACAGATCAAAGTCAAGTTATGAAGAACTTGACTAGTGAAGAAGAGAAACCAAATAAAAACAGAACAATTGATATTCAAGGTTTTTGGAGAAGCAACAACGGCTAGTGCCTTTGTTTTCAGCTCTTGTAGAGCATTTCTACTGTGATCATTTTTTCTGACTTGTTAACAATGCAATGTAAACATATATATATATATATATATATATATATATATATATGTGTGTGTGTATATATATATATATATGTATATAAGTATGTCATAAGTATGTATGTATGTATGTATCAGCACAAGCAAGGCACACCAAATGCACAATTGCTGACTCAAATTATCTAATAAACTCTTAACCGATCCTAACAGATTTACTAACTAATTGACAACTTTTCCCGCATTTTCTTGTTATGAAATCTGTAGTGATTGTGATCCATCTGATCACATCTGAGTTGTTAATCTATATTACTTTGATCATTGCTTGTGCCTTGAGTAAACTCCATTAAACCTGAGCTATAGGCTGCTGCACATTAATTATCAACTGTTACACAAGCATGGCTTGCATGCTTGCTGTGTCCAGTGTATCTTCCAGCTGATGCATACGAAGCACTTGCTCCCTTTGAGTTGTTTGAATGCTTTGTGGTTCTACATATTGATCTCTCACATTCCCCCGCAAGCTGAACTGAGGAGAAGAGATCATATTCAGCTTGGAACATAGAAAATGAAACCTATGTCGCGATAGCCCCTTTGTCAAGATATCAGCAACTTGAAATTCGGTTGGAACATAGCAAGGAGAAATGAGACCAGATGCCACCTTTTCTCTGATAAAGTGAGTGTCAATATCGATGTGCTTTGTCCCGGCATAGAAAACAGGATTCTTGGCCAATACATTTGCACTAATATATTATCACACCAAATAATGGTTGAACATGGAATAGATATATGCATCTCTTTGAATAACGATTGGAGCCATAAAACCTCACTTGTGAGCTATGCCATTGACCGATACTCATCCTCAGCACTAGAACGAGCAACCACGGTCTATTTGCGAGAGCTCCAACTGATGAGATTGCCTGCTAGAAAGACACAGTGGCCACTCATTGATCGCCTATCATCTACACTGTTGGCTTAGTCAGCATCTGAATAAGCCTCAAGCTTGAGAGTGGCAGATGGTTTGAACCATAAACCCTTGTGAATGGAGCCACTGAGATAGCGCAAAAGTCGCTTGCAAGCTTGCTAATGAATGGTTGTGGGAGCTACAAGGAATTGGCTCAACTTATTTACAATATAAGAGATATTCGGTCTAGTGTATGTAAGATATTATAATGCTCTAATAGTGCTCCTATAACAAGTAGGATCATCAAAGAGAGTTCATCATGTAAGCTCAATTTGACATTAGAGGTAGTAGGAGAATCACAAGGTTTAGCATCCAACATTTTTGTCTTTCGTAAAAGATCACTGATATATTTATATTGGGTAAGATACCTGTAGCACCTCAATAAGCTTCAAATCCTAGGAAATAGTTCACTGAACCAAGCCTCTTAAGTGCAAACTTCTGATTAAGTTGGGAGATCAGCTACTGATCTACATAATAACAGTTATCTGTGATGAGGATATCATCAACGTAGACCAAGAGATATAAGGAGTTGAGAGGCATGATGTTTGACAAAGAGAGACGCATCAGATGTGGCATTATGAAAACCCTATGAGAGAAGAGCTTGTTTGAGTTTGTGAAACCAAGCTTTAAGGGCTTGTTTGAATCCACATAATGCCTTTATGAGTTTGCACACATGATTGGGCCGATACAGATCAACAAAACCTTCAGGTTGATGCATGAAATCCTACTCTTGGAGGTCTCCATTGAGAAATGCATTATTTATGTCTACTTGTTGGACATCCCATTTGTAGAAAACTGCCACGTTAAGGACGACTCTAATGGTTGATGCTTTAACTACAGGGCTAAAGGTATCAAAAAAGTCAATTCCTGCAGTTTGATTGAAGCCTTTATAGAACCGTCTGTCACGATGAGTAACTCTATCTAAGCTTGAAGGGACGTGCTTGGTATGAAGTCGACTATAAAGTCAGCAAGCACTTACGACTTGATCGCGGTTCGAGGCTAATAGTTGATATCGTGCTCGCTCAGTTCTACTGCTCACTTGACTAGTTGACCAAATAATTCGGGCTTGTGTAGAACGTTCTTCAGTGGGAAGGTAATCAACACACTGATGTTGGACATTAAACATATGGTCTTGGCTTCCTTACGGTTGTGACGAGTGCAAGAGCCTATTTCTCTAGTTGACTATGACGTGTTTCTGTATTGAATAGAGACTTATTCATGTAGTAAACTGGTAGTTGCTTTTCATCCTCCTCCATGACTAGTGCAGCTCTGACTGCTGTTTCGGATACTGCTAGGGAGACTAGCAAGGTCTCACCTAATTTAGGTTTGGAGAGGAGTAGATGGTTTGCCAAGTACTGCTAGATACTTTGGAAAACCTCCTCACATGGTAGAGTACATTCGAAAGTCTTTTCTTCCGTAGTGTGTCGAAAAAGGTCGACATCGATCGAATGACTTAAAGATGAAGCGGTTAAGTGCCACAAGTCATCTGATTAACTTCTGGACATTCTTAATGCTTTTAGGAGATTGGAGACCCATGACAAATTGAATCTATTTGCGGTTAGCCTCGATGCCTTTCTTTGTTACAAGGTACCCAAGCAATTTCCCAGATGAGACCTTAAATGAGCACTTAGTAGGGTTGAGCTTCATATTATACTTGTCAATCACGTCAAACGATTGTCGTAGGTAGTCGAGCTGTTGCTCCACCACGAGGGATTTGACCAACATTTCATCAATGTAGACCTTCATGGTCTGTCCGATCATTTCGACTAACATCTTGTTCACCAAATTCTGGTACGTCGCCCTTGCATTCTTAAGGCCGAAAGGCATTACCTTGTAGTAGAAGATCCTTTGTTTTATGATGAAGGTGGTCTTCTCTTAGTTGTCCGGATGCATTAAATCTAATTGCATCCAGAGAATGCGTCCATAAAGCTCAACAGGTCGTGTCCTGCCGTGGCGTCTACCATTATGTAGATGTGTGGTAGAAAGAACGAGTCCTTAGGACAAGCTTTATTTAGGTCGGTAAAGTCTATGCAGACTCGCCACTTTCTGTTATTCTTCTTCACTACCATGATGTTAGCTAGCTAGTCGGGGTAGTCGACCTCTCTTACTGATCCAATGTCGATAAGCTTCTGAATCTCTTAATTGATGACCTTGTTGCGCTCGGGCGCAAACTTTCTTCGTTTTTGTTTAACATGAGGGTAAGCTGAATCCACTTGTAGTTTATGGACCATCACCTCCGGATCAATACCTGTCATGTCTGCGTGCGACCATGCAAAGTTGTCGTGTCGCCGCGTCAGAAAGTTAATGAATTTGGCTCATATATCAGGTGCGAGTTGAGACCCTATGTTGACTTTATGGACAGGGTAGTCCGAGTGTATGGACACATCGTCGAGCTCCTCTATCTCTGGTTTGTTCTTGTTGACTGTAATGGTCGAATCCTGTAGTTGCTATAAGCCAGTTGGTTTAGCTTTCAAGGTGCTTTGGTAGCAGTCGCGTGATGTTTATGCTGCCCCCGAATCTCACAGACTCCACACTTAATTGGGAAGCAAATCACTTGGTGATAGGTTGAGGGGATTGCCTTCATTTTATGGATCCATGGCCATCACATGATAATGTTATAGGAGGAGGGGCAGTCGAGAACCATAAAGCGGGAGTTCAGGTTAACTCCTTCCGCATAGACTGGTAGTAAAATTTCTCATATAGTGCTCTTGTGCTCGCCGATAAAGCCTACCAAAACTGTCGAACGACGAGTTATGTTGGCTTCTTCAACCTGTATTTCCCTCAAGGCATCAAGAAAGAGCACGTTAGTTCAGCTACCATTATAGACTATTATTTTATTTATCAGGCAGTTGGCTAACAATAAAGAGATGACTAGGGCATCATGATGTTGGTTGAGCAGATCCGTATGTTCATCTCTGTTGAAGCTGATGGGTTGGTCGAGTGAAGAGTCAACAGGTCGACATAGTCAAATCTCTGAATTTCAAAGCTTGTAGAGGGTGGCGTGTCATTTGGCATCGAAAAAGGTAACCCGCTCAATTCGAACCCGCCAGAGATCACGTTGATTGTTCGCTCGTGTCGAGGTTGTAACACCCCCTGACCCGACCCGTCTGTATCGACCCAGGGAGCGTTACCGGGTTTTCAAATACTTTCTTAATTCTTTTTATAAACTAAAAACCATATAAAATCATATAAATTTGTAATTTAAAAATATTTTTCTAGCGAGCCCGTCTAAAATACAGTTTTAAAAATTTTGGGAGAGTTTTCTCTGTTTTTCTGATTTCCCAAAACCTGTTTCAAATCAAACTCAATTCAAATATAATCCACAACACTTCAAATATCATTTCATTCAAATGCGTACTCTGCTGTTTAATACGATTTTCCAACAGTTTTTAAAATAAAATAATTCAGAATTTAATAGTTACAAACCTTTCAAAATGATAACAGAAATCATAAAATTATTTACAAAACATATATATAAAATCATCGAATTTACAGACTTCGGTATATGCATGCTTACTGAATATAACATACAAAACTATATAACTACCCAATAACTATAGTGACTCTGAATTTCTTCACTCTGCAGGTACCTCCTCTCTACTCTTTATCTGCTTCGGTATCCCTGTGACCTACGCGCGACAAAAACCGATGCGCTAAGCATATAGCTTAGTGGGTGTACACTAAACTCATTTATCAAAAGCATAACAAAATTTTCATATTATAAATAGCACAATACAAATGTAAATAAAACAGTACAATATTCAACTCAGTCACTAATTTAAATCATATGAAATCCGTTTAAGAAAAACAACTAAATCAAGTTCATAATTCATACCAAATGAAATTCTCAATTTCTTTTCTAATCATTTTAACTTCGATACTGAAATAAACGAATAAAATCAATTTTCGAAATTCACTTATAAACATATCATTCAATTCACTTCAATTTTGGTCCTCTGAAATACTCAACATAAACCAGAACTGGAATATGAGTCATTCGACCACAGTGGATGTCTGTCAAACATAACTCCCACCCTAGGACGAATCCTAAGAGTGGTACGTATCTCCCTACCCTAGGACCGAGGGTTCGGACCCTAGAGAGGTACATATCTCCCTATCCCAAGAACGAATCCTTAGGAAGGTACGTGTTTCCCTACCCTAGGACGAATCCGTGAGGAGGTACGTGTCTCCCTACCCCTGGACGAATCCATGAGGAGGTATATAATCAATCATCAATATCAATATCAATATCAATGTCGGTGCAGTACTGCTCACTGAACCCAGCTGGTATACCAACCTCCGATATCCATTTCTATGTCTACGTATCCTAGGGCCATTTCAATACACTATTTTCATATAACAACTGAAATTCACAAATCGAATTTAAACGTAACTAAAATAAAAATTTCGATCAATATTCAGAAAACATATATACACAATATCATAAAAAAAATTCAACGATTCGGTCATTCGAACTTCTGAAACAATTGATTTTAACCTAATCAATAATCAAGATACGATAAATACAATTAAATCGAAATTATTCAATAGAAAAATAATTTAAACATATATTTACTAAATTATCCAAAACTCAAATGTAAATCAAAACACATAAAAATGTCGAAAACATGTGTACACCAACCTGGATACCGTTCCTACACTTTTTCCTTTTGAGTTTTTCCTTTTTCTTTTTCCTTTTTCTTTCCTTTTTTCTTCCTTTCTCTTTCCTTATTTTCCTTTTTCTTCTCTTCTTCCTTCTCTTCTCTTCTTCTTCTTCTCTTCTTCTTCTTCTTCTTCTTCTTCTTCTCCTCTTTTTCTTCTTCTTCTTCTTTTTCTCTCTTTTTCTTTCTTTCTTTTCTTTCTTTTTCTCTCTTCTCCCATTTTCTTCTTCTTTCTGTTTTTGGCTTCCACGAGAAGCTTTCTTTTTTTATACAAATTCGATCATCGCGACCGTCATAGTGACCTGTGGTCACGCCACCTGGTCGCGATACTCACTAAAAGGCTTCCACCGCTTTCATCGCAATCACCCATCGCGGTACCATGGTCGCAATGGTGGTCGCGTTGCTCACTGCCCGAATTTGATATTTTTCACCGCGAACTAGTCAGCGCGATGTGTGGTCGCGGTAACTGGTAGCGGTACTCACTGCCAAAAATTTTATTTTTCACCACGAGCAGCTCATCGCGATCTCTGGTCGCGGTGAGGGGTCGAGGTACACACTGCCATTTTTTATTCACTTCATGCAATCTTTCTGGACCGCTCCATCTGGTCCATCTAGAAACCATAAAAATAAACATACATTTAATTACGTTTTACACCCCTCGAATCACAAAATTTATATATCCACATATTTAAAATTAATTATTCGAAATTAGGGATGTTACAGAGGTGGCTTTGGTGGTGAAGTTGCACGACGGTCGCGTTGCCTCTCCTCATGTAGAGCCACAATGTTCTTTCCTTTGTCTATCAAGAACTCTTTGAGGTGCCCCCTATTAAGCAGCTCTGCTACCTCTAGTCGAAGTGCGATTCAATCTTCTATTCTGTGTCCATGGTCGCCGTGGAACTCATACCACTTAGAGCTATCTCTCTGATTGGGTAGGCTTTTTAATCTTCGCGGGCCATCTTACCGTACCTTTCATTCCTTTGAGGAAGGTGATGACCTCATCTGCTTTGATGCTTAGGTTGTATTTAGGCAACTTGTTTTTTGGTCAGTCATGTTCAAGTCTTCGTTCATTAGATTGTCGCTTGACTCTGTTGTCACATCTATTATCTTTCCTACTCGGTCTGGTAGGCAGGTAGTTCACTTCATCCTCTTCCCATTTTATTTGGCCTCATGCCTCAGACAAAACATCTTTCATTGTCTTGCATGGATACTTGGTCAGCTCCTTGTATAAGTCGGAGTCATGTAGCAAGCCTTTCTGGAAGGTTAATATAGTTGTCGTTGGGTTACAATAAGAGATGGACACATTCTCCTTATTAAAGCGTCCTACATAATCTCGTAAGTGCTCTCCTTGCCTCTGGCTGATGGTTTAGAGGTCGTCTGACTGTTTCTCCAGCTTCTAACTACTAGCAAATTACTCTACGAAGGTATCCATGAGTTGAATGAAGGAGCTGATGGAGTTGTTGGGCAGGTTGGTGTACCATTTAAGGGCCCGTCTTGTAATACACCCTCCCAATAATATGTATTGTACATGTACAGATATTGTAATATATTCTTTCAGAATTTATTGTACAGTACCCAAGTAAATAAATGAGCCTTTAGTATGAGTAAATCGAATGTTTAAAGTATTAAAGGTGCTATAATGGAATCTATTGGATGGATCCGGAGATTTTCGAAAAAGGGTATCAGAGACTTGGAAAATATCTGGAATAGTTTAAGATGATTAATAAGGTTCCATAAAGTATATAAGAAATTTAAATTATAAGTTTTGGAGAATATAGTAAGGATTTCCATAAATTGGAGTATTAAGAATATTTATTAGAAATTAAAATATATTTTTATGATATGAGATTGTAATTTAATTACTGGATGAAAAAGTAAATTGAAACGGATTTTTGTGAAAAAGAGTTAATGGATTGTTATGGATTAAAATGTAAATTAAGAGATTGTTGACCAAATTTATGTGATTAATTGTCAATTTGTTACCATTTTATGAATTGTAAAGATTAAGGGGCATGGTGTAATTATTAAAAATTTATATGGGTGACAAGTGGTGTGATTTGGTTCACAAAAAGAACAAATAAAGAAAAAAGAAAAAGAAAATTATAGATAAATGAAGTGAGGTCGCCGGCCAAACCAAACCAAAACAAAGAAAGAAAGAAAAAATCTAGAATTTTCTTCATTCAACCTTGACTTACAAAGGATAAAATATTAGAATATATATAAACAATGTTTGAGTGGAAATTTCCACTCACAAACATAAACAAAAAACAGAGTAGATCGTGAAGGAGAGAAAGAGAGGAGAAAGGAAAGAAAAAGAAAAAAAGAGAGAAGAGAAGAGAGAGCCGGCCGAGAGAGAGAGAAGAAGGAAGAAGAAAAGAAAAAGAACAAAAAGAAAAGAGAAAAAGAAGAGTTTCGGTCCAGCAAGAAGAAGGGGAGGAAGAGGAAGAAGAGTTATGGAGATTTTGGATAAGTTTGATTTTCTGGTATGCCATATATTTATATGATTTGGTTGATATTTGTTAGTAGAATCATTTTGGACATGAGAGAGCATATGAGACTGTTTTTGATGAACAGCATTTGAATTATTGAAAGGGGTTCTGGTTTATGTAGCTAAATTAGTTGGTTGCTGTATGGTTTTCGTTGATTTTGTTATTTAATGTATTAATTGACTTTGAATTGTATTTGAAATTTCATTGTTGAATATAAAGTGAAATTGATTTATGGGTTTTGTTAATTTTAGCATTTGATTTGAGTTTTATGGAGTTTTATTGGAAATTAGTTGGAATTGAATTGATTGAAATGAAAATTTAGAAAACTAGTAAGGTAAAAAGTTGGGGATTTTATGATTTTAAGTTTGAATTGTGTA
Organism: Xanthoceras sorbifolium; assembly: GCA_003430845.1. Lineage (NCBI taxonomy): Eukaryota > Viridiplantae > Streptophyta > Magnoliopsida > Sapindales > Sapindaceae > Xanthoceras > Xanthoceras sorbifolium. Next base: position 6,128,174 of record CM010614.1, on the reverse strand, counting down.
ATTGAAGTATTTATGAGTTAATTGATAGTATGAATTTAGAATCATTAAGTAAGGAATCAAAATTATTCTCAAATTAGTGAATTTGTATTATGAAGTCTTGGTGATATTGTGGTAGGAATGAAATTGAATCATTAGTTTTGAGATTTTTTTGAAATTAAATTCGAAATTTAAGTTATAATTAGTTTGATCAAGTTAATGAAATTGAATTTGATGTAGTTGAATGAAGAAAATTCACTTACGTTAAATTGATGAAGATTAGAATGAGAATTTATGTAGAAATTGAAGTTGATAGTGTAGAGATTTCAATTTATGTGTAATTAAGTATTAGAAATTGTATCTGTATAGTTGCTATATAAATTGATGCTTAGAAAATAAAGTGAATATGTTGGATTATGATATATGAGGTTTAATTTAAGAGAAATTGGATGATTCAAGGAATATATAACTGTAGAGACATGATTTTTAGCAAATTAAATGTAATCGATTTTATTAGAATAGAAAGAATTGAAAAATAAATTGTTAAACGTGTTAATAGAGTTGTTGTATTTATATTAATGATTTATTTGGAAATATTTATTTTAGGGAGAAATCTCCTTAGTGTGGGAGAATAAACAAATTATGAAAATGCAAGGAATATAGTGAGACAAAAGAACCAGAGCACAAAGCTTAGAGAGAACCAGAAATCAGTGAGTGTAAAATTTATTTTTAAAGCAAAGTATATTTTATTTTAACAATATGTTTTATCTAAAGTTTAGCAAGCTAATGTCTTTATTTATGTTAGTGCAAAAATCAGGTTTTCAGTTAAATTACATTTAATTTATTTTTTTTTAAGTTTGATTTAGTATTTTGTGATTTCGTATATAATCGTTTATTTAAATGTGTTTTAATTAAAGTATTTTATATCTCAGAAATTTAGAATTTATATTCATTTAATAAATATGTTTTACGTATATTCCATGGTTTTTAACTAAAAACTAGTTTTCAAAGTAAAGAAAATAGTTTTCAAACCCATGGATTACCTTATGGATTATCATATCAGTTATCAGTAGTTAGACCCGGCCGGTACATCCCAATTGTGTGTGGCAAGTTAAGGGGGGACAGTCCGCTAACTCCAGAGGGGGTTGAATCTGTCGAGTCTGTCAGTCGCCCACACATTGGGGTGTTGTCTCACTATATGTTGCGACGCAGCATTCCGCACATAGCCAGTGAGATGTCTTTTATCATATTATCAAATGTCACATTGAGCAGCGTCAGTTAGTCGCCTCGTGACCCTTATCAGATGTCACAGTGGACGACGCCAGTTAGTCGCCATGTGACCCACTTATATGGTACAGCGCCAGTTAGTCGACCTATGAGTTCAGCGCAGCTTAAGGGTTCATTGGGAGTTTTCAGATACAGAAACCAAACCAGAAATATTTTTCAGATTTTTAGTACAGAATATTAAATTAAAAGCTTTTATACGTTAGGCTTGGCTAGATTTTCAGAAAAACAGATTTCAGTACAGTATTCAGAAAGCAAATTTTTATTGATTTCAGTACATTATTTTCAGGAGATAGATCCTGACAGAATAAGTTTTCAGAAAATTTATTATCAGAAAAGCATTTGATCAGAAAAATAGTTTATCAGAGAGTATTATCAGAAAATTATATTATTATTAGAAAAGTTTTTTCAAAGAAATTTATCAAAAAAGTATTTTCAGTAAAGTATATTCTTTTAGCTTTCCAGTTTTCAGAAAAGTACATTGTCTTAGCTTTTCAGTTTTCAGAAAAGAATATCATATTAGCTTTTTAGTTTCAGAAATATAAAGGAATATTATTTCAGCTTATCAGATTTCAAAAAAGATGTAGTTTCAGCTTTTCAGTTTTTAGTAAAGTGAAAGTATATATATATATGCTTAGTTTTCCAGTTTTCAAAAATTAGATTTCAGAATAGTTTTCAATACAGATTTCAGTACATTTTTCAGCACAGATTTTAATATAGTTTTCATATAATAAACTTCAGTACAGTTTTCAGGAAATAGAAGTCAGTACGTTGTTTCAGAAAATAGAAAGAGTATTATTATTAATTATTTCAGTATACTTCAGGAAATGGGAAAGATTTTATTATTATGCATTTCAGTATAATTTTCTGAAAACAGATTATTAGTTATTTTAGTCCAGATTTCATAAAATAGATTACTATTCTATTCAGAATATTTTTTAAGGAGGTTTAATTAGAAAGATTAAATTGTTTAGAAACCTATTCACACTCACTGAGCTCCTTTAACTCATTATAGTTTTATGTTTTTAAATCAACCTCCCAGGTACAGGTACAGGTGCAGACGTTGCAGGAAAACCCAGGATTAACGAGACCGGTCAAAGGATGCTGTGACTGTTTTACAAGCATATAAATATTTTTTTGTTGTTAAGTTGGTATTTTGATAATGTTATAAGTGCATGAGTATTGTATTTAATGATTGGATTTATTTATTTTTGTTAACTATTTATTCTAGTATTTCAACTGTTTGAGTTGTGATTATTGAGATGGACCAGAGGTCCACAGTGAGATTTGAAAAATTATAGAAGTGTTCAAGTTTTTATGTAGGTCTCCAAGATTTGGTAATCTCAGAAAAACAGAGGAGATTCTGCCAAAATTTTTATAAAATAGTTTTGAAAAAAAAAATTCCTACTCAGATTTCCAGTTATAAGAAATGGCTTAGCTTCACAAAAGTCTTTCGGTGGGGCAAGCCTAGACTGGGAAGCTACTATGGAGTGCCGGCAGGCTACCTAATGAGAGATAGTAGGTTAGGGGCCTGTCAGGTCCTACCAAGCTCGACCTAAAGCCTTTGCACATGCATGCCTCCCTCAAGTCCTGTGAGATTGCCATCGTGAACATCCGCTGGTGATACTAGGCTATATGGTCGACTAGGTCAGTCGTGTCGTCGTAGTGCTTTATGTTAGGGAAGATGAACTTCCTAGGCATCTCTATTAGGGCTATGTCGTCCATGAACAGTGAGTCAGCGAAGTTATTCACCGTACTTTTCTTTAACGGGGCCGGCATTCCAAGAATGCATTGCATGACAGCTTCAATTTTAGCGAACCTGTAAGCTAAATTTGAATTAGCAAAGAAAAGTTTCGAGCTTACCATTTTCGGGTTCGATAGGGTAGACTTGGATGGCGCCGACAATGTCCCCTGTGGTAAGATGGTCGATCAAGCCGAACCTTTATTGGTCGTGTTGGGAGTCGACACGGGCTGTGCTTCTTGAGCGGCTTATGGTAGGTCGTCTCTTTCGGTCTTCATCACTCTAACTCGAGGGTTCGATACTAGTGGCATGACCAGGTTGACTGCGCTACCCATCGCTTGTAACATATGCTTTTCATTTACGCGAACTGGGTCGAGGTCACTAGCAGTTATGCCTTAATCTTTGGTCGAACGGTTGCGTAAGGTGCAGTAGGAGCAACTTTGTCAAGTGGAGGTACATGGGATGCTGATGGCGTCCATTATAGTCGAGCGGTCGTGAAGGACTACACCTTGCTCTGAATCGCTTGGTTCTTGATTCTAACATTTGATTCTCCTCCTCAAGAGCTTGGAGCTTTTGAGTCATCTCATGCATCTGGGAGATGAGGGGTTAGAGTTAAGCCTCCATTGCACTATAAGCTGAGTCGTCGGCCATCGTAGCGTAGGGTAGAACTCTAGTTTTGCTCGTTCAACGACTGTTGTGCCCCACAGTGGGCGCCAAATTGTAAAGCACGAAACTGGCAGGGTGATGTCATGGGCACTATAACCTGTAAAACCAGGTAATACAAGGTCGATAGAATGCTTAGTTACCGGGGCGGTGCCGGCCAAATATACTCTGATAACCACGTCAGTCTACTATAAGTGGGTAAAGTAGAGAATATAGAGAAGGCGAGTAGAAATACTTCCTGAATATGATGCGTATGACTGGAGATATTAGAATCGTGAGTGGATGGTGATCGTTGATAATCGGAGCTGGCCGGAGTATGCCTGAGCAAGTGGATTGTGATTAGTAAACTGACAAAAATGCTTGATTATTAGAAAGATGAGAACCCCTCACTCAAAGTAAGGATTTTCCTTTTATAGGTGTATGATCCACCCGTTGGAAGTTGGATCACTCACTCTAATATCTCGGCCAAGATTAATGAGGGCTTAATTGCCTCATTGACTTGGTTCATTAGACTTCAAATGAGAAGTCTGATGGTTTGTGGACCCGGATAAGCTAGTCTTGGACCTAAGTATGGACCTCAGTTTGGAATTTTAAAGGGGACTTCATAGGATTGGTTTCTGGGTTGGCCCATATGTAGACTCAAGACTAAGCTACAACAGGCTTTGGGGCTTGGAGAAGTCTATTCTTAAACAATTTGGACTCTGGGCCCATGCGATATATGTTTGGATTTAAGGATTTAACTGACTGACTTGGGGTGGGCATTTGTTGGGCTTTGGTATTTTGAGCCTGACTAATTTTGGCCATTTTTGAGTCCATCTTCATATCTCACTTTGTCTGATGGAGCTCACTCAAATGGAGTGATATGCTCCATCTCTATCTATTTCGAAAAAAAAAAAAATCTATTTTTGTGGATTATTTTAATTGATGTTTGAAATGAAATATTTTTGTTGGTCGATTGTGATAAAAATGAAGATGGGTTTATGATCATGTTTGAGACGAAGTTGAAGATGAATTGTGATAAAGATGATGAAGATGATTGAAGAAGAAAGAAGAAAGAAAATGAAAATGAAAATTGTTGGAGGAGATCTGGGTTGGTAGACCTTCTCCAAATTTCATTTTACTTTTTTTTTTATAATTGAAAAAAAATTGTAAATCGATTTTTATGTTAGAGATCTAGTCCAATTGAACTTTTTTTTTTTAAAATTAAATTGTATTATTATGTGCTAGTTTAAATTGATTATTTTAAGAGTAAATGGACAATTTTAAGCATATTATATAACAGTATTGTAGTTACTCTTTGTATTATCATTTGCACAATCTTTATCGACTTGTTGAGATTGATTCTAACTTAGACATTGGAGAGCTTTTTCAGGTCAATCGACTTCCTCTCGTCGATCATCTCCAACTAAAGGCCACCTCAGTTTATCAGAAAATCAACAAGAATATTTATTTGATTTTGGTGAGCTGGTTCACCTTTTAAAGTCCATTTAAACTATTTAATTTTTATGCCAATTATCTTCTGAACAAGTAATTCGTATAGTCAGAACAAAACTTTATAAACCTTTCATAGTGTGAGAATATATTTTGTTAATATATTAATTATGTTCAGATTTTTTTCAAAAATATATATTCCTCTAAAAATGTCAAATGTGTGTGATATAAAGGAAAGCGACTGCTGCAGCACATAGTCGTCACATGTCGCTCCTCTGGTGCGAAATGTGGCGTTCCTTTATTTATTTTTTATTTTTTTACTTTTATAAATAATTTTGTTTTAATTCTCATATTTATATTTTTAATTTTATGATTCTAAATTATTATAAATTTATCAGTTTAGTCTATATTATCGAAATTTTAATGGTTTAACGTAAATGAAACTTAAAATGGATTGTTTTACCTCTAATAATAGGATATTGATATTGAAAGACGTATTTAACCTCCTACTTGTAATACATACTATTATTTATTATGGACAAAATCATAAATGATCAAAAAATTATGAAAAGAATTGTTTTTAACTTACATTTCACTAACAATACTAAATATTTCACTAACTAACATTTCACTAACATACATTTCACTAATCAACATTTTATTAACATATATTTCACTAATCTACAGTTTAATAACATACATATCACTATCAAATACTAAATATTTCACTAACCTACATTTCACTAACAAATATTTCACTAACTAACTTTTCACTAATATATTACATAATCATTAAAATTTCACAAAATTAAACCCTAGTAATCAGTATCACCCAAATTCTTTCAACTACAAAACAAACACAATATACAAATAAAAGAAAAAAAATAAAAAAACTTAAAAAATCTATAAAATGCATTCTAAATAAAATATAAACAATGTTCATAAATTTACCTTCAATTTTTGAGTTGGTGAAAACAAATAAACGTGATAAAGAAAGATAAATAAATTTTGATTTTAAGAAAAAAAGACAAAATAAAAAAATAATATAATAAGAGAGAAATTTTTTTTTAATGAAAGATATAAAGTTGAAGCAAGAGTGTACGGCGGCTAAAGGGAAAGTAAGATTTTTTAGGTTAAATTGAATGGATTTTTTTATAATTTTAAATGGGTTTTTTTTTTGTAATTTTTATTTTTACGGATTTTTTTAAAATTATTAAAAAAGTGGGTGGTTGAGGATTGTTTATGTTATTTTTTTCTCTAATTGGTTAAAAACGATTATTTTTATATCTACAGTTAAAAACAATTTTATCAATAATTTTTAGATCATTTTTAATAATTTTTATTATTTATTTATTATCTAAATAACACTAATTTATAACTATTACATCATGAACTCATCATCTTATAATCAATAAGAGTGTTACAAAGATATTTCAGCATTGTATTATGTTTCCCATATCATCCTTACGTACGGATCCAGTGATTTAAATCGTTGAGAGGGGCTTACCCAATTGGTTAACTATGTACGCAATATGATTAATGAAACAAATAAAATATTAAAAATAATAAAACCTTTTTATACCTATTAAAATGAAATCAATCATGCTCCACAGTCACAAACGAAGGTGTAGCAGTTAATTTTATGACTTGGAGATGAAAAACTAAATAAAGAAAAATGAAGATATTTTCATAAAAAAAATTTGATATATAGACAAAGAAAAACAAATTTGTAACAGAGATGGGAATGTTAAAATTAATATGTTAAAAAAAATGAAAAATAACATAAGATTTACAACATATTTACGAGAAAAGAGAAATCTTACCGTGATTCTTAGTAATACTCATTCGTTGATAACTTCCATTTAGAATTGAATTCTAATCGGATCAACAACTTACCAGAAAATTAACAAAGAAAAATACTTGTTTCTCTTATAATTTTTTGGTAAGTTACTGTCCGATTTGAATTCACCTCTATCCTAATAGTCATTAATTCTAATCGAATAAACAACTTCCACAAAATCAACAAAGAATACTTAAATTCACCTCAATCATAAAGTTTATATCAACTAACTGTATTTCGGTGACAATTGTCTTCTACATACGTGCTTTATATAGCCATTTAAACAAAACTTTATAAGCCTTTTATAGTATAAGAATCCATTCTCCTAATATAGTAATTATTATCAAGATTTTCATACTATAAAAAGATTTTTATACTATAGACAACGCAATACCTAATTAAAATTTAAATCTTTTATAACATAATATCTGTATTATGGGTAGGTGGATATTGTCATTATTGCATAAATAAGGGTAATGTTTTAGATGAGAAGTATACCTAAATGCCTATTAGGTTAAAGGAAAATTCAAAACGGACACTAACGTACCAATAAATTATATATTACAGAATTAAGTATTCTCTGTTGAGTATTTAGTAAGTTGATGTGGCTATGGAGTTAGAGATGATCAATAATATGATAATGATTGACTTGAGAAGAGCTCTTTGATATCTAAATCAGAATAGGTCTCAAAGAGTCAATAATGACTTTTTGAATGATAATAAAAAAATAAACAATAATACTGTTAATTTAGTATGCTTAACAAAAACATCTAACTAGATTCCGTTTTTTCCGAATCATCATTAGATTGATCTCATGTCCCAAAAGCAAGATAGGTAAGTCACGCGACACACGTGATTTGCCACATCGGTCAATTTCTAAAATATTTTGCCAATTGACCAATACAATTTCTGCTCATCAATCATTAGACCCTTATGCCAGTTGACACACATTTCATATATTTTCTTTGGCATGTTGCCTCTTTATTAGATGGAGAAATTTGGTCTCTACAATATTGATAACAAAGGGAAAAATAACCTAGATCTATCTACCCCATGAGGCTTTTTAAGCAGGTCTTGACTGGTGCTCGACTATCAGACACCTTCAGATACCAAGACTTTAACTCTTGAAGAGATTCAACAAAGTCTAAGTGAATGACATGAGTGAATCATGCATAATGTATAGATAGGTAGACTAAGCAAACTACACTCTTTAGGTTTACAAAGATATGCAATAAAAACCTAGTCAAATGACAAACCCTTCATAAATGAGTCTTTAACAACCAAGATCTAACTTAAATAAGGTCTCAAATGAAATAAATACAAACTTAAGTTGAAGCCAAGTATTTACTTTGATATGACAAACAAATGAAGAGAAAGCCCAAGCAATCTTAGTACATAGAGCACATGGTGGGTCTAGAGTTTGTGAGGGAGAGGGTGTGTGTGTAAATGTAACGACCCGGGACGCTCTACGGCTCTTGCCCGACCCCGTTACTCACAGGTACTATCCGCTTTGGGTCGCAACATCGATCTACCCTTCACGACTTTCTTTCGCCTCCCTCATCAGGATTCGAACTTGTAACTTATCCGTAAGTACTAATCCGTAAGTACTAGTAGCTCAATTGGTACTCAACTTGATAAGGATTAGTACTTATGGATAAGTTACAAGTTCGAATCCTGATGAGGGAGGCGAAAGAAAGCCGTGAGGGGTAGATCGATGTTGCGACCCAAAGCGGACAGTACCTGTGAGTAACGGGGTTGGGCAAGAGCCGTAGAGCGTCCCGGGTCGTTATAGTAAAAGTATAAAACCTTTTAAGAGAGAATATTCCTCCGGTCTTTTCAGAATAATTAGAAAAACACACTTAGGATTTTCAAGAGAAAGTAGTCTTATTTATAGGGGACCAAGATTTTCACTTAAAGAATCTTAGATGAGGAGGAAATCGCGACCCCAACTCGCGACCCATCAATATCTAGAAACCAACTGTAACTCTCTCTCGCTATCAAAATGTCGCGACATGTCCTACGTGGTACCTGCGATCTAGCCATTCATCCATGCGGTTGCACCCATGCATTGCAGTTCAAATTAAGAACTCACTGTCTGGATTCACATGCACGCAATACATGGCCACGAGTTTAACCATAGCTTACTGGTCTGAAACTCGCGAGCAATACACACGACCAAATGGTCGCGTTACTTCATCTTGAATAAGAGCCAAACTCTCTGGTCTGAACCCACAATCAGGGGATCGTGTCACAAGGTCGTGAGTTCCAACCAGTAAAGATTGACTGAACCTACGACTAGCCACTCGCGAGCGCATGGTTGCATATAAGGGTCGCAAGTGAGAAACAACATGGTTTCTTAGAGGCTAAGAACTCGTACTAACATACATAAAGAGCTATAAGCTCGAGCACGAACGTTTCCAACTAGGAAAATAATTTACACAAATCGACATGCAATCACAAGATATGAACTGAGCTTGCATGCGACGAATAGACCTACAATGTAGGGACAAATGTATATGTTGTTTACATGTTTGCACCTAACTTTCTCCCAAAATCATAAGTTAAGATATAATCTTACTATGCAGTGAAATCCCTTAAGATGATAGCCATGTTTGTAAAATTGCTTCACTTGAAGTGTGAATCCACAGCTGGACTGACTATATAACTGACTATATAACTAAATTACGAGCAAGTGTTTTGATGTAGGAATAAGCAAAATTAAAAATTATGTCCTCACAGTTAGAGTTTAAAAGTATTATTGCTTATTATATTAAATATAAAACAAATTTATTAAATGTTAAAATTAAATATGGGCCACGCTACTACACAATATCTGTATTCGCCGTTTAATTTTAGTTTGGATTATAAGGACAAAAGAATAATATTTAATTGCAGTAACTTAGAGTGTGTTTTTCACTAAAGACTTATTTAAATATTTAAATGCAGCAACCCCCATTCCATTAGTTAAACCCCGGTAGAGATGACGTTGACTAAATGACTTGGGGTAAAATAGTTATTTCACATTTTTTTTAAACTAAAATTTATAATAAAACCTAAAACTAATAACTAAATTTTTAATTATAAAAAAAAATTGTCCAATAAAATATTGCCATTATCTAAATTTATTGTTTTTTTTCTTTGAAAAGAAAGGACGTTCATTATTAAACTGAAAGATGTTTGGTATTATTTAAAATTACATCACAATAGAAGGATGAAAACCAACTAGGCAAGAGAATGCGCACTCCGATTAGCTTCAATGTTACGGACTATTAGGAGATTAATAATATCTTCGATCACAATATCAATCTCAGGCATCCAAATTGTTTTAAAAATAAAGTAAATGCATTAAAAAAGAAAAAGAAATTAGGCAAGAGAATGCGTACTCCAATTAGCTTCAATGTTACAGACTATTTGGAGATTAACAATATCTTCGGTCACAATATCAATCTCAGGCATCCAAATTTTTTTAAAAAATAAAGCAAATGCATTAAAAAAGAAAAAGAAATTTTTTTAAAAATAAAGGAGATCTGAAGATAGTCTATCTTCTTATCTCACTCCGTTTGATGGAGTGATATGCTCCATCAGAGATGGAACACAATCTATCTATTTAAAAAAAATTCTGTTTTTGTGGATTATTTTAATTGATTTTTGAAATGAAATTTGTTGTGTTGGTTGATTGTGATGAAGATGAAGATGGGTTTGTGATGATGTTTGAGATGGAGTTGAAGATGAACTGCGCTAAAGATGATGAAGATGATTGAAGAAGAAAGAAGAAAGAAAACGAAAATTGTTGGTTTTATTTTACTTTTTTTTTTATATTTCAAAAAAAAAAAATTGTGGATCAATTTTTATGTTAGAGATCTGGTCTAATGGAACTTTTTTTGTTTTTTTGAAAAAGTTCTGATTTTTTAATTAAATTGTTATTATTATTTAATAGTTTAAATTGATTATTTTAAGAGTAAATGGACAATTTTAAGCATTTTTTTATAGCAGTGTTGTAGTTGTTCTTTTTATTATCATTTGCAGAGTCATGATCAACTTGTTGAGATTCATTTTGACTTAGAAATTGGAGAGCTCTTTTAGGTCAATCGACTTCCTCTCGTCGATTATCTACAACTAAAGACCACGTCAATTGATCGGAAAATCAACAATAATATTTATTTCTCTTCTAAACAAGTAGTTTGTAGAGTCAGAATAAAACTTTATACACCTTTCACAAAACTTTAATTTTAGTGAGAATAAATTTTATTAATATATTAATTATATTCAGATTTTTTTTTTCAAAAATATATATTCCTCTAGAAATGTCAAATGTATGTTATATAAAAGAAAGAAGTGCTAGGCGACTGCTGGAACACAGTCATCACATGTCGCTCCTCTGGTAAGAAATGTGGCATTCCTTTATTTTTTACTAACTTTTATAAATAATTTCACTCTAGTTCTCATATTTATATTTTTAATTTTATAACCCTAAATTATTATAAATATATCAATTTAGTTCATATTATCAAAATTTTAATGGTTTAACGTAAATGATATTCAAAATGGATTGTTTTACCTTTAATAACATGGGATATTGATATTGAAAGACATATTTAAACTCCTACTTGTAATACATGTTATTATACTATATTTTGACACATGTACTCTTATTTTTTATATGTAATTAAATACTATAAAAATATAAATAATATTTTTTTTATTAAAAAACTATTGCCACCTGAGGAAGTGACCTGTCCTAGCTTCCTTCGTGCAAGCCAACTATTTTTTTTCAAGTGTTTTTTTCAAATTTTTTTTATTTATATTTATATAAAATAATAAATATGAAAATAAATTTGATAATTATTTTAATCATTGAGTTTAATTTTTAAATTTTAATTATTATCAATTTTTTTTCTTACCTTTAGTTTTTAAACTTTGATATCAAATAAATTTGAATTTTATTTACGTTAAACCATTAAAATTTCGATCAAATGAATTATATTGATAAATGTATAATACTTTAGGGTCACAAAATTAAAAATACAAATATGAGGACTAAAGTGAAATGTTTTATAAAAGTTGATAAAAAATAAATGAACGCCACATGTCGCACCAGATGAGCAATATGTGACGATCGTGAGGCGACTGCTGTTAGTACTTCTCATAAAGGAAATCAATTATCCAATAACTTAAATTGAAAGGTGCTCATTGTAATATATTAAGGGAATGCTGACTTAAAGTAGTATTCTCTATGTGGGTATATACATATATATATATATATATATATATATAATTTTTTATTTAGCTTTATTTTTTTATTTTTAGTAATTTTTTTTATAAATATTCTCTCAGTCCACTCTTCAAGTGTGTGTATATTTTATTAATAAAAACTTGCTGATATGATTGTGATTCATTATTCAAATAAATTTTTTTTTTTTACGTAATACCACATGTCCAATAGTATTTTTAATCGAAAATAAAAATGAGTTTACCCACCTTAAAATAAGTTTTTGGCTGCACCTCTAATTTGCAATATATATATATATATATATATATATATATATATATATATATTACAATAATTAGGAATTTAGGGTAGGATGACAGGATTCAAACTGACAACATCATGGTATAAGTGTGAGGTGTATATTACTACAATAACATTATCTTGTCAAGCAATATGCAATATTGACAATTTCCAAAAAATAAATCTTTTAAATTTTAATTAGAGTTTTTCATAAAAGTTTAAAGCTTTTAGGCCTTATTTGGTGGCCCGAATTGAACTGGGATTGGATTAATCCCAGTCCAATCATTTATTTGATTGTGGCACTGGATTGGACAAAATCCAATCCGGTGCCACTAATTAGTGTGGCATTCTCCTGCCACAGCTGGTGGGACTAATTAGTCCCACAATCATACTTTTTTTTTTAACAACTTTATTTTTAAAACCTTTTTAACACAATTTTTTTATCTTATTATTATAATTATTTATATATAAAATATTAAAATTACTTTAATAAATTTTATTCTAATATTAAAAAATAATATATTTCAATAGTAATTTAAAAATTAAATAATTAATTTAAAATATTTTATTTAATTTAAACAATTTCTTAACTAAATTTATTTTAATTGAAACAATTTTATTTTTGTTAAATTGAATTTAAATAATTTTATTTTATTAACTTAAATTATATAATTTTATTTTATTCAAAAATTAATTGATATATCAATTTTACATTGTCTTAGATATTAAACACAATTATTTTGCATCCAATCCAATACAACATCGAACAATGAACGATACTTGATAGTCCGGCATTTTTGTATCCCTTTATATTTTTTTTAATATTAATTAATTAGTATAATATATTTTATTTATAATTAATTTTAAAATATTTAATATAAAATATTTAAATTTTAAAAATATTTAAATTTTATTTAGATTTATTTTAAATAATTTCAATTTAATTATATAATATTTAAAAATAATTTTATTTTATATGAAATTAATTTAATCACATCTGATTTTATCCAATCTTATTCTACACCAAATAAGAAACATTACTATTTTTAATCTTATCCATACTACACCAAACATTGACATTATTGCACCCTATCTTATCTCATAAAAATGCACACTGGGTGCGTTTGGTACGCGGGATTGGATTGGATTGTTTTTGTAGGATTGGACTGGATTGGATTGGATTGGACTAAATTAGTACTGTGATGTGTTTGGTGCAGTATGGACTAAAAATAGTACTGTCTTTTGTTTGGTATAGGATGAGATGGGATGAAATCAGAATAAATTTATTAAATTAATTTTCACATAAATAAAAATATTTTGAAGTAAATTACATTCATTTTAACTTAAATAAAAAATAAGATTAATTTTAAAATAAATAAAAAATATATTTAAATTAAATTTAATTAAAAATGAATATTTTTTTAATAAAAAAATATTTAAATTATTTTTAAAATAAATAAAATCATTTTAAATTAATTTTAAATAAAATAAAAATAAAAATATTAAATTAAATTTACTTAAAAATATTTTTAAATAAAATTAAATATTATTTTAAAAAACAGTAAATGAGATATTTAATTTATTTTTTAAAATAAATAAAACTATTTAAAATTAATTTAAATAAAATAAAATTAATTTTTATTTATATTAAATATTATATTATAGTGAAAATGAAAAAAAAAAAAAAAGAGGTGGGACTAAATATTCCCACCAACTTGGTGGGACTAAATACATGGGATTATGTGGAACTGTTGGGATTAAATATGTCCAATCCCAACATGTTCCAAACATGGGACTAGAAGTAAATAATTCAATCCCACTTCTAGTCCCATATAACAAACATGGCGTTATAGTATAAAAATCTGTCTTCCGGGAAGGTGGATATTGTCATTATTGCATGTCTTTAAATAATGGTAAAGCAGTCGATCAATGTTTGATAATTTCAATTAAAGCTTTCTCGGTATGACCCTATATAAGTATGTAACTCAAGGTAAGGTACATTCTTGCAATTTCCCTTTTCAATCAAGGTTTTTTTTTTTTTTTTGAGATACCATATACTCAAATGTGAAATATTGACAGACTGAATGAGCATCCTTACTATCGAGCCACATTTAACGGTAATAATAATTTTTTATTTATTCAAACAAATGTGCTTCAACCATTTGTATAGTTTATATTCACTAGGAAATATATTTCAATACCTCAGTACCCTTTCATTTTGATGCACTTTTATCGTGTTACATGATGCATGTGATTGGATATATATATATGCTTTGCATATTTAATAATCTCTCATCTATTGAAACTTTCCCGTAGATGTAATGATGCATTGTTTAAAATTTGTCAAAATTCATTTTACAAATAATACTGATTTATAACTATTACATCATCAATCCATCATCCTATAATTAATATCATCCTTATATACGGATCCCTTAATTTAAATCAGTGAAATATGCAATATGACTAATGAAATAAATAAAATATTACAAATAATAATAACTTTTTTATACATATTAAAATGAAATCAATCATGCTCCACAATAAAAAACGAAAGTGCATCAGTTTTATGACTTGGAGATGAAAAACTAAATAAAGAAAAATGACGATATTTTCATAAAAAAATTTGATATATAGATAAAGAAAAACAAATTTGTAACAGAGATGGGAAATGTTAAAATTAATATATTAAAAAAAAATAGAAAACAACATACAGTTTACTACATATTTAAGAGAAAGGAGAAATCTTACCGTAATTCTTAGTAATACTCATTCGTGTATAACTTTCATTTAAAATTGAATTCTAATCGGATCAGCAACTTACCAGAAAATCAACAAAGAATACTTATTTCTCTTATGAATTTTTGATAAGTTACTGCCCGATTTGAATTTACCTCTATCTTAATAGTCATTTGTGCATAATTTATATTTAGAATTGAATTCTAATCAGATAAGCAACTTTCCAGAAAATCAACCAAGAATACTTGATCTCCTATAATTTTTTGGCAAGTTGCTATGCGACTTGAATTCACCTCTATCCTAAAGTTCATATCAACTAACTGCATTTTGATGACAATTGTCTTCTGCATATGTGCTTTATATAGCCATTTAAACAAAACTTTATAAACCTTTGATAGTACAAGAATCCATTCTCCTAATATACTAATTATTATTAAGATTTTCATACTATAAAAAGATTTTTATACTATAAAGGACCCATTACCAAGAATTAAAGTTTAAACCTTTTATAGTATAAAATCTGTCATATATGTAGGTGTATATTGTCATAACCTTTGAGAGAAAATGCACAAAATGCATATTAAGTTTTTTTTTTTTTTTTATGTGCTGAAGCTTTAGTTTGTGCTAAAAGCTTCCCTCCGGTTGTAAGTTCGGTTTAATTTTTTAGATGTTTCCGTTGTCAATAAAATAATATAAAATAAAATAATAAGTGTACTAACTAATTTAAAACTTTAAAATAAAGATCACATATATTCAAGAATATTTATTGCTATAGTGTAAAAACGTGAACAAATTCGTAAACCTAATTGACAACTAACAATGGCTCGTTCTATCAATTTAAATCATAAAACAAATTACCAAGTGACAAGTGCACATATATTAAGAACATCGAAATTTTCTCACAAATGAATAAGCATATGAAGAGAATACATTCTTCCCTGTTTCTCTTCGTGTTGAAGATTCTGTCTCGGAAATCGAAACAGGTGTACATAGGTCTGCCCACACATATTAAGTAACAGTTAATACATGGAATAACTAATTTAAAACTTTAAAACAAAAGTTATAAATATTCAAAGATAATTATTGTTAGATAGTAAAACATGAGCAAATTAATAAACCTTATTGACAACGAATGGCTCACTGAATAAATTTAAATCATACGACAATTACTAAGTGACAATTGCAAATTTGAATAACATTAAGAGAATATATTCTTACACTATATATGAAGAATTTGGATACAAACTTTTTATACAGATGGCTCTACAAAGCACCTATCCAGAAGACAGTTGCCATGGAAATGAAATTAGTTGATGTGTGAACTTTAGAGTAGAGGTGAACTTAAGTCAGGCAAACAAAACAATTGTTGGAGAAACAAGTATTTTCTAGTAAGTTGTTATTCTATTAGAATTCAATTTTAGATGCAAAGTATATGTAAATGACTATTAGGTTAAAGGTGTATTCAAATCGGGTAGGTAACTTACCAATAAATTATATATAAGAGAAACAAGTGTTCTCTATTAAGTTTCTAGTTGGTTGATGTGGCCCTTGAGTTGGAGATGATCAACGAGATGATGCAATTGATCTAAAAAGAGCTCTCGAATGTCTAAATAAGAATATATCTCAAAAAGTCAATAATGATTTTGTAAATGATAATGCGAAGATAAACAACAACACTATTATATAATATGCTTAACAACAAAATCTAACTAGATTCCCTTTTTTGGGCTCATCGTTAGATTGTTCTCATGTCTCAAAAAATAAGATAGGCAAGTCATGTTAAACACGTGATTTACCAGTCAATTTGTAGAATATTTACCAATTGACCAATACAATTTGTGCTCATCAATCATTTGATCCTTATGGCAATTGATAAACAGTTTCTTCTACTGGTTATTCAAGTGCTTTTGAGATTGATAAACACATCCTTTTGCTTAGAAACATCTAGCATATTCATCAAATTACATAGAATTTACTTAGTGTCTCTAATATTATAAGAGATAACAAAATTTTCATTAAGTTTCATCCTTACTTTTACCTTGCGAGGAATCAATCTTTGAAAAAGCTACTTCTTCAAGGTACTCTTAATTAGAGTGGATTGTATGTCTTTGATTCGTCTCTCTAGACATCAAGATAATCTACTCCTCAACATTTCACACAAACTCACTTGAACACCTGCTATTTTTCATCCTCACAGCAATCATCTTCTATTGTAAATTATAAAAGTTCTTGATCTAATCAAGAATCAACCGAAACAATTCTAAAATCAAAAGTGTGTAACAAAAATATGAAACTGTTTGTGATAATCCTTACCGAAACCACCATTAATGGAAAGCTTGCTTGAGAGCAAAGCTACTATGTAAACTCATTTTAGTTATCTCGATAATCAACATTTACAACTTGGAATACATATATATATACAAGAGGGAAGCTGAGTCAGCATTCCATAACAGAATCTCACTGTGAAATGTGAATCACCACTCATCACTAACCAACTCTGCCAAGTCAGCAACATAGCATGCATTTTCTGATCATAACTGACTTATCAGCTGACTTTTAACTACCTTCTAACCACCAGTGAACTTGCCATCATCTCCATGATACTTCACTGGATAAGCAAGCATAGTAGTATAGCTCATCACTTTGTTTGATCTGATGCTTGTAGTAGCACAATCGTGTGATCTGCTACTTGTAGTAGCTGAGGCACATTCATGTGATTTACTGCATGAGCTGTTGCCAATGTTGCTATCAATGGGAAGGTAAGTTGATTGATTACTTACTCTAACATCCTCCCTTAAGCTGAAATGTCGAGCATCACATAAGTTCAACTTAGAACAAAGAAAATCAAAATGATCAACTTTGGTGAGAATATCTGCCTTTTGAAGAGCAGTTGGAATATATTGCACAGATAACTGTTTGGCATCAATTGTCTCCCTCACAAAGTGAACATCAATCTCTATATGTTTAGTTCTTGCATGGAAGACCAAATTTTGAGAAAGAGCAGTTGCACTTGTATTGTCACACCACAAAACTGGATAGGAAAGAATTCGATTGTGAAGTTCAGCAAATAATGACTGCAACCACAACACTTCAGATGCTATATTTGCCAAGGCCCTATACTCAGACTCTGTACTGGACCTGGCTGTTACACTTTGCTTCTTCAAACTCCATGTAACAAGGTTGTTCCCTAAAAATACACAACAACCACAGGTAGACTTCCTATCATTAAGTGATGAGGCCTAATCAATATCACTATAGACTGCAATGTGAAGATCAGCAGCTGAACTGAAAAGCAGACATGAGATGGAGTCCCTTTGAGATACCTTAAAACCCTCTGACAAGCAGACCAATGATCATCATTTGGAACAGCTAAAAATTGACTAAGCTTGTTGATAGTGAAGGATATATCAGGTCTTGTATTGGTTAGATATTGCAAAGCACCAATGGTGCTTCTATAAAGAAATGGATTTGCAAAGGGTTTACTTGCCTTGATGAGCTTTGTACTTAAACACATAGGAGTTGTGCAAGGCTTGCAATTTGATATATTAGTTTTGAGAAGTAAATCACCAATGTACTTGGATTGAGACAAGGTGATACATGCAGCTGTTCTGTGAGCTTCGAAGCCAAGAATATAGCTCACTAAACCAATTATCCTCAAGGCAAATTTGGACTCCAAAACTTTGATTGTTTGATGAACTAAAGATGGGCAGCTCCCTGTGACTAATATATCATCTACATACACCAGCAAATAAAGCACATGAGAGGCTAAGTGTTTGAAAAAAAGAGAGACATCTTATCTGGAATTAGTGAAGCCAAGATCAATGAGAGCAGATTTCAACTTGAAGAACCATGCTCGAGGGGTTTGTTTTAATCCATAAAGGGCTTTATTCAGCTTGCACACATGTGATGGAAATTGAGGATGAATAAAACCTGATGGTTGCTCCATATACACCAGCTCATTGAGATCACCATGCAAGAAAGCATTGTTGATATCAATATGTTAGATGTCTCAGCCATAAGAGACAGCAAGTGTGAAGATAATTCTTATTGTAGAGGTCTTCACCACTGGATTGAAGGTCTCAAAGTAGTCTATTCCAGCTGTTTGGTGAAATTTCTTGACAACTAACCTTGCCTTATACTTTAAAACTGAGCCATCTGGTTTGAACTTAGTTCTAAACACCCACTTGCATCTTACTAAGCTCAAGGAGGTTGTGTGAGGAACCAATGTCCAAGTGTTGTTTCTAAGCAAAGCATTATGCTCTTCTTTCATTGCCTTGAACCAATGAGGTAGAGTCAAAGCGTTCTTGGTAGATTTAGGCTTAAAACCAATAACCAAAAGAGTAGAAGGAGCCTTACACACAGTAGAATACATTTTGGGTTTCATGACCCCTAATTTTAACCTTATAACCATAGGATGACAAGGAGCTGAAGGATGCTGCTGCACAAGTGATACCTGAGATGGAATTGACTCAAAAGAAGACACTGGGACAGACATTTGTGAGTGTAAGGGAGAGGACAACTATATATGAAAAGGAATAGCTAGTGGAGGAACAAAAGGTTGTGAAGGAACTTGAACAAAGGGCTGTGAAGAAGCCTGATTTCCAACTAATTTGAGAAGAGACACAGGAAGTGTTTGAGCGGACTTTAAGAAGGAATTTGGCATTGGAAACAATACTTGGAAGGGAAATTTAGACTCATTCAAGATTACATTCCTTGAGACATAAATTCGGCCTGAGGGATGTATGCACCTGTACCCTTTTTGACTTAGACTATAACTAAGAAAAACACATTTTTGGCTACGGAAATCTAATTTGTGACTTTTGTGTGCTCCAAGATAAGGGAAGCAAGAGCACCCAAAAGCTTTGAAAAAGGAGTAGTTAGGAGCACGTTTGAACAATATTTTAAATGGAGACATCATTTTTAGGAATGTAGTAGGCAGATTATTAACAAGAAGAGTGACTGTTTGGAAAGCATCATACCAATAGGTGAGAGGCATGTTGGCATGTGCAAGTAAGGTGAGTCCAGTTTCAACAAAGTGCCTATACTTCTTCTTAGCAATTCCATTTTGTTGATGAGTATAGGCATATGATGTCCTAAATTGAATCCCACACTTGGTAAGAAAAGGTAGCAGTGGTGAAGAATATCAAGAAGAAAAGCTAAAAGCTATGGCGACCATTGAAGCTATTTTGAGCTCAACATGATAGTGTGTATTTCATTGATTAATCTGAAACCGAATACAACACAATTTATATTACAATGCTAGCTTCTCTAAACAAAATTCTGATCATCCAACTGAATGCTTTTTCTCCATTGAATAATTATACAATTCTTCCATTTTCTACAATTCTAACTAACTTGATCCATGTCAGCAGATTCTATAACTAACCTACTAACATGGCATCTTGATAGTTCAATTTCTTCTTCTTCTTATTTCTGATGTGATTATCAACTTTGATGATCTCTTCAGGATATGCCAGTCCAACATGGTATACTGGATATGCATGTTGTGGATCATCTTGAACTTCAGTGGCTATTAAACCCGTGCCTGATGAGCTTGTTGCTTGAGCTGTTGTTGCTTAAGTTGTTGAACATGAGCTTGCTAGACCTGAATCGCCACCACTGGATTCTATTACTTTCTCATTATAGTGTAAGAATATATTCTCTTGATATGCTAATGTTATTCAAAGTTTCTATAAAAATCTTAATTCATGTGTGAGCAATTTTCCACGAACTTAAACGATGTGCAATTGTCACTTAGTAATTGTCTTATGATTTAAATTTATTCAATGAACCATTAGTTGTCAATAAGGTTTATTAATTATGTTCATGTTTTACAATCTACCGATAATTATTTTTGAGTATTTATAATTTTTGTTTTAAAGTTTTAAATTAGTTATTCCATGTATTACTGTAACATAATTCGTTTTGATAGACCTCTCTCTGTATTAAAAGTAGATCCCTCCTGTTGTTGGGAGTGGACGGCTTCCAAAATAGAAGTAGATATCCAGACCGTACTTGTATAATTTAATTGTGGTAAGTCGCGGTAGCTCTTTGACCTACAAGGTGTCAGATTTGAAGAAAAAAAGTAACTTAATATGCATTTTGTGTATTTTCCCTCAAAATTATGAAAAAAAAAAAATTATATATCGCCTTGTAAAACTATTTTTATGCATATGGAAACACGTGTCATCATATAAAGTAAAATAATAATACTAATTATCTAGAATGAGCTGACTAATGTAATTTGGTGGTAATCGTGCTCATTCAGCGAGAATTTTTCAAATTTGAGTCGACATTATTGCGGATGATATATAAAAAAAAAAAAAAAAATTTCAGAATGCTTTATATGGTCGTGCAAGCAAAGTTTTAATTTGAAATTATCGACAACTACCTACATTACCTTTATTTAAAAATTTGCAATAATGAAAATATCCACCTACTCATAATACAGATTTTATACTATAAAAAGTTTAAACTTTAATTCGACGTAATCTGTCTATTATAGTATAAAAATCTATTATAGTATAATCCTTTTATGCATAAAATCTTATGTAATTACTATACTAAAGGAATGGATTTTTATACTATAAATAGATTATAAAGTTTTGTTTAAATGACTATATAAAGCACGTAATCAGAAGATAATAGCCATCAAAATGAAATTAGTTGATATGAACTTTAGGATAGAGGTGATAGAGGTGAACTCAAGTCGGGCTCCAACTTACCAAAAAATTATAAGAGAAATAAGCATTCTTTGTTGATTTTCTGGTAAGTTGCTGATCCGATTAGAATTCAACTCTAAATAAAATTTATACACGAATGAGTATTACTAAGAATCTCGGTAAGATTTCTCTTTTCTCTTAATCATGTTGTAAATTGTATGGTGTTTTATATATTTTTTTTAATATATTAATATTAACATTTCCCATCTTAGGTATAAATTTGTTTTTCTTTATCTATATATCAAATGTTTTTTATGAAAATATCTTCATTTTTCTTTATATATATATATATATATATATATCTCGCATATTGTTTGGATAACCATAAAGATCACAATGAGCTGGCTAGTTTATAGTGAAATTGGCTGGTGAGCTCAATTCTGGATGATGAATGAGCGATATGTGACGTTCCTTTATGACTTTGTGCTAGTGTGCTACCAGCAGTTGTCTCACAGTCTCAGATGAGCGATATGTGACGTTCCTATATATATATATTTTTTACAACTTTTATAAACAATTTCACTTTAGTTTTTATATTTATATTTTTTATTTTATAACTTTAAATTATTATAAATTCATCAATTTAATTAATATGATCAAAATTTTAATAGTCTAACGTAAATGAAATTTAAAATTAATTTATATCAAAATTTTAAAACTAAAAGTAAGAAAAAAAATTGATTATAATAAAAATTAAAAAGTTAAATTCAATGATTAAAATAATTATCAAATTTATTTTCATATTTATTATTTTATATAAATATATAAACACAAAATTTTGAAAAAAAAAAAAAGTTAGCACGGAGGAAGCTAGGAGACGTTACTTCCTCAGGTGGCAATGGTTTTTTAACATAAAAATATTTTTTATTTTTTTTATAGTATTTAGTTACATATAAAAAAGTAAGAGGTATTTGTTATATTTGACAAAATACAGTGTAATAACATGTATTACAAGTATGAGATTAAATACGTCTTTTAATATCAATATTTTATTATTAAATGTAAAACAATTCATTTTAAATTTGATTTACGTTAAATTATTAAAATTTCGATCACATTGACTAAATTGATAAATTTATAATAAGTTAGGATCACAAAATTAAAAATATAAATATAAAGATTAAAATAAAATTATTTTTATAAAAATTAAAAATAAAAGAATGCCACATGTCACAACAGAAAAATGACATGCCGATATTGTACTGCAACAGTCGCCTAACAGTCCTCTTTCCTTTATCTTACACACATTTAACATTTATAGAGACGCACACAAATATATATATATATATATATATATATATATATATAATCTGAATATAATTAATATATTAATAAAATATATACTCACACTGTGAAAGGTTTATAAAGTTTTGTTCCAACTGTACGAATTACTTATTCGGAAAATCATTGCTATAAAAATTAAATAGTTTATATCAACTTTTAAGGGGTGGGCTAGCTTACCAAAATCTTATAAGAGAAATAAATATTCTTGTTGATTAATAAATTGACATGGCCTTTAGCTGGATATGATCGACGAGAGGAAATTGATTGACCTGAAAGAGCTCTCGATTGTGTTAGTCAAAATGAATTTCAACACGTTGATCATGATTGTGCAAATGTTAATAAAAAGAATGACTATAACACTGCTATATATTATGCTTAAAATTGTCCATTTACTCTTAAAATAATTAATTTAAACTTTTAAATAATAATAACAATTTAATTAAAAAATCAAAACTTTTTCATAAGAAAAAGTTTCATTGGACCAGATCTCAAACATAAAAATAAATTCTCAATTTTTATTTTAAAAAAAAAGTAAAATAAAATTTGAAGGAGATAGATCTCCTCCAACCATAAGCGGAGGCACCTTGGGGCTTGGCTGGAGCAGTTCTTTCAAATTTTTTTTTTGTAGTTTTAGGGATTCTATTATTTTAGATAAAAAATTAAATAAAAATTAAATTATTTAATTTCTATTTAACCCATAAAAATTAAACTTAACCCAATAAGCCAATTTAATTGCAATAAAAGCCCAATAAATCAAATTTAAATTAAACCTCATAAACTAAATTTAACATAAACCTAAATCAAATGTATAACTAATATAAATAAACATTAAAATTAGAAAACTCTTTACCACACTTAACATAACTGGAATAAAGACTGCACCAAACCGTTTTTCTCTTCTTTTTTTCTTGTTGAAACAAGAGAGCCGTACTTATTTTACTTCATTAATTCATTTAGTATCGACTCTTTCTATTTCCATAGTGAGAACATAACATGCATTTTCTCATGCCTATTGTTTTGAATTTTTTTTCCCCTTAGTTATGTATTTGAGGATTCTAACTAGGTTTATCCTTTATTATTAATAATAATAATTCTCTCGTAATGTTTATATTTACCTATTATAAATGAAATCTTTGCAAAATATAAAATAATCGGACTTTTAAATAGAAAAAAAAATTTAGAATAACCCACCCAACATAAAGTTTCTAGTTATGCCCCTGCCTTTAACAATTTCCTTTTTCTTTCTTCTTCAATCATCTTCATCATCTTCATCATCTTTATCACAATTCATTTTCAACTCCATCTCAAACATCATCACAAACCCATCTTTATCCTCATCACAAAAATTCATTTCAAAAATCAATTAAAATAATCCACAATGTTAAGAGTGTTATTAGTTGATGAGTTGTCATTATTTTGAGTTGCGATTGTAATGTTTATTATCATGGACTAGCTGTACATGTATTTACATTATCTGGTGCCACATAAGCATATTACACACCAATCTTTGTATGCCATGTGTAAGTGTAATCTGCTTGTATAAATACCTTGCTTACTGTTCTGGATTGGGTTGTTGAAAATGAAATGAAATATACGAGAGCTGATGAACTCTCTGGAAACTATTTTCTCTCAACCATTGTCTTCTCTATTGTGTGTTTGATTTCTAATTAGGTTTTTTAGATTTTACATGGTATCAGAGTTACGATCAGCGGCCATGGATTCTTCCTCTACTTCGGTTATTGCACATAATCAATCTCCAGTTCTAACGAAGAAGTAAAGAGAGGTTCAGTGTCAATTGATCTCGAAGAATCTCAACTACAACCTTTTAATCAAATTGGATCAGACTAACTTCATCTATTGGAAGACTCAGATTCTACCTGTTGTATGAGCTTTTGATTTGGAGGAATTCATCTTCGGTCTAACCAAATGTCCTAACAAGTTCGTCCAGGTCATAGACTCTGTTTCTGGTGAGATCACTCTTAATTTCAATGATGAATACCTAAATTGGGAGAAGATTGATCAATTGCTTGTGTCATGGCTGTTTTTTACTTTTAGTCAATCTGTTCTAGGGCAAGTCACTAGCTGTGTTACAACATGTGAAGTGTGGAGTCTGTTAGTTCAATTGTACTCTACACATTCCATGGCACATATTATGCATATCAGGTCTTAGTTGTAAAGTCTCAAGAAAGGAGCACTGAGTATTACTGAATATGTAGTCAAGATGAAGGGAATAGTTGATTGCTGTTGACTCCCTTACAGCAGCTGGTAAGATAATAACTGAAATTGACCTAGTGGCATATATTGTAGAAGGCCTAGGTTAGGAATTTGATCCTGTTATAGCCACCATCACTACTAAGAAAGAGGATATTACTCTTTAGGCGGCTCAATTTTTGTTAATGAGCTTTGAAGCTCGTCTGGAGCAGTTTACTTCTCATACTACACTGGACTTACCTCATGCTCAGCTAATGTACTTCATAGGATCCACAAGGGTGAGTTACCTGAGAATTTTCTAAGACAGAATCAGAATTTTAGAGGCAGATTTAGAGGTCGTGGCAGAGGTCGTAGTGGTAGGTTCTCTAACTACAGACCTACATGTCAGCTGTGTGGCAAGACAGGGTATTTTGCCACAGTCTGTTATCATCGCTATGATCAGTCTACTTGTAATTTTGGTAGGCAACAGGAATCACCTTTACCTATGCAAGCTTACATAGCTTAACAGTATGGAGATTTTGCTCTTTCTTATCAGAAGCAGACTGTGCCATACTCCTTTGCACCAACCTATCAGAAGCAGCATGTGGAGTATCCTTCTACTCCTACTTATCATATACAGTTATCTAATATAAATGCCTTAATTGCTACTTCTTCTACTGTACAGGATCCTCACTGGTATGTTGACAGCGGGGCCACCAACCATATTACCTCTGACATTAGAAATCTATCCATCCACAGCAGTGCCTACAAAGGGAATGAGTTACTTGCAGTAAGTAATGGACAAACACTACCCATTTCTCATGTTGATAATTCCTTTTTTCTTTCTCCTAATTCATCTCATCCTGCTATTTTACTTAAAAATATTTTGTTTGTTCCTAGTATTACTAAGAACTTATTAAGCATTTCTCAACTTCTCAAAGATAACAATTTAACTGTTCAGTTTGTTGATCAATGTTATCTTGTTAAGAACAAGTTCTCGAACCAGGTTCTTCTCCAAGGCACTCTGAAAGACAATATGTACCAGCTCATTCTGCCCCATACTAGTGCTTCCTTAGAGGTCAAATCTTCTGTCTCACCTACTGTTACTTCTAGTTCTTCTTTCTTGTCCTCTACTGTTCCTACACATATGTTTCAGTTTGATTCTTTAAATAAGCCTTAATGTAATACTTTTGTTGTTTAGTCTAGTCTACTTCCAGCTCCTAAACAGCAACTTATCAATAATTGGCATAATAAATTGTAGCATCCTTTTTTTGATATTTTGTCTACTGTGTTGAAATCTTTAAATATTGATGTTGCTAGTTCTCAATATCAAGTGTTTTGTGATGTATGTAAATTAGGAAAAAGTTATAAACTGCCTTTTACACATACTTCTTCAAGGGTGGCTGCCCCTTTTGAATTAGTGTGTTTTGATGTATGGGGACCAGCCCCCATACTATCTTTTCAGGGGTATAGATATTATGTTAGTTTCATAGATCAATACTCTAGGGTTTGCTAGATCTTTCCTTTTACTCTTAAATCTCATGTTAAATCCACTTTTATTCAATTTCATAAACCTGTTGAACGTCAATTCAATACCAAGTTAAAATGTCTTCAAAGTGATAATGGTGGAAAATTTAGGGCTCTTCAATCTTATCTTGTTTCTCAGGGCATTAGCCATAGGTTTAGCTGCCCTTATGTGCACCAACAAAACAGTTTAGGTGAGCGTAAACATAGGAGTATAGTTGAAATTGGCCTTAGTTTTCTAGCTCAAGCAAAGCTACCCCTCCATTTTTGGTGGGAAGCTTTTCATATAGCTGTCTTCACTATTAACAGACTTCCCACTCCTGTCCTACAACATAAATCTCCTTTTTCTGTCCTTTATAAAAAACAACCAGATTATCTGTCATTTAGGGTGTTTGGTTGTTCTTGTTTTCCTCATATTAGAGCCTATAATAAACACAAATTTGACTTTCATTCTGTCAAATGTTTATTCTTAGGTTTCTGTGATCAATACAAGGGTTATAAATGTCTTAGTCCTTCTGGTAAAGTATATATTACTCCTCATGTTCTTTTCAAAGAGAATGAATTTCCTCATTCTTCTCTTTTCTCCTCTTAAAAACCTCAGTCATCTTCTTGTAGTCTTCCTTTCTCCACTGTGTCAAACTATCTAAAGTCTTCTTTTCTGCAGTCTGGTACAGATCCTCCTTTACCAGTGTCTCTCCCACCTTCTTTTCCTTCTTCACAGCCTTCTATTAGTTCTTCTTCTTCTTCTCCTACCATCCAGCCATCAAATACTGTCTCTTCTTTTCAGCTTCCTTTTGTGCCTTCTTCTTTTCCCTCAACTTCTCCTATAAACACTCATACTATGGTTACTAGATCTAAAAGAGGGATAGTTAAACCCAAAGTCTATCAGTCCCTTGTCTCTGAAGTAGCTCCTACTTCTGTTTCCACTGCTGAATCTGTTCCTTCTACTGTCACTGAGGCTTTGCAGCAACCAGTATGGCAACAAGCCATGCAGGCAGAGTTTGATACCTTGCACAAGAATGGGACATGGAGTTTAGTTCCTTTTAGGGAAGGTTTGAATATTGTGGGATGTAAATGGTTGTTTTGTACTAAATTCAAAGCTGATGGTAGCTTAGATAGACATAATGCCAGATTGGTAGTCAAGGGGTTTACTCAGTCTCCTGGTTTGGATTATTCTGAAACCTTTAGCCTTGTAGTTAAGAGCTCTACTATTCGGGTTATACTCACTTTGGCTGTCACTTTTAAGTGGGACATTCAACAAGTGGATGTTAATAATGCGTTTTTGAATGGTGAGCTCAAGGAGGATGTTTATATGTCTCAGCTTGAGGGGTTTGTTGATTCTGCCTCACCCACTGCTATTTGCAAGCTTCATAAGTCCTTATATGGCCTTAAACAGGCTCCTAGGGTCTAGTATGATAAACTCAAGGTTGCCCTTGTCACTTGGGGTTTTCTTAATTTTAAGGCTGATACTTCCCTTTTCTACTACAAGACTGCAGCATCTTTTCTTCTCCTTCTTGTCTATGTTGATGATATATTAATTACTGGGACTGACAGTATGCTTGTCACCAAGGTAATTCATGACTTGAATTTGTCATTTGCTCTTAAGTTTCTTCGTTCCCTTCAATATTTCCTTATGTTTGAAGCTCATAGAAGCTGTCATGGGATTACTCTTACTCAGTCCAAGTATGCTTGGGATCTCATTGTTAAAGTTGGTTTGGGTGACTTTAAGCCTTGTCCAACACCTCTAGCTTTTGCTAGTAAGTTGGCTTCTGCTGTTGCTCAGCCCTTTGATGATGCAACTCTCTATTGTAGCACAGTTGGTGCATTGCAGTACCTCACTCTCTCTCGGCCTGATCTGGCGTTTGCAATGAATAAATTGAGCTAGTTTTTATCTCCTCCTTCTCAAGTACACTGTCAGTCTGTCAAAAGAGTCTGGATGTTTGTGAGGGACACCTTATCTTATGGCCTCTCTTGCACTGCTGCTGTAACATCCCGGATTGCGGGTAATGAATTTTTGATATATATGAAATATGTGAAAATAAAATTTTACTATTTGAGGGGGTGTAAATGTAATTAAATGTAAAAGTGAAAACCGGATTGAATAGTAAAAAATGAAAAAGTGAAAACTGGACCAGAGAGCATCGCGACCTGGTCACCGCGACCACAGGTCGCGATGGCTCACTCGCGGTGAAAAACGCAAAATCTGGCAGTGAGTACCGCGACCAGTCACCGCGACCACAGGTCGCGATGGCTTGCTCGCGATGAAAATGGCAAAACCTGGCAGTGAGCAACGCGACCAGCCACCGCGACCACAGGTCGCGATGGACTGCTCGCGATAAAAGTGTCAAAAACGGGCAGAGAGCAGCGCGACCACTCGCGCGACCAAGGCGCGCTCGCGAGGAAGGCGGTGCGCGCATTCCAGTGAGCATCGCGACCTGGTGCCGCGACCACAGGTCGCGACGACGGTCGCGGTAGCGAAAAAAAATATAAAAAAAAAGAAGTGGCTTCTCGAGGAAGCCAGAAAAACAGAGCAGCTGGAAAGAGAGAGGAGAGGTCGCGAGAAAGAAGAAAAAGAAAGAAGAAGAAGAAGAAAGAGAGAGAAGGAGAAAAGGAAAGGAAAGGAAAAAGAGATCGTGGAATCACGATTTCTCGAACGAAAAACACGGATTCGAGGTAGGTGTACTCTTGTTTTCGAAATCGTTTCGAGAATACTTTTTCGTTTTAGTTTTCGATTTCGTTTCTCGTTTTCGTTTCGTTTTCGATTTCGCTAAAAGTTTTCGATTTCGATTATTCGTATGAAAAGTGTTTATCTATATGTAAAATCGATGATTTGTAGATCTATAGTTGATTTCGGACCGATTTTATGATAGATTATATTTCGATTGTAATTTCGAATGTTTCGATTTCGTTAAAATACTTGATTTTGATTTTCGTAAAATTATTGAATATGTATCTTGAAGAATATTATGTGACTTGTATGTTTATTGATTAATTATTGTTATTGAGTAATTATTGCGACATTTCTTACGAATTTGGTTTATCGAAAACGGCCCTAGGATACGTAGACATAGAAATGGATATAGGAGGTTGGTATACCAGCTGGGTTTTACTGAGCAGTACTGCGCCGATACTGATTGATTGATATTGATGATACTGATGTACCTCCTCTTGGATTCGTCCAGAGGCTGGGAGATACGTACCTCCTCAGGATTCGTCCTGGGGGTTAGGAGTTAATGTACCTTCCCAAGGATTCGTTCCTGGGATAGGGAGCTATGTACCTCTCTAGGTTCCGTACCCACGGTCCTAGAGTTGGGAGACACGTACCTCCTCAGAATTTGTTCTGGGGGTTGGGAGCTTGACCCATATTCCAGTCCGTATATGTTTAGTATTCTAGCGGGCCAGAATTGATTGGAATTGAAAAGTGTACTGAATGATTTTATTGATAGCATTCGTATATTGATCTCATTACTGAAATTAAAGTGATTGAAATTGTTTAATGTTTTGATTTTGAAATTTAATCGTTTTGAAATGGATTGGAATATATATATTGTGGTTTATTTATTCTTAATAGATATTTATATTGTGATTTATTTAATTGAGTTTTTTTTAGTACACCCACTAAGCTATATGCTTAGCGCGTTAGTTTTGTTTCTAACGCGTAGGTACCAGGAATCCGGAGGAAGCTAAGGACTGAAGGAAGAGTAGCAGACCGAGTCACAGGATTTATACAGTTGGGTAACTATATTTATGATATGTGTATATATATATTCTGAAAGCATGCATATACAGGGAAATTGTAAATACGTTTTGTAAAATGTTTTGTAATTAATTATTGTATGATTTCTGTCTTTTATTATTTAAATGTAAATAGTAAAGTCTGATTTGTTATTATTTTATAAACTATTTGTGAAAGTCGCACTAAACGGCAGAGTGCGCAACTGATTGAAAGTGATAGAAGTGTTTGTGAAAAATGTGAATTTTGGATTGATTTGTGGAAAACAGGTTTTGGAAAGTCCGAAAAACAAACGGTACTCTGCCGGATTTTTGTAGAAAGTTTGTATTGTTATGGGCTCACTCGAAAAACGATTTTTAAACTATAATTTATATGGTTTTCTGTTTATAAAATGAATTTTTAAAAGTTTAGAAAGTCCGAGAAGCGCTTCCCGAGTCGGTCCGCCCGGATCAGGTCGGGGGGTGCTACAGCTGCTCCTAAGCTTGAGCTTGAAGGGTTTGCTGATGCTAATTGAGCCAGCACCCTAGATGATCGCAAGTCCACTAGGGGTTACTGTTTATATCTTGGTGGCAATCTTATCAACTAGTCCTCCAAGAAGCAACACATTATTGCTCGCTCTAGTACTGAGGCAGAGTATCGTTCTCTTGCCTCAGTAGCAACTGATATCATTTGGTTTCAGAATCTGTTTAAAGAACTTCAGTTGGCTGTCTCTCCTTCAGCTGTTTTGTGGTGTGACAATGTAGAGGCAAACTTTCTTGCTCGTAACCCTGTGTATCATTCTCGCACCAAGCACCTTAAAATTGACCTTCATTTTCTGCGTGATATAGTCACCAATGGTCAACTTGACATTAGGTATGTGCCTATTTCAGCCCAGACTGTTGATCTCTTTACCAAATCTCTTCCCATTGCTAGGTTTCAACTGCTGTCTACCAAGCTTGTTATTGATAAAAATCAGTTTCATTTGAGGGGAACAATGAGCTTATTTCCTCAACTAATGGTTTGGCTTCCGCTACTAATGGTGTGGCTTTTGCTGGTTCAAATGGTTCTAATGACAACACTACTGGTGAACAATTTTCTAAGCTCAAATTCAAATTCACTGATTTAAATCAGTCTCATTTGAGGGGGAATGTTAATAGTGTTATTAGTTGATGAGTTGTCATTATTTGAGTTGAGATTGTATGTTTGTTATCATGGACTAGCTGTACACGTATTTACATTATCTGGTGCCACATAAGCAGATTACACACCAATCTTTGTATGCCATATGCAAGTGTAATCTACTTGTATAGATACCTTGCTTACTGTTCTAGATTGGGCTGTTGAAAATGAAATGAAATATACGAGAGCTGATGAACTCTCTGGAAACTATTTTCTCTCAACCACTGTCTTCTCTATTGTGTGTTTGATTTATGATTAGGTTTTGTAGATTTTACACACAATATATATACATATATATATATATATATATTGAAATAGATCTCCTTTTTTTTAATTTTTTTTCTTTTTTAATGCATTTATTTTATTTTATTTTTAAAAAAAATTTGGATGATGTGGCAATGTTTTATTGGACAATTTTTTCTATTTTTTAATTAAAAATTAAGTTATTAGTTTTAGGTTTTATTATTAAATTTAAGTTTAAAAAAATGTCAAATAACAACTTACCCCAAGCCATTTAGTCAACGTCATTTCTACCGGGGTTTAACTAACGGAATGGGGGTTGCTGTAGTTAAATGGATTTGTTGAATATAAGCCTTAGTGAACAACACACTTTTAAGTTATTGCAATTAAACCATGGATTATTCTTTTGTCCTTACAATCCAAACTAAAATTAAATGACTAATAACCACAGTTGTAAATATACCGATATTGTGTAGAAATTTAATAAATTTAATGGATTTGTTAAAATTTAATAAATTTGTTTTATAATTAATAAAATAAACAATAATATTTTTAAACTCTAATTGTGAGGACATAATTTTTAATTTGGCTTATTCTTCCGTCAAAACATGCGCTTGTAATTTAGTTGCATTGTTAGTCTGACTGTAGATGCACTCTTCAAGTGAAACAATTTTACAAGCATC
Organism: Xanthoceras sorbifolium; assembly: GCA_003430845.1. Taxonomy (NCBI): domain Eukaryota; kingdom Viridiplantae; phylum Streptophyta; class Magnoliopsida; order Sapindales; family Sapindaceae; genus Xanthoceras; species Xanthoceras sorbifolium. The sequence continues at coordinate 6,095,457 of CM010614.1, read as the reverse complement.
GCCATCATCTTTAAGATATTTCACTACATGGTAAGATTATATCTTAAATTGTGATTCTTGAAGAGAGTTAGGTGCACACATATACACAACATATATATGTGTCCCTGCATTTAGGTCTATTCATCGCATACAAGCTCAGTTCATATCTTGTGATTGCATGTCGATTTGTGTTAATCATTTTTCTAGTTGGAAACGTTTGTGCTCGAGCTTCTAGCTCTTTTTGTATGTTAGTATGAGCTCTTAGCCTCTAAGAAACATGTTGTTTCTCACTCATGACCCCTATCCGCAACCATGCGCTTGCAAATGGCTAGTCGCGGGTTCAGACAATCTTCACTAATTGAAACTCGAGACCTTATGATGCGATCCCCTGATCACGGGTTGCCTCGCGAGTTCAGACCAGAGAGTTTGGCTCTGATTTGTGATGGAGTGACGCAGATATTTGGTCGTGTGTATTGCTCTCGAGTTTCAAACCAGTGACCTCTGGTTAAACTCGTGACCCTGTATTGCGTGCATATGCTCACGAATCCAAACAAGTGAGTTCCTCGTTGGACTACAATATATGTGTGCAACCGCATACACGAATGACGGGCTCACAAGTGCTACCTAGGGCATGTCACGATCGTGTGTTGCAACCTTCTGATAGCAAGCAAGAGTCACGATTGTTTTCTAGATCTTGATAATTCTAACTCGCGACCCTAGGTCGCGACCACTTAGGTTGTCATGCCAAATTAAATACTTGTCTTCACCTTAAGTTTGTATTTATTTCATTTGAGACCTTATTTAAGTTAGGTCTTGGTTGTTGAAGACTCATTTATTAAGGGTTTGTCATTTGACTAAGTTTTTATTGCATATCTTTGTAAACCTAAAAAGTATATTTGTTTAGTCTAGCTTTCTATGCATGATTCACTCATGTTATTCACTTGGACTTTATTGAATCTCTTCAAGAGTTAAAGTCTTGGTATCTGAAGGTGTCAGATAGTCAAGTATCGGTTAAGACCCGCTATAAAAGCCTCGTAGGGTAGATAGATCTAGGTTATTACCTAATAGAAGTGGACTAATTGAGTAAACTTGAGGGTGAAATTAAATTATTATATAATGGACTCAAGTGGCTAACAGTGGTTGGTCACATGGTTTTTCCTCGTTGAGATTTCCATGCAAAAAATCGAGTGTTCAATCTCACTATCCCTTACGCGATTTATTTAATTATTTCCACAATGATTGTTTGGGGTGTTAAAACTTTTTAAAATTAGTATTCACCTGTTAACCCCCTTCTAGGCTGTTAGCGACACGTGTAACACACACTTTCATTAATTTATAATTATTTTAGACCATAATTTTGTCCTTCATTATCAATATTATAGAGACCAAATTTCTCCATCCAATAAAGAGGTAATATGCCAAAGAAAATATATCAAATGTGTGTCAACTAGCATAAGGATCGAATGATTGATGATCACAAATTGTAGTGGTCAATTGGCAAAAAATTTTAGATATTGACTGACGTGGCAAATCACGTGTGTCGCATGACTTGCCTATCTTGCTTTTGGGATATGAGATCAATCTAATGATGATTCGGAAAAATAGAATCTAGTTAGATTTTTTGGTTAAGCATATTATATAAATGTATTGTTGTTTATCTTTGTATTATCAATCAAAAAGTCATTATTGACTTTGTGAAATCCATTCTGATTTAGACATCAAAGAGTTCTTCTCAAGTCAATCATTATCATCTCCAACTCAAAGGCCACATCAACTTACTAAAAACTCAATAGAGAATACTTATTTCTCTAATATATAATTTACTGGTAAGTTGTCGTCCGATTTGAACTCTCCTTTAACCTAATAGTCATGTACGTATACTTCTCATCTAGAATTGAATTCTAATGAAATAATAACTTACTAAAAAATTGACAGAGCAAACTTGTTTCTCCAACAATGTTTTTCCGTAAATTGCTGCCCGACTTAAGTTCACCTCTACCCTAAAGTTTACATCAACTAATTACATTTCAATGGCATTTGTCTTCTGTATTGGAGTGTTATAAAGCCATTTGAACAAATCTTTGTAAACCTTTTAATTATGCACAAATGACTATTAGGATAGAGGTGCATTCAAATCGAGCAGTATCTTACCAAAAGATTATAAGAGAAATAAGTATTTTTTGTTGATTTTCTGATAAGTTGCTGATCTGATTAGAATTCAATTTTAAATGGAAGTTATACACGAATGAGTATTATTAAGAATTACGGAATTACGGTAAGATTTCTCTTTTCTCTTAAACATATTGTAAATTGTATGTTGTTTTCTAATTTGGTTTTTAATATATTAGTATTAACTTTTCCCATCTCTGTAACAAATTTGTTTTTCTTTATCTAAATATCAAATTTTTATGAAAATATCTTCATTTTTCTTTATTTAGTTTTTCATCACCAAGTCATAAAACTGCTGCACTGTCGTTTGTGAATGTGGAGCATGATTGATTTCATTTTAATAGGTACAAAAAAGTTATTATTATTTTTAATATTTTATTTGTTTCATTAATCATTAATCAAAAAAGTTATCCAATCGGGTAAGCCCCTCTCAAGTCTCAACGATTTAAATAAAATTATTTGTGAATGTGGATCCATTCATAAGGATGATATCGGGAACATAATAATGATACAATGCCGAAATATTGCATATTGCTTGACAAAGTTTAAAAAATATTGCAAATTGATATATTGATATTTTCAATATATCTTTTGGAGGAGATCTACCGACCCAGATCTCCTCCAACAATTTCCGTTTTCTTTCTTCTTCAATCATATTCAATTATCTTCATCATCTTTATCACAGTTGATCTTCAACTCCATCTCAAACACCATCACAAACCCATCTTCATCTTCATCATAATCAACCAACACAAATATTTCATTTCAAAAATCAATTAAAATAATCCACAAAAATAGATTTCTTTTTTTTTTTTTTTTGAAAAAAAAAAAGATAGATCTTGCTCCATCTCTGATAGAGAATATCACACCATCAGAGTAAGCTCCATCAGACATGTTAGACTAAGTGATCAATCTAAATGAGCAATCGAAATGACCATCAGCACATTCAGCTTATTAGTGCTTATCAGTCAACTTGAAGTGGCTGATTTCTATATGTTCTCTCTGGGAACATATCAAACACTTTGTGTGTAGTTCCTTGATCAGCTTAATCTCAAACTTTTCGACCTTAACAACTTGACAGCTTAGGCTTCTGGTCATCCAATCAAGACCTTAACAACCTACCAGCTCAACCTTCTGATCATCAAATAAAGTTCCAGGTCTTTGCCTACTCAACTGCAGCTGTAACAGAATTCTGTTACAACTGCAACTGAATTTCCCCCTTAAAATGTGAGCTCACAATTCTTGTTGCTGGGTGGATCCCTCCACATGGAGGGCACCCTAACAAATTTGCAATCAACTTTCTCATGTGGGAGACAAGGAGCCGAAAGCAAGCTCAAGTGCAACATGGAGGTTACTCTTTTTAATTTGTTTAATTTGTGTAAAGCAAATCTATCACCTATAAATAGAGTGCCACTTGGCATTCTATCATATCAATAAAAAACACAACAATTGAGAGAGTGTGTGTGTTGAAAGATCCTCAGAGAAAAATAGAGAGAGTTTTCTGAGAGAGAAATTGTGAGCCAATTTGTGAGGTTCTATCCACAAATTGAAGTTACATTGTTATTGTAATTTGTGAGAGATCCACCCAAGGGTGAAGTTTGTAATCCCATTATTATTATAGTGGAAGTTTTTAAGCGGCCTACGGGTCCCGTGGTTTTTACCTTCATTTGGAGGGTTTTCCACGCTAAAATTGTTGGAGTTATTTTTACTCTATTTGGTTTGGGAAATTATCCTGGGGCCGTAAAATTTATTATTTTACAAACACATTTTTCCCAACAAAGTGGTATCAGATTCTTTAGAAAATTCTTAGTATGCTATGTGGTTGCAGTATTATCTGATCTTCCACATCAGAAAAGAATTATTCTTGAGTTTACTGATTTTTTTTTATTGCTGGAAGTGTGGTGGTGTGGAAAGTGCATATCTAGGAAAGATTTTGGCTAGGAAAGATTTGGTATTTAAGTGTGTCCGTTGTGACCCACCTTTCTTTCCTGGGAACTTACCTGGTGCACTGTTCACGACCACGTGAACTATTCACGCATACGAAGTACTATTCACGAAGTACTATTCATCGCTGAAAAATATCAAACTCGGCGAAACTTGTTGACTAACGATCCAAATGGAGGAGAGCACAGGCAACATGATCAAGTTGACCGCATTTAATTATGCAGTATGGAAGCCAAAGATGGAGGATCTTTTATACATTAAAGATCTGTGGAAGCCGATTGTAATGCCGAAGGAGGAAGCAGTGACTACAGCTTCGACGGATGCCAAGACATCCAGCACTTCGACGTCCACATCAGACGTTGAGTGGACTGTGCTAAACCGAAAATGTGCTGCTCAAATCAGACAATGGATCGACAGAAGCATTTTCCAAAACTTTGCTAATGAACACGATGCTTACGTTCTTTGGCAAAAGTTGGAGAAAATGTATGCAAGGACAACCGCACAGAATAAAGCTAATCTGATGCGACGATTAGTCAACTTGAAGTATAAAGATGGAAACAGCGTGTCAGAACACATGAGCGAGTTCCAAGGCATCGTAGATCAACTCAACTCTATGAAAATGACTGTAGATGACGAGTTGCAAGCATTGTTGATGCTCAGTTCTCTACCAAAAAGTTGGGACACTCTGGTTGTGTCAGTTAGTAACTCTGCTCCTGACGGCAAACTTACCATGGATATGGTAAAAGACAGAATGCTCAACGAAGAGTCTCGACGAAAAGACGAAGGGCATACCCCTAAAAATGAAGCACTTGTTACGGAGAAACAAGGCAAGCAAGAATGGAGGGGAAGAAGTAAAAATCCTCATAACCAAAGTCAGCAAAGAGGATGGTCAAAGTCCCGATCAAGGCATGACAAGAAGTGTCACCACTGTGATAAGCTCGGACATTTCATTCGAGAATGTCAAAAGTTAAAGGCGTAGCGAACTAGAAATCAGGATGCACAAACCCGAACAAATGACACCGCAACAGTCACCGAAGAAGTTATCGTTGTTCAAGCTGAGGATTATATCAATCTTGCAAGTCAAGATTCTACATGGGTAGTTGACTCAGGTGCATCATACCATGTCACTTCACGACTAGAGTTCTTCTCAACCTACACTCAAGGTGATTTCGGACGAGTGAGGATGGGAAATGATGATGTCTCCAAAATTATCGGCATCGGAAATATCCATTTAGAAACTAACCTTGGATGCAGGCTAGTTTTGAAAGATGTGAGGCATGTTCCTGATATCCGCCTCAATCTGATCTCCACCGGAATACTTGATGACGATGGTTACATCAATTATTTTGGTGAAGGAAAATGGAAGCTTACCAAAGGCAATTTGGTAATAGCAAAAGGCAAGAAAGATACATCCCTTTACCACACAGAAGCCAAGCTATGTAGAGGAGAAGTAAACACCACTAGGAAAGAAGTTCCCACCGAGCTATGGTATAAGCGGCTCGGCCACATGAGTGAAAAAGGTCTCAGTATTCTTTCCAAGAAGGCGCTCTTGCCAGGAATGAAAGGTACATCATTGCCTACTTGTATTGATTGTATTATGGGAAAACAACACAAAGTTGCATTTCGTAGTTCCCCACCATCTAGAAAGGCGAATATTCTAGATTTAATACACACAGATGTCTGTTCAATGAGTTGTAAGTCACTAGGAGGTGCTACTTATTTTGTGACTTTCATTGATGACCATTCTAGAAAAGTATGGACTTTTGCTTTGAAAACTAAAGATCAAGTGCAGGAAGTTTTCAAGCAGTTTCATGTAAAAGTTAAACGAGAAACTGGCAGACGTTTGAAGTGTGTACGTGCAGACAATGGCGGTGAGTACTGCGGACCATTCGAGGAGTACTGCAGAAGTTTCGGCATCAGGCTGGAAAAATCAGTACCAAAGACATCTCAACATAACGGTGTTGCAGAGCGGATGAACAGAACCATTTGTGAAAGGGTCAGATGTATGCTCTCAAATGCAAAACTACCAAACTCCTTTTGGGGGGAGGCAATGAGAACCGCAGTCGACTTAATCAACCTTTCTCCATTAGTTCCGTTGAACTATGACGTACCAGAAAGAGTTTGGATGGGGAAAGACGTTTCTTACAAACACTTGAAAGTATTTGGCTGCAGAGCATTTGTCCACATCCCAAAAGACGAGAGGTCCAAGCTGGATGGAAAAGCAAAGCAGTGTATCTTTATGGGACATGCCCATAAAGAATTCGGCTACAGACTTGGGGATCCTGTTAACAAAAGGATCATCAGAAGTAGAGACGTGGTGTTTCTTGAAGATCAGACGATCGAGGATTTCGAGAAACCCGAGAAGCCACAGTCAGATGAAATTCCAGTTAATCTGGAACCAGTCTCTCCACCAACAAATTCTGATAAAGGGGGAGCTACACCAGATACTAATGATGTTCATCCACCAGCTCGCAGTCCAGAACCAGAACAAGTTCCTGAACAAGTCCAGCCAGAAATACAGTTAAGGAGGTCCACTAAAGAGCGACAACCAAGTCGTAAATATTCTCCTAACGAGTATGTGATGCTCACTGACAGGGGAGAACCAGAGAGCTATGATGAAGCTATTATTGACCAGCACAAGACTGAGTGGTTAAAAGCCATGCAGGAAGAAATGAAATCCCTACATGAGAACCACACATTTGACTTGGTGAAATTACCGCAGGGAAGGAAAGCTCTCAAGAATAAATGGGTGTACAAAATCAAAAGTGAAGAAGGCAACTCACAACCACGTTACAAAGCAAGACTGGTTGTGAAAGGATTCGGGCAGAAGAAGGGTGTTGATTTTGAAGAAATATTCTCACCAGTGGTAAAAATGTCTTCAATCCGAGTTGTTCTTGGCTTGGCAGCTAGTTTCAATCTGGAGGTTGAACAACTTGACGTAAAAACTACATTCTTACATGGTGATCTTGACGAGGAGATCTACATGGAGCAGCCTGAAGGTTTCCAAGTCAAAGGGAAAGAGAAATCAGTATGCAGACTAAAGAAGAGTTTGTACGGTCTGAAACAGGCACCAAGGCAATGGTACAAAAAGTTTGACTCGTTCATAGAGAAAAATGAGTACAACAAAACGACGGTTGATCACTGCGTCTTCATCAAGAAATTCTCTGATGGTGATTTTATCATTCTTTTGCTTTATGTTGATGATATGTTAATTGTTGGCCAAGATATCGGCAAAATTAACAGGTTGAAGAAAGAGTTGAGCAAGTCCTTTGCAATGAAGGATTTAGGACCCGCTAAGCAGATTCTTGGCATGAGGATTACCCGCAACAGACAAAATCGAAGAATCTGGCTATCTCAAGAACGGTATGTTGAAAAGGTTCTTGAAAGATTCAACATGAGCAAAGCCAAATCTGTTAGTTCTCCACTTGCAAGCCACTTCAAGCTTAATGCAAGTCAGTATCCTTCTAGCGAGGAAGAGAAATCAGAAATGAGCAAAGTGCCTTATGCATCGGCGGTTGGCAGTCTAATGTACGCTATGGTATGCACCAGACCAGACATTGCTCATGTTGTTGGCGTTGTGAGCCGATTCCTATCTAATCCTGGAAAGGAACATTGGACAGCAGTCAAATGGATACTCAGGTATCTCAGAGGTACTTCCAGTCATTGTTTATATTTTGGAAATAGTAAACATGTATTAGAAGGATATACAGATTCAGATATGGCTGGTGACATGGATACGAGAAAGTCTATATCCGGGTACCTAATAACATTTGCAGGGGAAGCTGTCTCATGGCAATCACGGTTACAAAAATGTATTGCCTTAAGCACCACAAAAGCAGAGTACATCGCAATTACTGAGAGTTGTAAGGAGATGCTGTGGATGGAAAAGTTCCTACAAGATTTGGATCAGAACCAGGAAAGCTATGTTCTTTATTGTGACAGTCAGAGCGCAATTCATCTCAGTAAGAACCAAACCTTTCACTCAAGGTCCAAGCACATCGACGTAAGGTATCACTGGATTCGTGATGTGTTGGAAAATAAATTACTGCAAGTTGAGAAAATCCACACCAATGACAACGACGCAGATATGATGACAAAAAATCTGCCTAGAGGAAAGCTTGCTGTATGTAGAGAGATTGCAGGTGTGGTGGAGCCCTTCATGTAATCGGGAGGGGGAGATTTTCTGGGTGGATCCCTCCACATGGAGGGCACCCTAACAAATTTGCAATCAACTTTCTCATGTGGGAGACAAGGAGCCGAAAGCAAGCTCAAGTGCAACATGGAGGTTACTCTTTTTGATTTGTTTAATTTGTGTAAAGCAAATCTATCACCTATAAATAGAGTGCCTCTTGGCATTCTATCATATCAATCAAAAACACAACAATTGAGAGAGTGTGTGTGTTGAAAGATCCTCAGAGAAAAATAGAGAGAGTTTTCTGAGAGAGAAATTGTGAGCCAATTTGTGAGGTTCTATCCACAAATTGAAGTTACATTGTTATTGTAATTTGTGAGAGATCCACCCAAGGGTGAAGTTTGTAATCCCATTATTATTATAGTGGAAGTTTTTAAGCGGCTTTCGGGTCCCGTGGTTTTTACCTTCATTTGGAGGGTTTTCCACGCTAAAATTGTTGGAGTTATTTTTACTCTATTTGGTTTGGGAAATTATCCTGGGGCCGTAAAATTTATTATTTTACAAACACATTTTTCCCAACACTTGTAAATGATATCTCATGTATCTATATAAAAGCTGAGCTTGTAATAGGAAATCAATCAATGAAGAAAATGTTTTCTCTCAATATTATTATCAAAACAGAAAAGCAATTCTAGCTAGCTATTTTTTGTTCTTGTTCTTTCTTCTCCAGTTTAATAGCTGGACATTCATGGTATCAGAGTTGTAAAGACTTACAGTTATGGCATCCTATAGCAGTCCTTTAGCTGCTAGTTCAGGTTCAATCATTGCAGAAGAAGCACAGAAGAAAAGTCAAGTTCAGTTGCTATCTTCAGTCTCAATTTCAAGTTGCCTTTAAAACTTGATCACTATAACTATAACTATTGGAAAATGTAAGTTCTTTCAGTAATTAGAACCTTTGATTTAGAGGATTTTGTGCTCAATTGAAAAAAATGTCCTGACAAGTTCATTCAACCACAAGCTGGTAATCTTGGTGAATCTGATCAAATTCTGAATGAGGAGTTCTTGATTTGGAAGAAAACTAATCAACTTATTGTTTGTTGCTAATTTTCAACACTTAGTGAGTCCATTTTTGGCCAAATAACACACTGCAAAACAGCCTTTGAGATTTGGAATACTCTTGAGAATCTTTATTCTTAACATTCCAAAGCAAGAATTCTGTAAATCAAAACTGAGATGCATGCTTTGAAGAAAGGAGCTTTAAGTGTGGATGATTATGTGCTTAAAATGAATTGTTTTAGTGAATCTTTGGCTGCAGCTGGACAATTTATATCTAATGATGATTTGATTTCGGGTATCTTAGGAGCTTTAGGTCCTGAATACAATTCGGTTGTTGTTACAATCACAGCAAAACAATGTTTTATTAGCTTATAAGAGGTTCAGTTCCTACTTGTGAGATATGAAAGTAGGCTGGCACATCACAACACCACTGCCATGGTTGATCTTGCTCATGCTTCTGCAAACTTTATTAGCTCTTATATGTCTAATAATCGAGGAGGTTCCATAGGTTATAATGCTCAAGGAAGTAGAGGAAGGTATAAAGGCAGAGGCAGGGATAGAAATGGTAGCAGAGGCAGACTTTTCTGCCAACTATGTTGAAAAAATTGCCACAGTGTGACTACTTGTTATCATAGGTTTGGCGGGAACTTTGCAGGAGTTAATAATTAGCAATAACAACAACTTGCCAATTTTGTAAATCAAGGTGGCTTTCAAGCTCATTTGAATCAAACACGGCAACAGTATCATATGCAACAACAAAATCAGCCCTATACAGGTCCATATCAAGGAAACTTTTAACAGCAACCAAATGCCATTGTAGCCTCTCCTTCTTCTGTGATGGACTCAGCTTGGCACGTGGATAGTGGGTAACAAACCATGTGACATTTGAAATAGGTCTAAATCTATTGTAAATAGTGCAAAGTCTAAGTCTGTATCCACTAATGCTTTTAATTGTGTATCTTTCAATTATGCAAATTGTACATATCATTTGCCTTTAATAAAACCACTTCGACTCAAGAGTTGTAACTTCTCTACTGTAAAATTACCTTTACTAAAAACATGGCATGACAAACTTGGACACCTATCTTTTATAGTCCTCAAACAAGTCTTAAGAAAAATCATCCTTCCATGTCATGTCAACCAGTCCTTAGACTTTTGTAAAGCTTGTCAATGTGGTAAGCTTCATCAAAGTTTATTTCCAGCATCACATACCATATACACACAACCCCTTGAGTTGATTTTTATAGATGTTTGAGGGCCTTCGCCTCATCCTTCCTCATAAGATTATAGGTATTATCTCCACTTCATTGATGCATTCTCTAGATATATATGGATATATCCTTCTACATTCAAATTCCAAGTCAAAGACATTTTTATTCTTTTTCAAAAGTCTATTGAACTGTTGTTTGATACTAAAATTAAGTGTGTGCAAAGTGATTGGGGTGGTGAATATAGACCATTAGCCTCTTATCTTGCAAATTTAGGTGTCAAGTTTAGGCATCCATACCCACATACTCATCAGCAGAATGGTATCCAGGAGAAAAAGCATAGACACATTGTTGAGGTCGGACTCACGCTTCTTTCTTAAGCACATATGCCTCTTTCCTTTTGGTGGGAATCTTTTCAAACTACTGTTAATCTTATTAACATCTTACCTATTCATTTGTTGTCTGATTCCTCACCATTTGAAGTTATTTTTCAAAAGCAACTTGATTATCTCTTGTTAAAAGCTTTTGGGTGTGCTTGCTTTTCTTAGTTAAGGCCATACAATAAACATAAGCTTGACTTTCACATATTTAGATGTGTTTTTCTTGGTCATAGTAATGATCATAAGAGCTATAAATACTTATAGATTGTACATTGCTAGGAATTAATGTTAGCTTCAATGAGTATGATTTTCCTTACTTGCAATTGTTTCCATCTTCTGATATTAAGTCACCTACTGCCAAAAGTCTTCCCATATCTACACTTCTACCTACACTATCCAGCAATACTAAACTTAGAACCTCTCCTCAATCACAGCCACCAATCTTACACTCTTCTCCATCACAGCTACAAAACCAAGTTGATTCTCCTGCACAGCTTTCCTCTCCAAATTTTTTTAGACCTGTTATCCAAAATCAGCACCCTATGCAAACTCGAGCCAAATATGGTATTGTCAAGCCAAAACTATACACAATATCACCTCCTTTTACTTCTTCTAAACTAAAATCAGTCATTAAAGCATTCAATACTCGTTGAAAAGCTGCAATAGATGATGAATACCAAGCTTTAACGAGAAATCACACATGGGTTCTAATTCCCAAAAGAGATAACATGAACATTGTAGGCCACAAATGGGCTTTTAGAACCAAACTTAATGAAGATGGCAGCCTCCAAAGACACAAAGCAAGGCTTGTGGCAAAAGGATTTCACCAAACGGCTAGCAGTGACTACTTGGAAACATTCATCCCCGTGATGAAATTAGTAACCATTATAGTTATCCTAGCCTTGGCAGTGACTTCTTAATGAGATATTAAGCAATTGGACATCAATAATGCCTTCTTGAATGGTGGGCTTAAGAAGACAGTTTTTATAGAACAACCTAAAGTGTAACATCCCTAATTTCGAATAATTAATTTTGGGGATATGAATATAATATTTGTGAGTTGAGGGGTGTAAAACGTAATTAAATGTATATTTATTTTTATGGTTTCCAGGTGGACCAGATGGAACGGTCCAGAAATGATACATGAAGAAGAGGGTGAAAATTGGACAGTGAGTACCGCGACCACTCACCGAGACCAGAGATTGCGATGAGTTGCTCGGGGTGAAAAATGGCATTTTCGGGCAGTGAGCATCGCGACCAGTCACCGCGACCACAGATCGCTCTGACTAGCTCGCAGTGAAAAATATCAAATTCAGGCAGTGAGTAACGCGACCACCAGCGCGACCATGGTACCGTGATGGGTGATCGCAATGAAGGTGATGGAATTGCTCCATTGAGCAACGCGACCACAGGTCACGACGACGGTCGCGATGACCGAATTTACATAAAAAAAGAAAGCTTCTCGAGGAAGCCAAACAAAAAAAGAAGAAGAAGAAAACGGGAAAGGCAGAAAAGAAAGAAAGAAGAGAAAGAAAAGAGAGAGAGAAAGGAAAAGAGAGAGAGAAAGGAAGAGAGAGAGAAGAAGAAGAAGGAGAAGAAGAAGAAGAGAAGAAGAATAAGAAGAAAAGGAAAGAAAACGGAAAGAGAAAGGAGAAAGAAAAAGGGATTTTTCGGAAAGAAAACGGTATCCAGGTTGGTGTACACCCGTTTTCGAAATCTTTACGAAAGTATTAAGTATTTTTAGTCTGAATATGAGATTTATTTGAATAACTTCGTAATTTTGTGTTTATATTGTTTTCATTTGAATGATTTTACTTTAATCGTATTTCGATTAGTATGATTTCGTTGAAATTAATTGTTTCAGAACATCGTAAGAATAAATTGTTTAATTTCCATGAAATCATATATGTATATTTTCATAATATCGTTTGAATTTTATATTTGTTGAGTTGAACGTCGATTTGTAAATTACAGTTAATATTTGAAAATGTTGTATCGACACGGCCCTAGGATCCTTGAACATAGAAATGGATATAGGAGATTGGTATACCAGCTGGGTTCAGTTAGCAGTACTGCACCACTATTGATATTGATATTGATATTGATGATTTATTATGTACCTCCTCATGGATTCGTCCAGGGGTAGGGAGACACGTACCTCCTCACGGATTTGTCCTGGGGTAGGGAGACACGTACCTTCCTAAGGATTCGTTCCTAGGATAGGGAGATATGTACCTCTCTAGGTTCCGAACACTCGGTTCTAGGGTAGGGAGATACGTACCACTCTTAGGATTCGTCCTAGGGTAGAAGTTATGTTCGACAGACAACCACTGTGGTCGAACGACCCATATTCCAGTCCTGGATTATGTTGAGTATACCAAGGGGCCAGAATTGAAGTGAATTGAACGATATGTTATAAGTGAATTTCGAAATTGATTTTATACGTTTATTTCAGTATTTAAGTTAAAATGATTGTAAAAGAATTGAGAATTTAATTGAGTTACGAATTATTAAATTGATTTAGTTGTTTTTATTAACCTGATTTCATATGATTTAAATTAGTGACTGAGTTGAATATGGTAATGTTTTATTTACGTTCGCATTGTGATATTTATATTATGAAAATTATGTTATGATTTTGATAAATGAGTTTAGTGTACACCCACTAAGCTATATGCTTAGCGCGTCGGTTTTTATCACGCGTAGGCCACAGGGATACCGAGGCAGAGAAATAGTAGAGATGAGGTACCTGCAGATTGAAGAGTTCAGAGTCACCACATTTATTGGGTAGTTATATAGTTTTGTATTTTATATTCAGTAAGCATGCATATACACAAGTCTGTAAATTCGATGATTTTATATATATGTTTTGTAAATAATTTTATGATTTCTGTTATCATTTTGAAAGGTTTGTAAATATTGAATTATGAATTATTTTATTTTAAAACTGTTGGAAAGTCGCACTAAACGGCAGAGTGCGCATTTGATTGAAAGAAGATTTAAAGTGTTGTTGTGGATTTTATTTGATTTGAGTTTATTTGAAACAGGTTTTGGGAAATCAGAAAAACAGAGGAAACTCTGCCAAAATTTTTGAAAATAAAGTTTGATGGGCTTACTAGAAAAATATTTTGAAATTACAAATTTATATGATTTTATATGGTTTTTAGTTTATAAAAAGAATTAAGAAAGTATTTGAAGACCCGGTAAAGCTCCCTGGGTCGATCCAGCCGGGTCGGGTCAGGGGGTGTTACATAAAGGCTTTCAGGTTCAAGGGAAGCAAGACCATGTATGCAAGCTCATCAAGTCTCTCTATGGCTTGAAACAAGCTCCAATATCATGGTTTCACAAGCTAAGGACTGCCTTGCTAAAATGAGGTCTTCGAGATGCAAGATCAGACAACTTTTTTATTTTCAAGGTTCACTCGAGCATAGTCATCCTCCTTATCTATGTGGATGACATCTTAGTCACAGGTAATAATGTTGATCTAATTCAAAAATTTGTTGCTGACTTGAATGCCATTTTTGCTCTCAAAGACCTTGGCACTCTTAGCTACTTTTTAGGGTTTGACGCAGCTAGAAATTCAGATGGAGTATTACTTACTCAATTTATATATGCATATGATTAGCTGACCAAGACCAATATGTTGCAATCTAAACCATGTCCAACACCCATATGCCTGATACTAAGTTGCAGCAAGCTGATGGTGAAGTGTTTGCTAATTCGACTTTATATAGGAATGCAGTAGGTGCTCTGTAGTACCTAACCTTAACAAGGCCAAATATCTTCTACTCAGTTAATAGGCTTAGTCAATACCTTGCTAATCTATCTACTGCTTATGGACAGCCTGCAAACGGGTATTAAGAAATGTCAATGGTACTATGGATCATGGTCTGTATTTTTGCAAGAATCATCATCAACTGCCCTTACAACTTGAAGGTTTTTCATATGCGGATTGGGCTAACAATCTTGATGACAGAAAATCCACTAGTGGGTAGTACATGCTTTTAGGTGGAAATCTTGTCTCTTGGAGCTCTAGAAAATAAAATATGGTTACTAGTGTCAGGATTATGATCAATAGTAAGAGTGTAATAGTATATTTGACAATCTTTTTATATTAATAAAGTGAATTCTGTTTTAACAAATCTTATAGCATTTATAGTTTAATTATTATAATTATCAAAAGTAAATAATCATAATATCAAAAGACTATAAGAAATAAAGAATTATTCGTACATGTGGATATGTATGAGGTAGGTACAGTTCCTTAGTTAGTCTTGAACAATATTCACAACTTAAGATAAAGGTTTGACGTCTTTACCTTATTAAAGTTGTAGGTTTTTTGGCTAGCATTTGAGTGGGATCAAATGTATTATGATGTGACTAAAATCATCAAAGTGTAGTATCTTTGGGTAAAAGAATCTAGTGCACTATGTGTATTGACTAGGATCACAATGAAATTCTTTATCCAGAACCGTCAGTTGATAAAAGCTTTCACTTGAGGACAATCGGAGAGTCTATCTCAATCCTGATATAAATGATGGACTTTGTTGGCTCCATTTCTTGATAAAAAATGGGCCTTCATCTTTACTTACTTTTGTTATATTCCTGGGTAATTATCGGTTGTTTTTGATGTTTTACTCTAGTGTGCAGGTAAAAAGGTTTTGTGTTTAATTGAAGAGTTTTGGTGGATTAAATCAAAGATTTGAAGAATTGTTAGTGCACAGCTGTCATGTTTTAGAGGCCGTCTTAAATTCCACATAATGAACTAGGTTGTGAGCCTTATATTTCTAGAAAGGTCTAGATGTCTACTTTTCGAAAACTTTTACTGTTCATAATGCTGCGTTTTCTAGAGAAAGTTATGCTCATTTTCGCATCAGTGTGTAGACTTGCGACTTGAAGCAGCGACTTGGGCGTGACTTGGCCAAATTTCAGCACCAAGGCCGAGACTCATGCGACTTAGACTCGCGACTTGGCCTGCAACTTGCCCAAGTCGCGAGCGGAACTTAAGTGCCCTAAACCAGTTCACTATAAAAAGAAAAAAGGAGATAAAGTAAAAGGAGTTCGGCTAGGGCTCGAAAGGCTTGACCAAGAGGAGAACAAGGGAGAAAAGAAGAGGCCAAGGGGAAGAAGAAGATCATCTTGGAGACAAGAGAGTGCGGATTTGATCCTTTTAGCAATCTTCTCAACATCAAGCTTAGATTTGGGAGAAAGTGAAAGCTAGAAGAAATCACAATTGGAAGAGGATGAGAGTTCATATATTCCGGGAGTTTTTCTATCCTTTTCATTCTTGTAACTCTCTTTTAGAATTGATAAACATGTTTAGTTGTAATTTCTTGATTATGACTTAAACTTGTAAGTTAGGGTTTTGATGAATCATTTTTCTTGAAAGTTGAATGGATTAATAGTTTGATTTATTGTGATTGATTATTATTTTATTGAGTGATATTATTGTTCTTAATGCTTCTGAATGTATTGGCCTATATTTAGTTGATTTTATGGTTGTGTGTTATGTACTGAAAGGAGAAGCCCACAACGTGCTCGATATAATGTCCACCATAAGTAGAATTAGATAGAGATATGCTAATTTACTTGTGTGACCATATAGGGTGTTTATTGTAATTAGTGCATTTTCATGCACTTGGATATCTATCCAGAGATATAATATTAGTGTATGTGGTAATAGGTCTGATTTATCGAGAGAGAGAGAGAGAGAGAGAGAGAGAGAGAGAACTTTAGATAATTTAGATAAACACGATCATCAACATTGATAATTAAATTATAATAATGTGCTCTCATGAAACTCAATTGGATGGATTAGGTGAAATCAAATACCATAACTAATCTCTCATATTGGTTGGTTGCATTGTTTTTATGTTTATATATTTTTATCTTTTATTTTCTTTTTACAAACGTTCCGATTTTCCAAATAGATATAGACTTAGTTAATTTTAGTATTCAATACCTAAATATCGCTGTGGAGATGATAAACTTACTCATTTTGTATTACTTATGCCGATCCCGTATACTTGCAGGTACAAAAAAGGTATAATAAGTTTTTGGCGCTGTTGCCGGAGATATTTTAGTTGTATTGATATTAATACCGATTAGGTCTATAGCTAATTTGGATTTGTATATATTTTATTTTTCTTTTTCTGTACAGGAAATGTATTCTTGGTATGAGGCGTATGCCTTTACTGAGGAAGTGATAACTAATGACTATGGAGCACTTCTGAACTGTTACTTTTGTAGGGGGGCCACATTGGAGTACCAATTGTCCGCTGGGCAATCCATTTGATGCAAGCAGTTCTGACCAATTGCAGTATGACAAATACTATGACTATGATCAGAACAACCCCTACCCGAGCACATACGATCCTGGGTGGAGCAATCATGCTGACTTTTCATAGAGCAAATGAGTCAACTCTGGAAGCTATGCTTGTCGAATTCATGACAAAGATGGATACACGGATAGAGCAATGCAATGAGACTGCCTTAGAAGTTGAAAAACTAGTTGAGCATCCGATTGAGATTGACCAAGTAGAGATGGAAGTGAGCAAGAGCTTGTCGTATAGAGATGAGGCAACCATCTTTCCAGAGCCACTTAAGCTATGCCTAGTCTACAGTGCCACTGCAGAAGAAGATAGCCACCAGAATACATATGTTTTTGTAGATGTTGGAGAAGGAAAGCCTAGACTCATGCGACTTAGACTCGATATAATGTCCACCATAAGTAGAATTAGATAGAGATATGCTAATTTACTTGTGTGACCATATAGGGTGTTTATTGTGATTAGTGCATTTTCATGCACTTGGATATCTATCCAGAGATATAATATTAGTGTATGTAGTAATAGGTCTGATTTATCTTGAGAGAGAGAGAGAGAACTTTAGATAATTTAGATAAACACGATCATCAACATTGATAATTAAATTGCAATAATGTGCTCTCATGAAACTCAATTGGATGGATAAGGTGAAATCAAATACCCTAACTAATCTCTCATATTGGTTGGTTGCATTGTTTTTATGTTTATATATTTTTATCTTTTATTTTCTTTTTACAAATGTTCCGATTTCCAAATAGATATAGGCTTAGTTAATTTTAGTATTCAATACCTAAATATCCCTGTGGAGACGATAAACTTACTAATTTTGTATTACTTGTGCCGACCCCGTATACTTGCGGGTACAAAAAGGTGTAATAGACTTATGGCTACAAGGGTTATCATTTAAGTTGTCAATGAATACGATTATATAGCATAGTCTATTCTCGATAGTTTGGTAGTATTCATTTGTTAATTGATAGAGGACTTCATTTATAGATACGAAAAATAAAAAGTTTTTTTTGTTTTCCATCCTTAGGTATACAATTCAAAGAAAGGGAGCCTATACTCCTAGGTTATTCACGCTTATAATTGGATTGCAAGATCTTACGGTTTCATATTGATGCAACATTAATCATCACGTTTAAAAAGATATGATACCTTTTACATGTATGTTAATTAATCAAGGGTTAAGGTCCGCTCTCTTTTAAGGAAAATTTTTAAATTATACCAACTAAAATTTTCACTTCCACCGCGTGTTTTTCCGACAGCTAGATCTAGTACGGAAGTTGAATATAGATCTCTAGCACAAGCAACACCTGAAATTGTTTGGTTAAAAGCCTTGGTATCTGAACTTCGTGTTAGCCTATCTCAGCCTGTTGCTCTATGGTGGTGACAATGCTGGTGCATAAGCCTTGGCTCACAATCCTGTCTTCCAGTCACACATGAAACATATCGAAATTGTTCTACATTTTGTGCGAGATAAAATTGAGGTCAAAGAGCTTGATATGAGGTATGTACCTACTGCTCAACAGACTGCGGATATATTAACTAAGCTACTGCCTATCAATCAGTTTTCTTATCTTAAAGCCAAACTAGTCTTGGACAAATCCAGACCTTAGACTAAGTGATCAATCGAAATAAGCATAAACAAATTCAGCTTATCAGTGCTTATCAGTCAAGTTAAAGTGGTTAATTTCTATGTTCTCTCTCTGGGAACATATCAAACATTTATGTATAGTTCCTTGATCATCTTAGTCTCAAACTTCTAGACCTAAACAACTTGACATCTCAGCCTTTTGATCATCCAATCAAGACCTTTACAACTTATCAGCTCAGCCTTCTGATCATCCAATTAGTTCCAGGTGTTTGCCAACTGAGCTGCAGCTGTATTAGAATTCTGTTACAGCTGCAACTGACTTTCCAGCTCAAAATGTAAACTCACAATTCTTGTAAATGATCTCTCATGTATCTATATAAAAGCTGAGCTTGTAAGCAGAAATCAATCAATGAAGAAAATATTTTTTCTCAATATTATTCTCAAAACAGAAAAGCAATTCTAGCTAGCTATTTTTTGTTCTTGTTCTTTCTTCTCATGTTTAATAGCTGGATTTTCAAGATGTAGTGAGATATGATGATGGACTCTATCTTCAAATCTCTTTTTTAAAATTTTTCTACTTTTTTAATGCATTTACTTTATTTTTAAAAAAGTTTGGATGTCTGAAATTGCTATTATGATTGAAGATATTGTTAATCTCCTAGCAGTCTGTAACATTGAAGCTATCAGTTTTATCCCTCATTCCTCTAAGTAGAGTGTGCATTCTCTTGCCCAGTTGGGTTGTAACGCCCCTAATTTTTCATAATTATGAATATTATGATTATTAATTATTATTAAGCATACAAAAGTTAAGTATGTGATTTAAATTGGTGGAAAGTATATATATTCGATATATAGTGTATAAACAAATAGTGATTTTAACTGATTTAACTCTCATTAGAGATATTATATCATTTTCATGGTGCAATTGGAGAATAATAGGTCCAAGTGAATATTGGTGAAGTTAATTTGGTAATTGGATAAGTGTGGAATATTTTTGGAATAAGTATTGAGATGGAATGTGATTGGTGGGTTAGTTTGATAATTCAAGGATGATTGGTAAATCACATGTAATTAATTATGAAATTGTTGCCGTTTTAGGATTTTAAGAAGTTTAAGGAACCAAATTGCAATTGTTGAGATATATATATATATATATATATATATATATATATATATATATATATATTTGTGTGTGTGTGTGTGTGGATGGTGGTGGAGAACAACATAATTGCATGTCAAACCTTGGAAGCACAAAAAGCAAAAACAATTGAAAAATGAATTGTATAGATAAGAGAGAGAGGCGGAGGAAACAAGAAGAAAAAAAATAATAATATAAGTGTAGTGGAATTTAAATGAAATAGAAACAGAAGAGAAGCCAAAATAGAAACAGAAAATAGAGCAAAGCGGGAGAGAAGAGAGAAGAAGAGAGAGAAAGAAGAGAGATAAAGGAAAGAAGAAGAAGAAGAAGAAGAAGAAGAAGAAGAAGAAGAAGAAGGAAAGAGAAGAAGAGTAGGAAGAAAGGATGATTCAGGTTCGGTGTACACTAGTTTTCGAATTTTCAGTTTTCCAGAATATTTCGGATTGATTGAATTTTACTAATGTTGAGTTATTTGAATTATATTAATTATAGTTTATAGTTTGAAATTGATTTTGGAATGATTTGAATTACGTATTCTTAAAATATAGTTTATATTTGAAATATTGATTGTGAATAATATTATGAGTTGATTTTAATACATTTTGATTTTAATATTGTTATGAGAAATATAGTTGAAGGTGATTTTGATTATATAATGTTTGTGAAATGTATCGAAAAATGATTTTGGGGCATTTTGATTTAATATTGGTTTCAGAAATATATTTGAATATATATTTTTAGATTGATTTGATGTGATTATTGATTTGAGAAATATACTTGTATACGATTTTGTATATTTATTTTATATGATTATTACTGATAGTTGTATTTTAAAAATATGTTTATTGATTTGAAATATTTGACAGTTCAATTTGAATACAAGAAAATGATTTGTGAAATTGTATTTCGGAATCGAAATTTCAATATAGAATTTGAATGATTTGAAGTGAATTTGAGAAAACGTTTTGCGAAATGGCTCTGATGTGTATGAATATAGATATGGATATAGGAGGTTAACATGTTAATTGGGTTTTTCTGAACAGTACTAAGCCGATATACTCTGATGCACCACCCTATGGATAGTGCAGGCCCCAAGTACCGGTCCTAGGGTAGGGAGCTTTGATCTGTTTGTGTCACCTTTTGGATAGTACAGGCCCCAAGTATCGGTCCTAGGGTTGGAAATCTGATATGAGACATTTAAAGCGGGTAACACCATTGGTGTCTAACTCTGATCTGATGTTCGGTGGATAGCCCATTTGTGTTCGATGCCGAACAACCCGTAATCCAGTCCGATAAATTATGTTATGTATGTCAGGAGCCCAGTATGAAAACTGATTTGTTATATGAAAACATTTGAGAAATTATGAAGATTTTGTCTGTTGATTAATTTTGAATACTGTATTTGTTGAGTATATGATTTGATTTCACATAAGCCTCATATATACTGTATTGATATATGTTATTTATATTTTTGATGAATTGATAAAATTATTTGATGTAGTATATTTGGATATACGATTTTGTGTACACCCACTAAGCAATATGCTTAGCGTGTTAAGTTTTCCCACACGTATGTAACAGAGGTTTCAAGGGAGACAAAGATTGCACGAGCAGTGATCAGAGTCACATCATTCCTGAGCTTTTAGGTAGTCTTTTTATGTTCCATTTATATGTTTTTTATTAGCATGCATATACGAAAGGATTTTGTAAATATTTGTAAAAGTTGTGTTGTTTTTACATATTTTCTATAAATGCTTATGTTTTACGGACTTTTGAATTGATTTTGAATACATAGTTTGGAAAGTCGCACTGAATTTAAAAGGGTGCACAAAAGTGATATGATAAATTTGAAGTATTGATTTTATGATTTTACTGAAAATAGGTTTTGGAAAGTTAGAAAAACAGAGGAAACTCTGGCGAAATTTTATTGGGTCATTATTAAAGTTTACGTTTTAATGTTAAAAGTACGGTTTTATAAAAGTGAAGTAGAGATTTCAGTATATGGTAGCGCTTCCTGATTCGGTCTGAGTGGATTAGGTCAGGGGATGTTACATGAGTTGTTCTTTAGTTAATTTCTCTATTTGGCTGGAGGATTTTCCTCCTTCTAATGCGAGTGTAATTTTGCATGATGTTAGACTCCTTTCGGTTTAATGAATGTCCTTTCTTTTTCAAAAAAAAAAAAAAAATTGGATGATAGCAATGTTTTGTTAGACAATTCTTTTTAATTAAAAACTAAGTTATTAGTTTTAGGTTTTATTATAAATTTTAGTTTAAAAAAATATCAAATAACTATTTTACCCCTAGCCATTTAGTCAACTCCATTTCTACCGGGTTTGACTATCGGAATGGGAGTTGCTGCATTTAAGTGGATTTTTTTTTTTTTGAAAAGGTGAAAGATACAAACTAAGAACGGATGTCTGCCAATAAGGTTGGATCAAGCCAAACACGCGCATCCTCAAGCCAAATAGAAACATCAACAATAGAAAAACTATGTCTAGCTAACAAATGTGCAATACATTTAGCGCCCCTATGAACATAAGAGAAAACAACATCAACATGAGAACACAACAACCAAATGTCCGCAATAATCAAACCAATTTCAGATCGAGGAGGGTGATTAAGAGAAAGGAAATTAATCACATTCAAGGCATCCGATTCCACTAACAAGCGAGTGAATCTAGATTCAATAGCTAAATGCAAACCATTAAGAATAGCAGTAGCTTCAGCTACCTCAATCGAAACTGAACAAGATAACTTATGAGAGAGACCTGCCATAAAAAGACCATGACAATCACGAACAACAGCACGTAATTCAATTAAACGTGCAGCATTGTTAATAGAGGCATCTACATTAAGTTTATATCAACCCTCCATAGGTGCCTTCCAAGCTACTGCTAAACCAAAACCAGTACTGGGCAAAGAACTAAAATTTGCAGCATCAAAATCAGCTAGAAAACTGATTGACCAATTCAAAATATCAACAGCAGGCAGTGCAACATTTTCATGAATCAATCGGTTTCGGCGAAACCAAGATCTCCATAAAGCCACAGCAAGCAAACGCAGATCAGCAGTCTGTAAAATGCGACAACAATGGACAAAAAAATCCAAGAAAGAAGAGGAAGGAGCTGGGCAGTAGGGTCTGTTACCCAGAAACACACTTGTCTACGAACAGCAGCTAGAGACTTACACAGCCACAAAGCATGCAGCTCCGTCTCCTTCTGCCACAACCAGAACAGCAATCAATAACATGCATGTGCGTGCCACGAAGCACACTTAGGCAAGGCAACCAGTTGTTGCAAGCTTTCCATAGAAAATTTTTTATTTTACTAGGAAGCTTCAATTGCCAAATATATTTCCACCAATTAAGTCCAGTCTTGCCAGAACAAGTAGAGGCCTGCAAAAGAGATTTTTGTTCCATAGCCACCCAATATCCACTCTTCACATTATAGTTACCCAGTTTATCATAGTGCCACATTAGAGAGTCTTGATGCAAAGTAGATGAGCAAGGGATTTAGCATCATCAGGGAGGAAGGAACTACAAATAATATTGGAATTCCAGCCCCCACTAGAAGATTTCAAATCAATTTAAGTGGATTTGTTAAATATAAGCTTTTAGTGAAAAATACACTTTATGTTATTAAAATTAAACTATGTTATTCTTGTGTCCTTACAATCTAAACTAAAATTAAGCCTAATAACCACTGTTGAAAATATATCTATATTGTGCAATAGCATGGTCGATATTTATTTAATTTTAAAATTTAAATAAATTTTTTTTATATTTAATATAATAAAAAATAATATTTTTAAACTCTAATTGTAAGGACATAATTTTTAATTTTGCTTATTCCCATGTCAAAACACCCGTTTGTAATTTAGTTATATAGTTAATCCGGCAGTTGATTCACAGTACTTCAATTGGCAAAAGATTTTAAAAATTGACCAACGTGGCAAATCACGTGTGTCACATGACTTGCCTATCTTGCTTTTGGGCCATGAGATCAATCTAACGATGATCCGAAAAAAACGGAATCTAGTCAGATTTTTTTGATAAGCATATTATATAACAGTATTGTTGTTTATTTTTGTATTATCTGTAACACCCCAAATTCGATATACACGAACTAGGATGGTACTCAGTCTAAATCCTCCAATTTACGTATAAATTACTTAAAACTTTTCATAAAATAAATTAACTACTGAAAATCAAGATAATCTCCAAATAACATTTCCAAGAGTCTAGCATTAAAATAAAAGCGGTTAAATAAAAACTCAATTTTTACAAATGAGACTCTACTAATACTCACTAAAATGTCATTCAATAAACCAAATACGGAGACAAAGCTCTAATCGAACAACTTCCCCAATGAAGCAACTCCAAGATACTAATTACTCATCATCCATAACACTGGTTGTACTATGCAAAAATGGTGGCAACGAGGGGTGAGCCGTTAACTCGGTAAATAAGTTCATCCATAGTATTTAATATCGAAAGAGTTACAATCATAATACTTAACATATCATTTCGAAACATACAACAATAATTCATAGGGCTAAGTTCAAAAACTATGTACATAAGCTTTGATAATAGATAACTCAGTTCATAAACATTTCAAAAGATATAAATCAACTAAGTATGTATTAAAATAATTAATTTGCTCATGTCCCATAGTATCATAACCGAGTGTCACAATTACCCGTGTGACGCGGTCATGTCAGAGTGTCACAATTACCCGTGTGACGCGGTCATATCAGAGTCAAAAACTACGAACAATGAGCCAAAAATCATTTTTTACAAATTCAAATAAAATCAAATGAGTAACGTTTTTATATCACAATAACGTTATACAGAAATCGGTCGCTCGATCTTAGAAAATAGGTTTGATAAAAATAAACTAGTAATTACTTGATTAGTTTTATAAATCTTTATATTTTGCATAAATCTCGAACGTTTACAAAATAAACTTTAATTTATATAATACTAAATCTAATTAGTTCAAAAACACTTTAACTAGTCTTCTTACTAAAATAATCTTATTAAATATTCAATACGTATTGTAAGGTAGAAAATAGTAACTTTTCAAAATACTATAATTTCATAATCAATTCATAAACATTTTCAAAAGTTAATAAAACCATTAAATACAAAATCAAAATAATTAATTTACTTATGTCCTATAGTATCATAACAGAGTGTCACAATTACCCGTGTGACGCAATCATATCAGAGTGTTACATATACCCGTGTAACGCGGTCATATCAGAGTGTCACAATTACCCGTGTGACGCGGTCATATCAGAGTGTTACATATACTCGTGTAGCGCGGTCATATCATAGTGTTACAATTACCTGTGTGATGCGATCATATTATAGTGTTACATATACCCATGTAATGCGGTCATATCAGAGTGTCACAATTACCCATGTGACGCGGTCATATCAGAGTGTTATATATACCCGTGTAACACAGTCATATCAGAGTGTTACATATACCCGTGTAACGCGGTCATATCAGTGTCACAATTACCCGTATGACGCGGTCATATCAGAGTGTTACATATACCCGTGTAACGCGGTCATATTGGAGTGTTATATATACCCGTGTGACGTGGTTATATAAGAGTGTCACATATACCCGTGTGATGCGGTCCTATCAGAGTCAGAAACTATGGACAATGAGCCAAAACCATTTTTACAAATTGAACTAAAATCAAATGAGTAACGTTTCATATCACAATAACGTTATACAGATATCGGTTCATTGGTCTTAGAAAATAGGTTTTATAAAAATAAACTATTAATTACCAAAATAGTTTTACAAATCTTTATATTTTTCATAAATCTCGGACGTTTATAAATAAACATTTATTTATATAATACTAAAACTAGTTAGTTCAAAAACACTTTAAATAGTCTTGTTACTAATATAATCTTATTAAATATTCAAATACGTATTATAAGGTACAAATTAGTAACTTTTCAAAATTATATAATTTTATAATACAAAATATAAGTATTCCCATGGATGAATTTACTTACCTCGAACAAGCAAGAATTAACACAATTGTATAAGCTCAAGAGTCACCCGAACCTATACAAGGTACAAATCACAATATTATCATAACCTCATCACTGCAACAATTTCAATTGGACTAAATAACTTCATTAGGATTAAACTTAAAACTTGTCTAACTTTCAACACTAACCATACTCTATTAAGCTATTTTTAATTAATTCTATACATCTCCAAACTTCGTATAATTTTACAGAGCCAACCTAGACATATAAAATATGGTACAGTAAAATTTTAAGAGTATTCCATGATCATTAACATACAAAAACATTCATTCTTTTCCAATTTTGCGAAACTATCCAGTAAAGTCTACAACTGACCTCTGACTACTCAAAGAATTAAATATATTTTTATACTCACCAAAACATCACATGTTACATGGTAACAGTAGACACATGAACCTTTCTACAGAAAAATTTACAAAATTGTCCGAATTGAATAACCATCCCAAAATATTTTCGGAACCTTACTGTTTATTAGAAAAACGAAAATTCCAGCATAACCTATCTTACTTCAAAAATACATAACAATTCAATTAACCAACCACTATCACATTAAATCCATCCTAAGGTCTCTATTATCATCAACAAATCGTTTTCCATTAAAATACAACTCGATAACTATCAAAATAAAATTTTCATTAATTAAGCAATAGAAAATAAAAACTACCGGCAATGGAAACCCCTCAACTAACTTTGATTTCTTGTCGCTCTACAATTACACTTTAGATTGATGGATGGAATGAGAAGAAAACGATCGGCTATTTAGTTATTATAATTATTTTTTTTTCTTTTTCATGGGAGGCACATCTATCATAAAATGCTCTTATATATTAACTCCCTAAACCCTAGTTCCCAATTAGGAAACCAACACTAATGAGAATTCTTATAATAATATTTTCCTTCTTATTTATTCTCAATAAATGTTTAATTTATACATTTATTTAATACCAAATATAATTCTAATATTACTTACAATTCTTTTTATTATTTTCTAATGAAGGTAATTTTCATTAAACTATCACGATTCCTATTTAATTATTTCTTCTCCAAAAATTGGGATGTTACATTATCATTTAAAAATTCATTATTGACTTTGTGAGATCCATTTTGATTTAGACATCGAATAGCTCTTCTTAGGTCAATTGTAACCGTCTCATTGTTCATCTCCAACTCAATGGCCACATCAGCTTACTAGAAACTCAACAGATAATACTTATTTCTCTAATATATAATTTATTGGCAAGTTATTGTCTGATTTGAACTCTTATTTAACCTAATTGTCATTTAGGTATACTTCTCATCTTGATTTGAATTCTAATGGAATAACAACTTACTAAAAAATCAACAGAGCGTACTTGTTTCTCCAACAATTTTTTTTTTCCATAAGTTCACCTCTACGCTAAAGTTTACATCAACTAATTACACTTCAATGGCAATTGTCTTCTGTATTAGTGGTTATAAGGCCATTTGAACAAAACTTTGGTAAGTTTATATGGCCACATCAACTTAATTTCTGTATTAGTGCACTTGGTAATTGTTTTATGATATAAATTTACAGAATGAGCGATTGTTAGTTGTCAATTAGGTTTACTAATCTGTTCATGTTTTAACTATATACCAATAATTATTCTTGAATATATGTGATCTTGGTTATAAAGTTTAAATTAGTTATTCCACTTATTTTATTTTATTGACAACGGAAATATCTACAAAATTAAAGCGAACTTACGATTGGAGGGAAGCTTCAACATGAACTAAAGCTTCTACACATAAAAAAATAGTAACTAAATTAAAGCGAACTTAAGACTGGAGGGAAGCTTCAACACGAACTAAAGCTTCTACACATAAAAAAAATAGTAACTTATAAGCAGCAACTTAATATGCATTTTGTGCATTTTCTCTCAAATGTTATGACAAATAAACCAACCCTAAGACAGATTTTATACTATAAAAGGTTTAAACTTTAATTCTTGGTAATGTGTCGTTTATAGTATAAAAATCATTTTACAATATGAAAATCTTAACAATAATTGGTATATTAGGAGAATGGATTCTTATACTATAAAAAGTTTATAAAGTTTTGCTTAAATGGCTATATAAAGTGCAGAAGACAATTGTCGTCAAAATGCAATTAGTTGATATGAACTTTAGGATAGAGGTGAATTCAAGTCGGATAGCAACTTGCCAAAAAATTATAGGAGATCAAGTATTCTTTGTTGATTGTCTGGGAAGTTGCTTATTTGATTAGAATTCAATTGTAAATATAAATTATGCACAAATGACTATTAAGATAGAGGTGAATTCAAATCGGACGGTAACTTACCAAAAAATTATAAGAGAAATAAGTATTTTTTGTTGATTTTCTGGAAAGTTGCTAATCCGATTAGAATTCAATTTTAAATGAAAGTTATACACGAATGAGTATTACTAAAAATTACAGTAACATTTCTTTTTTCTCCTAAACATGTTGTAAATTGTATGTTGTTTTGTATTTTTTTTTAATATACTAATCTTAACATTTCACATCTCTGATATAAATTTGTCTTCTTTAAACTTCTATTATAGAAGACCAACAAGAAAACTTGGTTCAGGATTGAACCAACAAAATTCCTCCTTAGAGGAAAAAGCTAGGGAAGCAAGAGAACGTGCCATTCCATTCCTTGAACGAGGTATGGCATGACAGTTGGAAACTCCCACGTCCCTAAAAAGAGCCTTGACATCATTAACAATAGAATCCACAAAAGAACTAGGAAAAGAGCGAAACACCCTAACCACAACATTAACAGCATCTAACTCAACCCACTCAATAACCAGGCTCAACTCTTTAGCCAGCAGTAACCCCTCCCGCAACACCAGCAACTCGCCAAGCTCAGCAGGAAAAAACCCCAAGAGAGGCTTAGCTGAAGCTGCAACAACCTTGCCCTGATCATCACGCACCACTGCACTAGAACCCATCACAGAGAATCCAGACTTCACTGCTACATCGGTATTCAACTTCAGGGAGCCTACTGGAGGAGGTGACCATGAGGCGGAACAAAGCTGTCTGCGAGACTGGAGGGGCGAGCCAAAGACCTTCTGGGTGCCCTGGAATTCACGAAGCAAAGAAAGCGACCAAGAAACCAAATTAGCACTAAACCTAGGGGATTTAGAATGAGTGACAGCATTCCTTTCAGACCAAACCCATCACAGAATTATACAGAACTCCTCAAATTCTTTTTTCTTAGCCCTAACAAAAACCCACAAGATCAAATCAAAACAAGAAATATGGTGCTGCAAATTAAAGATGTCCCAGTATACAATGGACTCCCAAATGGCACGCACTGAGCTACACCAAAAAAGTGCATGGGCTGAGCTCTCAGGAGCATCACCACATCTAGGACAACAAGGGTCAACAACAATCTTCCTAGAGCAGAGATTACAGAGGGACGGAATGACATTGTGACAAACTCTTTAAATGAAAATTTTGATTTTTGGAGGTATGTTGAGATTCCAAAGTGCAAGCCACCATTTCGAATCCGGGCACGAGGAGGATCCTTTAAAAGAGAGTTTTTCCTGTGCTGCAACTCTATACCCCCTCTTCACACAATACTCTCCATTCTTATTGAAACGCCAAACTAAGGAATCTTTACAATCACCAAAACTCAGGGGAATTTCAAAAATAGAAATCCTATCCGCTGCTATAAAAAACTGATCAAGCTTAGCCTTATCCCAAGAGTGGGAAGAGGGGGTAATAAAGGATGCAACCTTGAGATCTTCCAATGGGGCATTCGAGTAGGGTCTGAAAGTGGACGCCCTTGGTATCCAAGGATCCTGAAAAGCCCTAATATCCTTACCATTACCCACCCTCCAACGAAGGCCCTTAAGAAGAAGACTTCTACCCCAGAAGAAACTCCTCCAGAGATGAGAACTCCCCTGTTTCAACGAGATAGATAAGAAATCCTCCTTCTTAAAATACTTTGCCTTAAAAATTCTAGCTACCAGTGAGTCTTTATTCATAACAATTCTCCAAGTCTGCTTGCCTAAAAGAGCCTGATTAAAAAGAGATAAGTCTTTGAAACCAAGCCCCTCACAAATTTTCGGGGAACACAACTTATCTTTAGAGACCCAGCTAATTTTCTTAATACCATCTGTAGTGCCCCACCAGAAGCCCATGATCATGAAGCACAACTCGTTACAAAGAGCAGAAGGCAACTGGAAGATACTCATAGTGAAGGTAGGAATAGCTTGAGCCACTGCTTTGATTAGAATGTCTTTCCCACCCATCGAGAAGAGATTGCCTTTCCACCATCTGATTTTACGCCAGACCCTCTTCTTAATGTCACAAAAGGTTTTTCTTTTATTTTTCCCCACCATGGTTGGAAGGCCTAGATACTTGTCATGAGCTTGAGCATTAACTAGACCCAAGCAATTTAAGATACTGGCGCTTCGATCATCTTCCACATTTGGACTAAAGGTGATGTTAGACTTTTGCAGATTAATCCGCTGGCCAGAGGCTTTCTCATAGATTTTTAGGATCTATTTTAACTTCTCACAATTATGAACTAAAGCCCTGCAAAAAACTATGCTGTCATCTGCAAAAAACAAGTGACTAATAAGGGGGCTCCCGCGACAACATCTCATGCCCAGGGATTGCCCATTAGATTCGTTGCCTTTGATAAGAGTAGATAAAGCTTCTGCATAGAGAAGGAAAAGGTAAGGAGATAGAGGGCATCCCTGCCTTAACCCTCTTTGCGGACTAACTTCTCTCACAGACTTCCCATTTACCAGGAAGGAAAGTTTGGAGGTCGACACACAGTCCATAACAAGGGCTCTGAAATGACTAGGGAACCCCAGATTCTCCATGATGATCTCCAAGAAACCCCACTCCACACGGTCGTATGCCTTACTCATGTCCAGTTTAATAGTTGCATACCCTTTTTTACCCTTTTTCTATTTCTTAATAGAATGGAGCAGCTCAAAAGCAACCATAATGTTGTCAAAAATTAACCGCCTTGGTACAAAAGCACGCTGCTCCGAAGATACAATGTGGGGCAGAATTTCTTTCAACCTGTTTGCCATAACCTTTGAGACAATCTTATAAATAACACTGCAAAGGCTAATGGGTCTGAAATCGGTCATACGCTCCGAGTTTATAACCTTTGGAATCAGGACAACATTAGTGGCATTAAACTCCTCAATTAAGCAACCACCATTAAGACCGTTAAGGCACACACTAAAACATCCTTTCCAACCACATTCCAAATTTTCTAAAAGAAGAGAGCATAGAAGCCATCGGGGTCAGGGGCCTTATTTGGACCCATTTTGATACGAACCCCGTCGATTGTATCAAGATTGATGCCGAAGATCATTCTAACCTCTGGTTCGAATGGAAACCGTGACCCAACACCTATATCGAGATGTGAACCTTGGTATAAAGAAGGACGCCACAATCAAGGATGAAATACTCGATTGATAAGTCAAGGAGGAACGCTACAGAGAATTCTGATAAGTTCCAGTTGGTTCTCAAAGAACAAAAAAGAAAATTCTCTCTATTTTCATTCAAAGTCAAGTCTGCCCTCTTACATCCATCAATATCCTTATATACTGAAACCCTAAAAGGAAGGAAAGAAAACAAGATATTCGGCCATTAAGGCCTTACAAACAGAAAACTAGAATGGCCATAATTGCCTTACAAATGGACAAAACTAAAACAAGTAACTATTGAATCAAACCTAAGCCGAAATTGTGCCACACGCCCAAGCCTTCTCTTATTCGGCCCACTCAATTGCCTTGATGACATTAATCAAGCCTTGGTCTTCATGTGGGTTCATCTTGGGCTTTAATAATTCAGAATCAGCCCATGTGTCTTGAATTAGGTCATTGAGTGCTTCTTTGAAACTTTTAGCCCTTGCCCTTGTTATTGGGCCAACCGGAACATACAATGAATCCCTTGGTGCAGTTCCTTTATTCTCATCATTCCCTCCCTCTTAAAAAGGATTTGTCCTCAAATCGTCACCTACATCAAAAGGAGACAAATCAGAAACATTGAAGCTTGCACTAACATTATATTCACCTGGAAGATCTAACTTGTAGGCATTGTCATTGATCCTTTCAATCACTTGAAATGGGCCATCTCCCCTCCGAAATAGTTTAGAACGCCGCTGGACTGGAAACCGTTCCTTCCTCATATGCAACCACACCCAATTACCTGGTTCAAACACAACTTTCTTGCGCCCTTTATTAGCTTGGTTGGCATATTGCTCAGTTCTCCTCTCGATGTTTTGCCTAGTCTTTTCATGGATTTGCTTAACAAACTCTGCCTTTTTCTTTCCATCCAAGTTAACATGCTCATTCACAGGTAAAGGAAGTAAATCCAAAGGAGTCAATGGGTTAAAACCATACACAATTTCAAAAGGCGAAAAATGAGTTGTAGAATGCACACTCCTATTATAAGCAAACTCTACATGCGGCAAATAATCTTCCCATGTTTTCAAGTTCTTTTGTATTATAGCACGCAACAAGGTAGATAAAGTCCTATTAACTACTTCAGTTTGACCATCAGCTTGTGGATGACAAGTAGTAGAAAATAAAAGTTTAGTTCCTAACTTACCCCATAAAGTTTTCCAAAAGTAGCTTAAGAACTTAGCATCTCTATCTGAAATAATGGTTTTAGGCATGCCATGCAATCTAACGATTTCTTTGAAAAACAAATTAGCAATATGTGATGCATCATCAGTTTTATGACAAGGAATGAAATGTTCCATTTTAGAAAACCTATCAACAACCACATATATAGAATCCCTACCCCTCTTTGACCTAGGCAAACCCAGCACAAAATCCATAGAAATATCAATCCAAGGTCTATTAGGTATAAGTAAAGGAGTATACAAACCATGAGGCTTGACCCTAGACTTAGCTTGTCTACACGTAACGCATTTCTCACAAATTCTTTCTACATCACGTTTCATATGAGGCCAAAAGAAGTGTTCGTGCAAAACATCTAGTGTCTTGGCTATACCAAAATGCCCCATCAAACCGCCCCCATGAGCTTCCCTAACAAGCAATTCACGCAAAGAACTCTTAGGCACGCATAATTTAGTTTCTCTAAATAAAAATCCATTATGCTTATAAAACTTGCCAAATGCAACCTTTTCACATGCATTGAATACATTGCCAAAATCAACATCTTCCACATACAATTGTTTAATGTAGTCAAAACCAAACAATCTAGCATCCAAAGTAGAAAGTAAAACGTACCTTCTAGACAGAGCATCAGCAACTACGTTTTCCTTACATTTTTTGTACTTGATCACATATGGAAATGTTTTTATGAACTCCACCCACTTGGCATGCCGTTTATTTAGCTTGTGCTGCCCCTTTAAATGCTTCAAGGACTCATGATCCGTGTGAATCACAAATTCTTTCGCCCAAAGGTAGTGTTGCCAAGTTTCCAATGCCCTAACTAAAGCATACATCTCCTTGTCATAGGTAGGATAATGCAAGACTGCTCCATTTATTTTCTCACAAAAAAATGAAATGGGACGTCCTTCTTGCATTAGAACAGCTCCCATACCTATTCCTAAAGCATCACACTCAATCTCAAAAACTTTAGAAAAGTCAGGCAAAGCAAGCAAAGGTGCATTAGTTAATCTTTCTTTAATCAAGTTAAATGCCTTTTCTTGTTCATTACCCCACTTAAAACCCACATTCTTTTTGATAACTTCAGTTAAAGGTGCAGCTAGACTACTAAAGTCTTTCACAAACCTCCTATAGAAACTAGCCAACCCATGAAAACTTCTCACTTGTCCCACATTTGTAGGTTTCGGCCACTCCTTAATTGCCTTAACCTTTTCTTCATCAACCACAATTCCTTTAGCACTAACAACAAAACCCAGAAATACAAGCTTATCCGTGCAAAAGGTACACTTCTTAAAATTAGCAAATAACTTTTCGGTTCTTAAAACACCTAAAACAAGTTTTAAATGTTCAACATGCTCATCCAAGTTTTTGCTATAAATCAGAATGTCATCAAAGTAAATAACCACAAATTTTCCAATAAAAGCACGCAAAACATGGTTCATTAATCTCATGAATGTACTTGGTGCATTAGTTAACCCAAAAGGCATAACTAACCACTCATATAACCTATATTTTGTTTTGAAAGTAGTTTTCCACTCATTACCTTATTTTATCCTAATTTCATGATATCCACTTTTAAGATCAATTTTAGTGAAAACAATAGAACCATGCAATTCATCAAGCATATCATCTAATCTAGGAATAGGATGTCGATACTTTACAGTGATATTGTTGATGGCAACACACATCCTCTATGTTCCATCCTTCTTAGGCACAAGCAATACGGGAACCGTACAAGGACTCATACTCTCACGAACATACTCCTTTTCCATGAGCTCATCAACCTACCTTTGAAGTTCCTTTATCTCATCGGGATTACTTCGGTATGCGGGTCTATTTGGAATTGGTGCTCCGGGTACAAAATCAATTTGGTGCTCAATCCCCCTTATTGGTGGTAAACCAATAGGCATCTCTTCGGGAAACACTTCATCAAAGTCCTGCAAAAGTGAAACAACAGCACTAGGCAAAGAAGAGTTAATTTCGTTAGTACTAAAACAAGCCTCTTTGTACAAAAGTACAATCATTGGCTGATTTGAAAACAAAGCCTTTTTGATCTCACTGTCTCTTGCATAAAAGCTCACTTGTTTTATCTCTCCTTTTTTCTCATCAACCTTTTTTTCTTTTGAACTCTCACTCTCCTTTTGAACATCTCTCTCATTTTTTAACCTCACTTGATCTTCATATACTTGTCTTGGGGTTAAAGGTACAATAGTGATTGGCCTTTTATTGAGTACAAATGAGTATCTATTGGTGTATCCATCATGAGTCACATGCCTATCAAACTGCCATGGTCTTCCCAAAAGGATATGACCCGCATTCATTGGTACCACATCACAAATAACTTCATCTTTGTATTTTCCAATTGAAAATGACACCAACACCTGTTTATTCACCCTAACTTCCCCACTATCATTCAACCATTGTAGCTTATAAGGTTTGGGTGCTTCAAAGTTTTCAAGTTCAATTTTTCCACCAAAGTAGTGCTCGCCACATTAGTACAACTCCCCCCGTCAATAATCATACTACATACCTTGTCATTAACATGGCAGCGGGTGTGAAAAATATTATCACGTTGTACCTCATCATCTTCCTTGGCTTGAGCACTAAGAGCTCTTCTTACAACCAAAAGCTCTCCACCCACCGGATATTCAAAGTCACTGGCATCCTCCAAAGGTGGCATGGACTCACCATCAGATTCACCCTCTGATTCGATACCACCATCATCCTTCAAAACCATTACTCTCTTGTTTGGGCATTGTGATGCAATATGACCTGCTCCCAAACACTTAAAGCACTTAATGTCACGATTTCTAGAAGGTTGAGAATCTAGTTTACCTTGGTTTATTGTGCCTCCGGCCTTATGATCTTTGGAAGGTTCGGCCTTGGCCTTGAAACTAGGCTGGTCCTCCCTCTTGCTCCAATTCGGTTTCCATGACAATGAAGAACCCGAATTTTGCCCAACCTGTGTGGAACCCTTCCTCTTCAATTATTATTCCACTTTAATGGCCATGTGTACCATGTCAGTCAATTCAACATAATGCTGCAACTCCACTACATTTGCAATGTCTCGGTGTAGTCCATTGAGAAACCTAGCCATAGTTACCTCTCGGTCCTCCTCTACATCAGCTCGAATCATGGCTATCTCCATCTCTTTGTAGTAGTCTTCAACACACTTAGACCCCTGAGTAAGAGTTTGCAATTTTTGAAACAAGCCCCTATAATAGTGACTTGGAATAAATCTCCTCCTCATAACAGTCTTCATCTCCTCCCATGTCTCAATAGGTTTTTCTCCATTCCGTCTTCTACTCATAATCAGTTGATCCCACCAAACAATAGCATAATCGGTGAATTCTATGGCTGCCAATTTCACCTTCTTCAATTCGGAATATTCATGGCAATCAAACACCAACTCTATTCTTTTCTCCCAGACCAGATAAGCTTCAGGATCAGTTTTACCTTAGAAGGTTGGAATCTTCACCTTTATACTACCCAAATTGTTATCAACCCTCTCTACATACCTATCTCCTCTATTCCCATACCTATCTTATCTATTCCCATACCTAACTCCTCTACCTCCTATTCAACGCCTAAATCTCCTCGCACCCACATTGGACATGCGATCATCCTCCTCTATGTCATTATCATCCCCGTAGTAATCATTAACTTTTTCTCTAACTGGAAACCTCTCTCTCCTACGTGCTTGAGGAACGAGTGGTGGCTGTTCCACACGTGTATTATATATATATATATATATATATATATATATATATATAATATAACTGCACGAATCAAGAAGAGAAATAACAATAGTTGATATATATTCAACTACACGATCGTTCAAAATAAATTTTTTTTTTTTTTTTTTTAGATCTGGACACTCACAAGAAGTTCTAGAAATAAGATGTAATTTTGTGATCAACGAAATCAAAGGAGAAGAACAACAGAGATAGATAACTTCGATCTGGATCAACAAAATCAAGAATAAGAATAACAAGAATAGATAACTTATATCTGGATCAACGAAATCAAGAACAAGAATAACAAGGATAGATAACTTATATCTGGATCAACGAAATCAAGAACAAGAATAACAAAGATAAATAATTTAGATCTGGATCAACGAAATCAAGAACAAGAATAACAAAGATAGATTAAACCTGATGTTAGAGCCCTAGGCTCTGATACCGAATGATACGAACCCCGTCGATTGTATCAAGATTGATGCCAAAGATCGTTCTAACCTCTAGTTCGAATGGAAACCGCGACCCAACACCTATATCGAGATGTGAACCTTGGTATAAAGAAGGACGCCACAATCAAGGATAAAATACTCGATTGATAAGTCAAGGAGGAACGCCACAGAGAATTCTGATAAGTTCCAGTTGGTTTTCAAAGAACAAAAATAAAATTCTCTCTATTTTCATTCAAAGTCAAGTCTGCTCTCTTACATCCTTCAATATCCTTATATACTGAAACTCTAAAAGAAAGGAAAGGAAACAAGATATTCGGCCATTAAGGCCTTACAAACAGAAAACTAGAATGGCCATAATTGCCTTACAATGGACAAAACTAAAACAAGCAACTATTGAATCAAGCCCAAGCCGAAATTGTGCCACACGCCCAAACCTTCTCTTATTCGGCCCACTCAATTGCCTTGATGACGTTAATCACGCCTTGGTCTTCATATGGGTTCATCTTGGGCTTTAATAATTCAGAATCAGCCCATGTGTCTTGAATTAGGCCATTGAGTGCTTCTTTGAACCTCTTAGCCCTTGCCCTTGTTATTGAGCCAACCGGAACATGCAACGGATCCCTTGGTGCAACTCTCTTATTCTCATCACATTTCAAAAACTGCAGTATGCACCTCTGCTCGGGTGTAAGTCTCTTCAAGTCTGCCAGCCATTTGGGCATCAACTTTACGCTCAAGAAAAGAGGAGGCAACGACAAAATCTGAGGATGACGGCTGGATAGACTTGAATAAATCTGAGAAGTAATCATAAACCACATTGGACATACCATGCTCAAACTCCCTACGGACCCCCCTAACATCCAACAACTAGCTAATTAGATTCTTCCTCTTTCTGGCTGTCGCTCTTTTGTGAAAACATTTAGAGTTCCTGTCCCCTACGAGTAACCAGTCAACCCTCGACCGCTGTTTCCAATATAATTCCTCATTAGTGAGTAGGCTTTCCAACTCTCTCTTCCTAGTCTTAATATCATTGAGGACCTGTTCAGATTGCTGCCGATCATAGAGAAGGTTGATCTCACATCTTTTTCTATCAATGGCTTTCTTTACTGACCCAAACTTGACTTTACTCCAGTTCTCTAACCGATCAGCACACATAAGCAACTTATCTCTTAAGCCTCTACCAGAAGTATCCCTGTCAAACCCTCCCAAAGCCTTGCAAATCACAGAATAGCACTCTTCATCTTTAAGCCAAAAAGGCTCAAATCTGAACTTCCGTTCTCTACCGCCACTATTGTTGGTACCACCTCGCACAAACTTGGCCGAAATCGGCTTATTATCAGAAAACATAAAGCCTAGGTGCTCAACTTTAACCTCCGAAAACAAGTTTACCCACTGTTGGGTAGCAAAAAAAACGATCTAATCTCCCCCCCCCTTTTATTATTCCAGGTAAACAACGGCCCTGAAAAGCCCAAATCAACAAAATCACAAAACTCAACAATACTATGAAAATTAAACATACCTGGACCAATTCTTTCATTCTCGCCAAGCTTCTCCTCAATATAAAGGAGTTCGTTAAAATCTCAGCCGTACAACCAAGGAAGCCTGTTAACTGCCTTGAGCCGCCGAAGGAGATCTCAAGAATCGGTTCTATGATTAAGGACAAGACAACCATAGAACCCTGTGAACCTCCATTTGAGATTGTTCTCCATTTTAATCACCACATCAATATGACCCTTGGAGAAGGACAATACTGAGACATCCCACACATCGTTCCACAGCAACATCAATCCTCCACTTTTTCCCACACAATCCACATGCAAACCCCTAGAAAAACCCAACTAAACCTTAATCTTCGCCGCTCACTCACCTTTCAATCTAGTTTCAGAAAGGAAAACTAGATTAGGGGATTGTTTCCGAATAACCTTCCGGAGAGCCAATAATGCCCGAGGACTCCCCAATCCTCGAACATTCCAATAAGTGATACTCATGGCTCCCGGCGGGCCTGCTCAACAGACTCCGCCGAAAAATCAATGTCCAAGCATTTATGTTTCTTCCCAGACAGGTTCTCCCCTACAGCTTCCACAACTTTATGTTTCCCTCCAAGATCTATAGCAATCGCTTCAGAGGAGGATATTCCAGCAATAATACCCGAAAACGTCTGGTTAAGAGATCTCTTAACTGGTTTTCGACCTCTCCTGGCATAATGCATAGCTAGTAACA
Source organism: Xanthoceras sorbifolium (assembly GCA_003430845.1). Lineage (NCBI taxonomy): Eukaryota > Viridiplantae > Streptophyta > Magnoliopsida > Sapindales > Sapindaceae > Xanthoceras > Xanthoceras sorbifolium. The sequence goes on along the minus strand of CM010614.1, from coordinate 6,056,425 downwards.
TCTTCTGGATTGGGCTTGGACAGCCCGGAATAAGCTTCTGTAAAGGACTCCCCCTAATTAACCTTTTCCATTTCCAGAAGTAGGCTTACCAAGTGAAGGCCCAAACATAACGACCTCGCCTTTATCACACAAGTTTGACCCCACAATTTCTCATCCATACTAACCAACACCTCTGAATGCACATTTGCAGTCGGTGCAACTACAAAAGCCTCCCTAGATGGAGATTCCACCTGCTGATTATCCTGAATCGAGATACCACCCTCAGTTATCAAGGCTCTATCAGAAGCAGTTGGAGGAACCTCAGTAACCCCACTAGACTTTCCATTGCGTTTGTCCGAAGTTATTGGAGCAGTAATCAATTGTCTGCTGGCACCTTCTGCACCTACTCTGTCAACCTCCTCAATGTCTTCCTGGGCTTTCGGTTTAGCTTCTAATGAATACTCCCCCCTTTGCCGATTCTTTGAGCGATCCAAAGGTGATGCTCTAAGCCACATACCGAATTATGGCTCAACCCCTTCCATAATACTCTTCCTCACCTCGCTGTTATGATACTCCCTAAAAGAATGTCCGATGAAACCACATCCATAGCAAAAATCTGGAAACCTCTCATATTTGATTAAAGCGGTAATCATGGTGTCATAGTTCTCCAATCTCATCCTGATACCCCTTTTCAAAGGTTTTGTAATATCAATTCTAACTTTGATTCTTAGGAATTTGCCCCACAAATCTTTCGAATCCATCGAGAAGTTAACAATGGTACCTACTTCTTCGGCAATTAATCTTGCCACTTTACAGTTCATGCACGCCAGAGGAATATTGTAAATATAGATCCAAAATTCAGAGAAGTTGAATAGAATTTATGAAATTGCATCTAGCCGCACTGGTTTTTCAAGAACAATGAGATTTTTATCGAAGTGCCAGGGGCCCCTAGACCAGACCATCGCTTTATCCTCAAGGGATTGAAAATGGAAAATGAAAACATTACTGCCTACCATTTCAATTTCTACTCGACCCACAGTACCCCAAATTTGTTCAATAGTTCCACGAAAAGCCTCCCGATTTACCTTCCTACGAAAAAGTATCTTCCCCACCAAGCAGTGTTCAACGCTTCTAATCCCATCAGCTTGAACATCCCCTGCAATGTTTAAAACTGGGCCATCTTTCTCTGATAAGGACAGAGCCTCACAAAGCCTCAAAATTTCATCTGTAGCCATAAGAAATAACACAACAGCTACAACACCACCGGCCACCACACCCAGGTCCACACCAAAAACAAAAAACTCAGATCAACACCGTGACTCCCAAAGCAACTGAATCCAACCCAATTAAGCACACAGCCTACTAAACCACACACTGCCAAATATACAAACCCAGACAAAATTCAACCACACACACAAGCTAAGCAGCTGAACCCAGTAAAAAACCGCATCACCTTAAAGTGATCAAACCCCACATTGCCCAAATTCAATCCATCTTAGCGACCCGGATCCACTCCACAGCAACCAGAGCACAACAACAATCAACTACAAACAAGGCAGCAGCACCCGAAGACAAGAGCACCGAACCACCCACATTTAACACAACCAGAACCCAACAACACCAAATCCAATCATCCCAGCTATATCAACACACCCGATCTGAGCCACCAACAACACCAGTCACTACTGTTAGTAGATCGGGGAAGACAGCCCAGACCCGAGTCCATGCAACACCATACCACCACAAACACACCAAACCACCACAAACAAGCACTGGTCTGGCTCGATTCTAAGCCCTCCAAAAACAAACCCAGTCTACCTCCTAACAAGGTAGCAGCACCCGATTGAGGAGGGCTCTGACAGTGTAAGAACACCCCTTAGCAGACCTGCCCCTGCATCAACTCAACCAACACCTTAACTGCTCCACTGAGGCGCTGGAGATCCGAGCTACCCAACTCAGCCAAAGCGAAGCACCACCTTGAATCCGATCACACCAGCAGCTCAAGACACAAGATCCGGTGGATCGGAGAAGAAAAGACACAGCTCGATAGCAACCCCGAGCAGGACCGATCGCAACCCACCGTGAATAAGTTAGGAAAGGATCTGCCGGGGAAGAAGATCCAAAGACCCTAAGCTGCCAAGCCAACTTCTAACCAGTAAGATCAGAAGAAAAACATGGAAGGATCGGGGTTGATCGGACGAAGAACTACCGCCACTGAGGAAGAAGAGCTGCTCTTAGGAAGATTACTTTTACACACTATTTTTTCAGAGAAAAAATGAGAGGAAAAGACAAACTCACTATTGTTTTGAAAGTAGTTTTTTTTTCTTTATCTATATATCAAAAAATTATATGAAAATAACACAAGTCCATTTGCCTTGGTGATTAGAGGCTCAAACCCCTCCAAGCCACTAAAGTTCAACACCTAGTGTATGTAAATATTTTGTCCCACCATTGCCTATAAAAATGCAATCATGTAGGTAGACCCCTCCCATTGCTGAGAGTAGTAGTCTGGGTTGTTGGTCTCGGTAGTTCTCGTCTCCCGTTACTTGGAGTAGTTGTCCGAGCCGTGCTTGTATGATTTAATCTCAGTTGATCTCGGTAGTCCTCTAACCCGAAAGGTGTCAGATTTTAAAAAAAAATTTATGAAAATATCTTCATTTTTCTTTATTTAGTTTTTCATCTCCAAGTCATAAAACTGCTGCACCGTCGTTTGTGATTGTGGAGCATGATTGATTTCATTTTAATAGGTATAAAAACGTTATTATTATTTTTAATATTTTATTTGTTTCATTAATCATATTGCATACATAAGGATGATATCGGAAACATAGTAATGATACAATGCCGAAATATTGCATATTGCTTGACAAAGTTTAAAAAATATTGCATATTGATATATTGATATTTTCAATATATCTTTTAGAGGAGATCTACCGAGCCAGAGCTCCTCCAATAATTTCCGTTTTCTTTCTTCTTCAATCATATTCAATTATATTCATCATCTTTATCACTCTTCATCTTCAACTCCATCTCAAACATCATCACAAACCCATCTTCATCTTCATCATAATCAACCAACATAAAAATTTCATTTCAAAAATCAATTAAAATAATCCACAAAAATAGATTTTTTGTTCTTTTTTTTTTTTAAGAAAAAAAAAAGATAGATCTTGCTCCATCTCTGATGGAGAATATCACTCCATCTGAGTGAGCTCCATCAGACATGTTAGACTTGTGAATTATAAGCAAGGAATCAAGTGAGGAAATCAAAGTATTTTACTTAGGTTTTTCATTGATAGTAATGCAGAATACAAGCAGTATTTATAGTAGAAGCTGAGACAAAAATAACTGCCATTTGCTGAGCTGGACAAATCAGCAACACACATGTGGCAAGTTAGTTACAAGAGAATTATCGGATGTGTATGAGAATTACTGGCCACGCACTTCATGCAACAAGCTGCTACTAATTGTATTATCAGCAGGGGCAGGGGTTACATTATCAGTAGATGCTGATACTTCAATATCCCCCCTCAAACTTATCTTGGATTTGTCTAAGACAAGTTTGTCTCTCAACCACTAAAATCTGGAAATTGGCAGAGGTTTGGTGAAGATATCTACGATTTGGTGCTCGAAGGAACATGCCGGACATCAAAGGTATTGGAATCAATTTTGTCTCGAAGAAAATGCAAGTCCAACTTGATGTACTTTGTACGCGAGTGAAATACAAGATTACGGGACAAGGAGGTGGCACCTGTGTTGTCACACCATATGATGGGAATACCAGCTAGCTGAATCTGCAGCTCAGAGAATAGGGACTGCAACCAAATGACTTCTGTTGCAGCTAAAACAAGAGCTTTGTATTCAGCCTCAGTGCTGGAACGAGCGACTACCTTTTGCTTCCTTGCACCCTAAACAATCAAATTATTTCCCAAGAAAATGCACACACCAGATGTGGAATTTCGATCATCTAAACAGCTGCTCCAATTAGCATCAGTATATCCTATTTTGCAGGAGAGAAAAATAAACCAAAGCTGGATGTTCCTTTGATACACCTCAAGATACGTTTGCAGGCAAGCCAGTAAGCAGTAGTAGGGGAGGACAAGTATTGACTGAGCTTATTCAAGGCAAAAGAGATGTTTAGCCTCGATATGGTAAGATACTGCAAACCGCCAATCGCACTTCTGTATAATGTAGGATCCGAAAACACATCCCCAGAATCTTGAGTGAGCTTAGAGCCAAAAACCATTAGAGTAGGACGTGGTTTTGAATGAAGCAAATTAGTTTTCATAAGCAAATCAGAGGCATATTTCTCTTGAGACAAATGTAGACCTGTAGCAGTTATGTGTATTCGAAATCTAAGAAAGTAATTCAGCTCACCCAAAGTCTTTAGAGCAATGGTTGAACTAAGATTAGAAATTACTTTTGAAATAAAAGAAGAACTAGATCCAGTGACCAAGATGTCATCAACAAAAACAAGTACAAGAACAATGTCTCTATGATGATGATAAAGAAACAAAGAGTTGTCTGCCTGTGAAGTCATAAATCCCCAATCAACAAGAGAAGTTTTGAGCTTATCATACCAGGCCCTTGGAGCTTGTTTCAAGCCATAAAGTGACTTGTGAAGCTTCCAAACCATATGAGCAAACTGTGATTGAATGAACCCTTCAGGTTGGGACATGTACATTGTCTCTTGCAATGTGCCATTCAAGAATGCATTGTTTATATCCAGCTATTCAACTGACCAACAAAGAGACACAGCAAGGCTCAAAACAACACGCATTGTGGCTGATTTCACAACAGGACTGTATGTTTCAAAGCAATCAAGACCGGCATTTTGGTAAAATCCTTTGGCTACAAGCCTTGTCTTGTACCTTTGAATACTTCCATCCGCATTATACTTAACCTGAAATACCCATTTGTTGCCTACCACATTCATGTTGGCAGTACAAGGAACTAGGGACCAAGTGTGATTCTTCATAAGGGCTGTATATTCCTTCTCCATTACTTTCTTCCATTTAGGATCCTACAAAGCAGTTTTGACATTTTGTGGTTCTAAACAAGCTACAGAGGTGGTAGATGTGTAAAGTTTTGGCTTTATAATACCACTTTTGAGTCTAGTTTGCATGGGATGAGTGGATGGTTTTATAGGCTACTGATCGAAGGTAGGAAGATCAATAACAAATGGTATAGCAGGCTGCAGGGAATGCAGTGTAATATGCGGTGGTAATGTATGTCTGTTTGTAGCATTAGTATCAACATAATGCATAATGGGATCAGTAGATGAAAGTGAAGGTGAAGATAAAGCAGCTATATTAGTAGGAGCTAAATGTTGATGTTTAGAAAAACTAGGACCATGACTCAAGATGGACACAGGTAAACAAGGAGAAAAGTCAGCAGAAGAAGTAACAGATGATGGAAACAACAAATGATAAGGAAACTCATATTCATTAAAAATCACATTTCTACTGAGATATACCCTACCCGAAAGGTGTAAGCAATTGTAACCTTTGGCTTGAGTACAATAACCAATGAAGATACATTTTGAAGAATGGAAATCAAACTTGTGCTTACTAAAGGGTCGAAGCAATGGAAAACAAGTACAACCAAATACTTTGAAATTATTGTAGTTAGGCTTATGATGATAAACAAGCTCATAAGGAGACTTGTGAGAGAGCAAAGGAGTGGGAAGACGGTTAATAATATGAACAGCGGTAATGAAGGCTTCCCACTAAAAATGTAAGGGGAGTTTGGCTTGAGAAAGAATGTTAAGCCAACCTCAACAATGTGTCTATGCTTCCTTTCAGCTAGACCATTTTGATGATGAGAATGGGGACAAGAATACCTAAATGTGATACCAAGATGATGATAGAGAGTTTGAAGAATTTTGAACTCCCCACCTTGATCACTTTGTAAGCATTTGAGCTTAGTTTGAAATAACAATTCTGATGTAGACTTAAACAAGAGGAAGGCATCTTTGACTTGAGATTTTACTTTGACAGGATAAATCCAAGTAAACCGAGTGTGATGATCAATAAAATGAACATAATATCGAAAGCCATGTGAAGATGTAATGGGGGCTGGACCTATACATTAGTATGCACAATATCAAGAGGAGCAAAAGTTTTAGTTGTGGAATTTGGAAAAGGTAATTGATGTGCCTTGCCACAATGACAAGCATCACAGAAATTAGATATGTATGAGTGAGATTTGGGCAGTTTCAACGTTTGCAAGACTTAAGTTAAGATTTTGGATGATGGATGGCCTAATTTTCAATGCCAAAGATCAATGTTGACAGTATGTGTAACAAAATTGGAAACATGACATTGCTTTGCAGAAACATAATTGAAAGCAGCAGTTTTATTACCAAAGTATATACAATACAAAGGTGTATTACAATTCTTATGAGTTGGAGAATGTTTGCAGGTAACAGCTTGAGTATGATGTACCTTAGCAGCTTGAGTATGTATAAGAGAAGCATAACAGAAATCAAAAAAATTGACAGACATAGACTGAGAACATAAGGTTGAATCTGAACATGACTTGGTTCTTAAAGACTGAAGTGGTAAATCAAGATGGTACAAGCCATCTTTCTGAATTCCTTGAAGAAGTACTCTCTTCGAATTACGGTCCTTGATCAAACAAAAGTCAGCATTAAACTCTACTATAGCATTATTATCTTTAGTAAATTGAGAGATGCTAAGTAGATTTTTGGTTATGGTAGGAACATGAAGAATGTTATTCAAGCAAAGAGGCTTAGATGCAGATGTGTTAGAAGAAATGTATGAGCAGACAAAATGAGATATTGGAAGTAAGTTACCATTTCCAACAGGAAGTCTTTCATTTCCTTTGTATTCAGTCTTCAATGAAAGATTGTTTAGATCAGCCATAATATGATTGGTAGCTCCACTATCGATGTACCATGCAAGATCAGCTACTGTTTAAGGTGAGGCAATGTAAGCAGCATTAGGATAAGCAGCATTCATTTGATAGGCTCCACTGTTCTGCACTATATTGCCTTGATAGTTGTTGTGATAATTTTCGTAACCTGGAAAGTTATTCTGAAAATTATTTCCTAAGTTGCCTTTAGCTTGGCTTTGAAATCCTCCACCTTGATTCATTTAAGGTCTAAAGCCTTGGAAGTTTTGATCAATCTGTTGTAACATATAGCCGAGTAATGGCCTGTTTTGCCACACAATTGACAAATGATTCCTCTTCCTCTTCCATTTCCTCTGCCTCTTCCTTTTCTACCTCTGTTATATTGATTGTTTCCCCCTCGTGCATTATTTGACTGAGCAAAACTTGTAGAAGCATTTGCAAAGCAAATGAGAAAGAAGCGTTATGCTGATCCAGTCGAGCCTCATAGCTCATCAGAAAGAACTGTGCATCTTGAAGAGAAATCCCTTGTTGTGAAGTTATGTTAACAATCACTGCATCATATTCACTTCTAAGACCTTGTAAAACATTCAATAGGAGATCTCTATCATTTAGAGGTTGTCCAGCTACAGCCAAACTATCAGCCATTGTTCTTAGCTTCAAGATATATTCTGTAATAATCATTGAGCCCTTGTTTGTAGCTTGAATCTGAGCTCGAATTTGCATTATCTTTGCTAGTGAGTGTTGTGAATACATTTTTTCAAGTACAGACCAGATTTCACAAGAGGTAATACATTGAGTTACTTGACTGATTACAGAGGGACTAAGACTATATCGAAGCCAACAAACTAACAATTGATCTGTTTTCTTCCATTGAAGAAACTCAGTGTTTACAGATTTGACACAATCACCAGTTTCTTCATTTACCCTTTCAATGAACTTTAGAGGACTCCTAGATTCTCCTAGTATAAATTCCTCTAGATCATATGCCCTAATAGCTGGTAACACTTGTGATTTCCAAATGACATAATTATCTTGATCAAGCTTCAATGGCAGATTGAAGTTCAAGTGATTCGGAAAAGAAGAAGCTTATACCTGATTGACAATAGAAGAGCTATTCGCTGCATTGAGATTGGAGCTAGAACCGGAGGCAGCCATTGTTGGATTTTCAACTGCTCTGATACCATGTGAATTATAAGCAAGGAATCAAGTGAGGAAATCAGAGTATTTTACTCAGGTTTTTCATTGATCGTAATGCAGAATACAAGCAGTATTTATAGTAGAAGCTGAGTAAAAAATAACTGCCATTTGCTGAGGTGGACAAATCATCAACACACATGTGGCAAGTTAGTTACAAGAGAATTATCAGATGTGTATGAAAATTACTGGCCATGCACTTCATGCAACAAGCTGCTACTAATTGTATTATCAGCAGAGGCAGGGGTTGCATTCTCAATAGATGCTGATACTTCAATAAGACTAAGTGATCAATCTAAATGAGCAATCGAAATGAGCATCAACACATTCAGCTTATCAGTGCTTATCAGTCAAGTTGAAGTGGCTGGTTGCTATATTCTCTCTCTAGGAACATATCAAACACTTTGTGTGTAGTTCCTTAATCAGCTTAGTCTCAAACTTCCAGACCTTAACAACTTGACATCTCAGCCTTCTGATCATCCAATCAAGACCTTAACAACTTACCAGCTCAGCCTTCTGATCATCCAATAAAGTTCCAGGTGTATGCCTACTCATCTACAGCTGTAACAGAATTCTGTTACAGCTGCAACTGACTTTCCCACTCAAAATGTGAGCTCACAATTATTGTAAATGATATCTCATGTATCTAGATAAAAGCTGAGCTTGTAATCGGAAATCAATTCATGAAGAAAATATTTTCGCTCAATATTATTATCAAAACAGAAAAGTAATTCGAGCTAACTATTTTTTGTTCTTGCTCTTTCTTCTCCAATTTAATAACTGGACTTTCAGGGTATCAGAGCTGTAAAGACTTACACTCATGGCATTCTATAGCAGTCCTTTAGCTGCTGGTTCAGGTTTAATCATTGTAGAAGAAGCACAGAAGAAAAGTCAAATTCAGTTGCTATCTTCTAATCTCAATTTCAAGTTGCCTTTAAAACTTGATCACCTTAACTATAACTATTGGAAAATGTAAGTTCTCTCGGTCATTAAAACCTTTGATTTAGAGGATTTTGTGCCCAATTGCAAAAAAATGTCCTGACAAGTTCATTCAACCACAAACTGGTAATCTTGGTGAATCTGATCAATTCTGAACGAGGAGTTTTTGATTTGGAAGAAAACAGATTAGCTTATTGTTTGTTGGTTATTTTCAACACTTAGTGAGTCCATTTTTGGCCAAATAACACACTGCACAATAGCCTTTGAGATTTGGAGTACTCTTGAGAATCTTTATTCTCAACATTCCAAAGCAAGAATTCTATAAATCAAAATTGAGATGCATGCTTTAAAGAAAGTGCTTTAAATGTGAACAATTATGTGCTTAAAATGAAGTGTTTTAGTGAATCTTTGGTTGCAGCTGGACAATTTATGTCTAATGATGATTTGATTTTCTGTATCTTGGGAGCTTTATGACAAGACCCGCTTGACCCCTCTCCTGAGTCAAAGGGAGTCCTGTGAAGTTCTAAAAACTTTTTAACATTCTCAATCTATTTAGGAAATGCTATATATAAAAATATATAAAAACTTTAGAGCTTAAGATGTATTTACTAAAACTTTTGACAACATTTCCTCTATTTTTTGAAACATTTTCTCCTGAAACATTATTATACACTTCCAAAAATAACAACAATCTCAACTTCAAAACAGGACCTCCTGTCCCGTCTTTCTTTTCTCAAATCAAATATACTTAGTAAATAAGGAAAAACTCAAATCACTTTAATAAGTATACTAAAACATGCATATCAAACTCATTGCATTTATAACTAAGACTATCAAATATAGTAGTATTTTTTTTTTTAACAAGTTCTTACAAGGTGTAAAGATAACTTAAAGAAAGATGAAAACTGTGCTTTTAAAAAACAGGCATTACTGCTAAGTATCTTTACACACACAAATAAGCCTACATGATGTAAGATATATGTACATAACATGTAGAAACAACAAAGTATTCCTCATGCTACATGTTATCGAGTGGCCCACTTCAAGACTGGAGAGTTTACACGACCGAGAAGCTACTTGGAAAACATTTTAAAGAAAATAAAGGGTGAGCACTAACGCCCAATGAGTGGATGTAATTTTTGTTTTAGAAACAAAACATAAATATATGTGTTTACTCTTTCAAATCCTTATCTCAAATATATATAAATGAGACATTGAAAATAATAACTCTTTATAATTTAACCATAAAATGTATATAACTTTTCTTAAATATAATTTCTACACCAATGTCCGTATCCAGGGAAATGCTCACATACGTTCGTAGGTACCATACCACAACGCACACGCAAAGCTTGGGACTTACCTCACATACACAGTGCGAATATATTTCGCCCGTGTAGAGAAATTATTCTCACATACGTACGCAGAGTGGCCCGAAAGTCTTAAATCTTAGTTCTAGGGAATGGTACGAAATTGGTGTTCAAAAACTCATAACATTTCTCTCAATCTCTACTCAAAAACTTTATGCTTAAATGAATCCTCATTATAATATAATTATTAAGCATTTCTATTTTTCTCAAATATAACAAAAATCTCAATAGCTTAATTCATCAAACATAACCATATCTCTAATGTCCATATTTAATTCAAAATCATAATAAATATTTGGTTTTAAGAATCACTTCAAATAAATGTAATAAATCTCTAACATCCATACATGAATTAAATTCATGTAAAACATAACTAAATCTTTAATAAACATATATAAATCATTTGTATAAAACTTCATATAATCTTTAACCAATCAATTTTATATAACACAATATAATATATCAATCTCAACACAAAATATATATCAATCCATTTTTAAAATACCAATAATTTCTTTATGGAAATCAAATAAAAATCCACTCACAACTTGTAGGGAATTCTAGTTGGGTTCAAGAAGGTTAGATTCCCTTTGTATCTCTTTCTCGCTTAAAAATCACCAAAAACTTGATTAGAATTCATAAGATATCATAATGAAAACACTATAGAAGAATTTAGAATTGAAGTCCTAAGAATACCCCAAAGTTTAGCAAGTGTTTTTGCTAATATTTTTTTCTTCAACACCTTGCTATTCCAGCAGTTTTCCTCACACATTCACTTGCTGTCCCAGCAATTTTTCCTCTCACTTTTACTCACCTAACTTTCTGTTTTGTTGCCCATTTGAACTAGCTTATATTCCACCTTTTTCCTAGTCACTAGCTCACATTTTTAAGATGTCAAAAACATGTCAAACAGCAGCTGGCATAGGTGCTATTTGGCGGCTTAATATGTTGCTGGAAAAATCAGACTGCAGCTAGGTGTGCAGTCCATATCAAGGAAACTTTCAACAACAACCAAATGCCTTTGTAGCCTCTCTTTTTTCTATGATGGACCTAGCTTGGTATGTGGATAGTGGGCAACAAACCATGTGACATCTGAACTAGCTAACATCTCCTTAAAATCATAATTCAAAGGCCAAGATAAGCTAACTGTAGGTAATGGTGCTGAACTTGGTATTTCTCATGTAGAAGCTTCAATTATTGGTTCACACACATCACCACAAACACCTTTATATCTTAATAACATCCTTCATGTGCCCTCCATAACCAAAAATCTTCTTATCATTTCTCAATTCACAAAGGATAAGAATGTGGTTGTTGAATTTAACTTAAGTGTTTGTTTAATTAAGGACGAGACTTCGAGGAGAATTCTTTTGCAAGGGGGCCTAAAAAATGGCCTATATCATTTGGACCTTTCAGCAGCTGCTCCACAAGCTTCCTACTTCTGTCAATTCTTCATAATTTTCAGCTAGTTTTCATTGTTTCAAACCTGACTCTGAGTTCTTATATGTCAATAATTGTTCTAATGTTGCTTCTTATGGATGTAATTCTGCTGTTAAGTGTGTTGTGGCAAGTTCAAAATACATTGCTGAGTCTAAATCTATTGTAATAGTGCAAAGTCCAAGTCTGTATCCACTGATGTTGTTTCCACTGATGCTTTTAATTCTGCATCTTTCGATTCTACAAATTGTACATATCATTTGCCTTTAATAAAACCACTTCGACTCAAGAATTGCAACTTTTCTGCTATAAAATTACCTCTACTAAAAACATGGCATGACAAACATGGACACACCTCTTTTACAGTCCTCAAACAAGTCTTAAGAAAAATCATCCTTCCATGTCATGTCAACCAGTCCTTAGACTTTTGTGAAGCTTGTCAATGTGGTAAGCTTCATCAAATTCTATTTTCAGCATCACATACCATATACACACAACCCCTTAAGTTGATTTTTACACATGTTTGAGGGCCTTCTCCTTATCCTTCCTCACAAGATTATAGGTATTTAATAATTTTGGAAGAGAGGAAGATACAAACCTCATATCCATACATGGTAAACCTAACTAATCAAGGAGCAATAAGACAGAAAATATACAATTAGAATCCCAAAATATTAGGTGACATTTTCTTCCTTGATTTCCGGCAAGATCTTCTTCTTTTGACATCCCCCCTCAAATTGATGATAGTTGTCAACAAGTATCAATTTGCTCACAAGATAATCACGGCGTGCAAAGGACATGGGCTTGGTTAACAAGTCAGCAACTTGATCATGGGATGAGACATGAACGAGACGGAGAACTTTATCATGAACCAATTCTCGAATATAGTGACAATCAACCTCAATGTGTTTGGTTCGTTCATGATGAACTAAATTAGTGGCAATGCAAATAGCACTAGTATTATCACCAAAGAGAGGAATAGATTCAGCACAAGTAACATCAAGGTCAATGAGAAGTCGTCGAAGCCATACAAGTTCAGAACTAACAGAGGACATAGACCGATATTCACCCTCAGTAGAAGATTTAGATACTCTTTCCTGCTTCTTACACTTCCATAAGATGAGAGAAGCACCTAGAAAAACACACCAACCTGTAGTAGAATGGCGAGTGTCAACACACCCTGCATAATCTGCATCCAAAAATGCTTCAGAGTTAGAGGAGTGTTGGAAGGAAAAAAAAGCCCACGTTCACAAGTGCCCTTGAGTTAGCGAATGATCCGATGAAGTGCTGAGAGATGATGATGCCGTAGCTGAGAAACAAATTGACTAACAACCTGAACAGCAAAAGAGATATCAAGACGTGTGATGGTAAGATAAATAAGACTGCCCACCAAGCGTCGGTCCAAAGTAGGATCAGAAATAAGTGCACCATCATCACGTTTCAATTTCAAATTTTGTTCCATAGGGGTGGAACAAATTTTATTATCAGTCAAATTGGCTAGCTTGATCAAATCCGCAATGTACTTACTCTGTGTGAGAAGGATGCCTTGAGAGGAGTATGACACTTCTAAACCCAAAAAAATAAGTGAGATTGCCAAGATCTTTCATATGAAAAGAATCATGAAGAAACCTTTTAAACTCGAGAATTCCCTGTTGATCACTGCCTGTGATGATCATATCATCCACATAAAGAAGCAAAATAACAATTCTATGAGAGGAGCGACGAGTGTATAAAGAATGATCATTAGAGCTTTGCTGAAAACCATCCGAACAAATAGTAGAGTGAAATTTTTCAAACCATGCTCGAGGTGCTTGTTTGAGGCCATAAAGAGATTTGTTAAGTTTGCAAACTATATTAGGATCACCAAGAGAATAACCAGGGGGGCACTCCATATAAACAGTTTCCTTCAAATGACCATGAAGGAAAGCATTTTTAACATCTAATTGATACAATGGCCACTGTTTACAAGACGCAATAGCAAGAAGAGTTCGAACCGTGGTCATCTTGGCAACTGGAGCAAATGTTTCTTCATAATCAATCCCATACTCCTATTTATAGTCTTGAGCTACCAAACGAGCCTTATAGCGATCTAGAGTACCATCAGGTTTTACCTTAATAGTGTATACCCATTTGCTTCCAATGACAGAAGTATTAGATGGCCGCGGGACTAAATTCCAAGTATGATTCTTGGTCAATGCCTCAAGTTCCTCATCCATAGCCTTTTTCCAACATACTTGTTCCATTGCCCGTTTATAGGTAGAAGGAATCTTGACAGAAGTAAGGTTAGTAAAAAGAGTTAAACGATCAGGTGGTTTACCAAAATTAACACGAGTGGATCTTTTCAAAGGAGGCAAAGTTGGTGGTGGTGCATCACTGAGAACGGCGGTGGGAGGACCTTCAAACTCGTGATCAGGAAGTGGCATGACAAGCGTAGCATGAGCATCACTGGACAGACTAGAAACTGAAGGATCTAAAAAGTTGTATAACATGGAAATGGAAGAACCTGAAACTGATGTACTTGAAGGTGAAACATAAAAATACAAGTTTTCAAAAAAAAATGACATTGCGAGATACCCGGATGCGGTGATGTTGAGGATCGTAACAAATATAACCTTTTTATTTATCACTATAACTAATAAAAACACATTTGGCAGCCTTTGCAGACAATTTATGTTGTTCATGGGGTGGGAGCAACACAAAACAGACACAACCAAATACACGAAAATGCCTGTAATTTGGTATTTTATGAAAGAGAGTAAAGAATGGAGATTGGTTTCCAAGTATAGGAGTAGTCTGCCTATTAATAAGATGGACAGCTGTATGAACAGCTTCTACCCAAAATTGAGATGGAACACCAGACTCGAGTAAAAGAGTTCGAGCAATTTCCACAACATGACGTTTTTTTCGTTCTACCACCCCATTTTGTTCGGGAGTCCTAGGTGTTGGCTCCATTTCTTGATAAAAAATGGGCCTCCATTTATATCTATCTTTACCTACTTTTGTTATGTTCTCGAGTAATTATTGGTTGTTTTTAATGTTTTTCTTTAGTGTGCAGGTTTAGGGACCCAAGTGATGATTTTATATATTTTTGGGGAAAAAGTGTAATTTCAGTAACTTGGTAATAAGGGCCTTTGTGGAAGCATCTCTGAATTCTAGGCCAAAACAGCAATTTTAGAAAGTTCCACCAATTTAAGTGAAATGGTGCGTTTTGCACCAAAGGAAATGGGCTTTAGTGGAACGGCGCCGTTTTGGCACCAAAGAGCTGATGCAAAACGGTGCTGTTTTGATGTTAGAAAAGAAAAAAAAAATAAAAACCAGCAGCTCGCTTGCGCGCGGAGAAGAAAAGCACCATTATGCATGGCGAGCTTTCTCTCGACCAGGCTCCTCGCGCTCCTCTTTGCATTGAAGAAGAACCAGCAGACCAGGGAGCATGGCGAGGAAGACCGCGACCCAGCCCAGCTCACGGTGCAGAAACTAACCTGTCCAGGGGGCAACGCGACCATGAACGCTAGGAGAAGGAGCTCGCGGTGCAGCTCGTGTGCAGAAGGTCCAGATGGACCAGTAGGCACCGCGACCAAGCGGCGCGACCGCTGATCGCGGTGGCCAAATGCAATAGTAAGGGGGTTCGGTCCAGTTGGTTTCCAGCAGCCACCAAGCTGCCTCCAAAGCTCTTTTCTTCCACCTTTCATCATCCATAACACACCAACTTCATCACCAATCATCAACACGAAAGTAGTGCATGATTTCCATCGAATATTCATTAAGAGAAGACGAAGATTGACGGAAAAGAAGTTCATACCAGAAACGCGCGGATTTTGACTCTTGACATCTTCGAATGGGTTGTATTGCATCCTTAATCTTACCTTGTTTTTATTTGATTGAATGAGTAGCTAGTTGTTGTGTTAGGTGATTTTCGGAACTATAAACGGATTTTGTGAGTTATTGATTATGAATATATTGTTATATTATTTCATGATATTATGTGTTTAATAATAATCAATATGTTTTCCATTTCCGTGATTGGGACCGTGTGACCACATAGCATTATCCTCCATTTAATCCATCTCGCTTTATTTAATTGTTTTAGTTAGTTTAATTTAGTTGAATAATTGTAAATCTTGATTATGAACTAAACTTGTAAGTTAGGGTTTTGATGGATCCCTTTTTATGAAACTTGAATGAATTGATTGTTTAATTTGTTGTGATTGATTATTATGTTGTTGAGTGGTATTATTGTGCTTAATGCTTTTGAATATGAAGGCCTACATTTAGATGATAAATTGGTTGTGTGTTATATACCGAGAAGAGACGCCTATAACGTGCTCGATGTAATGTCCACCACAAGTAGAATTAGATAGAGATATACTAATTTGCTTGTGTGATCACATAGGGTGTTTATTGTGACTAATGCATTTTCATGCACTTGGATATACCATCGAGAGATAGGATATTAGTGTATGTGGAATAGGTCCGATTTACCTCGAGAGGGGACTTTGGATAATTTAGATAAACACAATCATCAAAATGAATAATTATACCACAACAAAGTGCTTTCATGAAATTCAATTGGATGAATTAGGTGAATTCAAATACCCTAACTAATCTATCAATTTGGTTGTTTCTTTTACGTTTTATGTTTGTTAGTTTTATCTTTCATTTTCTCATTTTAAACCTTTCGATTATCCAAATAGAAGTAGGCTTAGTTATTTTTAGTACTCAACGCCTAAATATCCCTGTAGAGACGATAATATACTCATCATTTTATTACTTGTGCCGACCCCGTATACTTGCGGGTACAAAAAAGCGTAATACCAGGACATGATTGTTGAGTCGAAATACCTTTTTCATTAAAGAATTGAATAAGTTCTGAGGCACAAAACTCTCCACCAGGATTTGCCTAAAAAATTTTGATTGTCTTTCCAAATTGTGTTTCTATTATAGTGACAAAATGTTTGGCAATATTCGCTAGTTCAACTTTAGCACGCAAGAAATATACCCAAGTAAAACGTGTAAAATGATCAATAAATAGAACAAAATATTTATAACCAAGTCTAGATAAAATAGGTGAGGGTCCCCACAAATCACAATGGACAAGATCAAAGGGTGCATCAACTTCAGTAGTACTAGAAACAAAAGGTAATTTAGCAAATTTGCCAAGAACACAAGTTTGACAATGTTTGAAATCATTATTCTTAACATTCAACTTATCTGGAAGAAGATGAGACTTGAACATAGATTCTAAAATCATTATTCTTAACATTCAACTTATCTGGAAGAAGATGAGACTTGAACATAGATTCCAACCTACTAGCATATGGGTGACCTAAACAGCGATGCCAAAGATCCTAAGTAGAAGTTGATGAGATGACGGTAAGACAAAATGGAGGACTCTTTTTCTGATCAAGATTAAGGTGAAATAAACACCCGTGTTTATGCCCCTTCATGATCACTTGTCCCGTTTGAAGGTCCTGCACATCACAACCATGAGATGAAAATTGAACCAAACAATTGTGATCAGTTAGCTGCCCAACAGAAATCAAATTGGCTATTAATCGAGGAACATAAAAGGTATTAGGCAGCCAAATGGATTTTGTAGAATTATTCGACAAACGAACAGTACCAACTCCTTGAATTGGTAATTTTCTGCCATTGGCAGTAGTGACTGATTGATGTAAGGAGCAAGGTTTCAAATCAACAAATGCATGTTTTTGGTTAGTCATGTGGTTAAAGGCAGCTGAATCAAGAAACCAAGGAGTAGATTTAATTCCTTTACCTGATAACCCGGCAACAGAAAAAACAGAGGAAATAGCACCTGGAAGAGTTGATTGCATTGAATCTTGAATCATCTTTTGAATAGCTTGCAGCGTAAGTGATGTTGCATTTGTTTTTTATGTCTCTTCATCACAGCTCATAGTAACAAAGGCTGATTGACTTTGCTTATTCTTCAAAAGTCTACAATCTAAAATGACGTGGCCTGATTTCTTACAATAGTTGCATATATTCCGCTTTCGACAATGAGATTGCACATGCCCAAGTTCATTACAATGCCTGCACCGAATATCTTCTCTATTTCCATGTCTTTGTTTCCAAGGCTGAGATTTTCCACGTGAAGCGAGAAAGACAAAATCAACAGAATTAGTTTTTGTGTCTAGCTAAGCTTGTGTCTTCAAGCGTGTTTCATCACGAATAAGTTCTCCCAGTACAAATTCCATATTCAAATCACCATGATTGATTAATGTGCCCCTTGCTGTCTCAAATTCAGGTCGAAGCTTCATGAGAAATTGCATCACCCTTCCACGGTCTCGTTCTTTCTTCACTTCAGCATATGCGGTAGGCGAGATCGTACAAGAAGATATCATGTCTTGTTCTATCCACAACTTCAACATTTCAACATAAAAGCTGCGAATATCTCTATCCTCTTAGCTGATGTTAGCTATTTCATATTCAAGTTCAAATTGTCGTGACTGGTTCACCTGAGAATAAATTCCTTTTAAGATGATTCCATATATCAGCAGCAGTCTTAAAGGATCGAAGACTCAAGGCAATATCAGATTCGACTGAATTAAGTACCCAAGTAATAACCTGTGCATTCTTTGTTTTCCAACTGCTTTTTGCCTTCTCATCACCTTCTTCTTTCGTAGACCCATCAAAAAAAACAAATAATCCCTTTCCTTTGACAAAAACCCGAAAATGGAATTCCCAAAGTGCAAAATTTCTGCCATTGAATTTGACAGATATGGTTTCGAATTTGTTTGTATCCATGATGATCGAACAGAAGTTTTGAATAAAAAAAAGACAAGGTTCAAGTCAGAACAAATCCTCTAAAGGATAAGTGCCAAAAAAAACGAGGAAAGGAATTCTCAAAAGAATGTAAGTCAAAGCTTAAAACAATTGCTCAAAAGCTCTAATACCATAATAATTTTGGAAGAGAGGAAGAATGGAAAAGTAATTTTTTTTGTATATCATTACAAAAGATACAGACCTATTTATATACAAACCTCATATCCATATATGGTAAACCTAACTAATCAAGGAGCAATAAGATAGGAAATATACAATTAGAATCCCAAAATATTAGGTGACATTTTCTTCCTTGATTTTCGGCAAGATCTTCTTCTTTTGACAGTATTATGTCTACTTCATTAATGCATTCTCTATATATACATGGATATATCCTTTCACATCAAAATCCCAAGTCAAAGACATTTTTATTCTCTTTCAAAAGTCTATTGAACTGTTGTTTGATACTAAAATCAAGTGTGCAAAGTGATTGGGGTGGTGAATATAGACCACTAGCCTCTTATCTTGCAAATTTAGGTGTCAAGTTTAGGCATCCATGCCCACATACTCATCAGCAGAATGGTATCCCGGAGAGAAAGCATAGACACATTGTTGAGGTAGGACTCACGCTTCTTTCTCAAGCACATATGCCTCTTTCCTTTTGGTGAGAATCTTTTCAAACTACTGTTAATCTTATTAACATCTTGCCTACTTATTTGTTGTCTGATTCCTCACCATTTGAAGTTCTTTTTCAAAAGCAACTTGATTATCTCTTGTTAAAATCTTTTGGGTGTGGTTGCTTTCCCTACTTAAGGCCATACAATAAACATAAGCTTGACTTTCACACATTTAGATGTGTTTTTCTTGGTTATAGTAATGATCGTAAGAGCTATAGATACTTACAGATTGTACATTGCTAAGAATTTATGTTAGCTTCAATGAGTATGATTTTCCTTACTTGTAATTGTTTCCATCTTCTGATATCAAGTCACCTACTGCCAAAAGTCTTCCTATATCTACAATTCTACCTACACTATCCAGTAATACTAAACTCAAAACCTCTCTTCAATTGCAGCCACCAATCTTACACTCTTCTCCATCACAGCTACAAAACCAAGTTGATTCTCCTGCATAGCTTTGCTCTCCAAATTTGTTCAAACCTGTTAACCAAAATCAGCACCCTATGCGAACTCAAGCCAAATGTGGTATTGTTAACCCAAAACTATACACAATATCACCTCCTTCTACTTCTTCTAAACCAAAATTGATCATTGAAGCATTTAATACTCCTTGTTGAAAAGCTGCTATGGATGATGAATACCAAGCTTTAATGAGAAATCACACATGGGTTCTAATTCCCAAAAGAGATTACATGAACATTGCAGGCCACAAATGAGTTTTTAGAACCAAACTTAACAAAGATGGCAGCCTCCAAAGACACAAAGCAAGGCTTGTGGCAAAAGGATTCACCAAACGACTAGCACTGACTACTTGGAAACATTTATCCCCGTGGTGAAATCAGTAACCATCAGAGTTATCCTAGCGTTGGCAGTGACTTCTCAATGGGATATTAAGCAATTGGAAATCAACAATGCCTTCTTGAATGGTGAGCTTAAGGAGACAGTTTTTATGGAACAACCTAAAGGCTTTAAGGTTCAAGGGAAGCAAGACCATGTATGCAAGCTCATCGAGTCTCTCTATGGCTTGAAACAAGCTCCAATATCATGGTTTGACAAGCTAAGTACTGCCTTGCTGAAATGAGGTTTTCGAAATGCAAGATCACATAACTCTTTGTTTGTTTTCAAGGTTCACTCAAGCATAGTCATCCTGCTTATCTATGTCGATGACATCTTAGTCACAGGTAATAACACTGATCTAATTCAAAAATTTGTTGCTGACTTGAATGCCATTTTTACTCTCAAAGACCTTGGCACTCTTAGCTACTTTCTTGGGTTCGAAGTAGCTAGAAATTCAAATGGATTATTGCTTACTCAATTTAAATATAAACATGATTTGCTGACGAAGACCAACATATTGCAATCTAAACCATGTCCAACACCTATATGCCCTGATACTAAGCTGCAGCAAGCTGATGGTGAAGTGTTTGCTAATCCTACTTCATATATGAGCATAGTAGGTGCTCTGCAGTACCTAACATTAACAAAGCCAGATATCTCCTACTCAATTAATAGGCTTAGCCAATACCTTGCTAATCCATCTACTACTCATGGACAGCCTGCAAACGGGTATTCAGATATGTCAATGGTACTATGGATCATGGTCTGTATTTTTGCAAGAATCATCATCAATTGCCCTTACAACTTGAAGGCTTTTCATATGCAGATTGGGCTAGAAATCTTGATGACAGAAAATCCACTAGTGGGTAGTGCATGTTTTTAGGTGGAAATCTTGTCTCTTAGAGCTCTAGAAAATAGAAGGTGGTTGCTAGTGTTAGGATTATACTCAATAGCAAGAGTGTAATAGTATATTTGTCAATCTTTTCATATTAATAAAGTGATTTTTGTTTTAACAAATCTTATAGCATTTATAGTTTAATTATTATAATTGTCAAAAGTAAATAATCATAAAGTCAAAAGAGTATAAGAAATAAAGAATTGTTCGTACATCTGGATATGTATGAGGTAGACATAATTCCTTAGTTAGTCTTAAACAATATTCACAACTTAAGATAAAGGTTTGGCGCATTTACCTTGTTAAAGTTGTAGATATTTTTTCTAGCATTTGAGTGAGATCAAATGTGTTATGATGAGACTAAAATCATCAAAGTATAGTGTCTGTGGGCAAAAGAATCTAGTGCACTATGTGCATTGAATAAGATCACAGTGAAATTCTTTATCCAAAACCGTCAGTGGATAAACGTTTTCACTTAAGGACAATCGGAGAGTCTATCTCAATCCTGAGATAAATGATGGACTTATGGCTGCAAGTGTTATCATTTGTACAATTATATAACATAGTTTATCCTCAATGGTTTGGTCGTATTCATTTGTTAATCGATAGAGGACTTCATTTATAGATACGAAAAAGAAAAAGTTCTTTTCTTTTCCATCCTCAGGAATACAATCCAAAGAGAAGGAACCACACTCCTAGGTGATTCACGTTCATTATTGGATTGGAAGATCTTGCGGTTTCATATCGACACAACATCAATCGTCACGTTTAAAAAGATACGATACCTTTTATATGTATGTTAACTAATTAAGGGTTAAGGTCCGCTGTCTTTTAAGGAAAATTTTTATATTATACCAACTAAAATTTTCGCTTCCGCTGCGTGTTTTTCCTACAGCTAGATCTAGTACAGAAACTGAATATAGATCTCTAGCACAAGCAACAGTTGAAATTATTTGGTTAAAAGCCTTGCTGTCTGAACTTCATGTTAGCCTATCTCAGCCTATTGTTCTATAGTGGTGACAACACTGGTACAAGTGCCTTGGCTTACAATCCTGTCTTCCAATTGCGAACAAAACATATTGAAATTAATCTACATTTTGTGCGAGATAAAATTGAGGCTAAAGAGCTTGATATGAGGTATGTACCTACTGCTCAACAAACTGTAGATTTATTAACTAAGCCACTGCCTACCAATCAGTTTTCTTATCTTAAAGCCAAACTAGTCTTGGATAAATCCAAGCTTAGTTTGAGAGGGAATGTTAGACTAAGTGATCAATCTAAATGAGCAATCGAAATAAGCATCAACACATTTAGCTTATCAGTGCTTATCAGTCAAGTTGAAGTGGCTAATTTCTATGTTCTCTCTCTAGGAACATATCAAACACTTTGTGTGTAGTTCCTTGATCAACTTAGTCTCAAACTTCTAGACCTTAACAACTTGACAACTCAGCCTTATGATCATCCAATCAAGACCTTTACAACCTGTCAGCTCAGCCTTCTGATCATCCAATCAGGTTTCGGGTGTTTGCCTACTGAGCTGCAGCTGTATCAGAATTCTCTTACAGCTGCAACTGACTTTCCAACACAAAATGTAAGCTCACAATTCTTGTAAATGATCTCTCATGTATTTATATATAAGTTGAGCTTGTAATCAGAAATCAATCAATGAAGAAAATATTTTCTCTTAATATTATTCTCAAAATAGAAAAGCAATTCTATCTAGCTATTTTTTGTTCTTGTTCTTTCTTCTCCTGTTTAATAGCTGGACTTTCAAGACGTAGTGAGATATGATGATGGACTCTATCTTCAAATCTCTTTTTTAAAATTTTTCTTCTTTTTTAATGCATTTACATTATTTTAAAAAAACGTTTGGATGTCTGAAATTGCTATTATGATTGAAGATATTGTTAATCTCCTAGCAATCTACAATATTGAAGCTATCAGTTTTATCCCTCATTCCGCTAAGTAGAGTGCCCATTCTCTTGCCCAGTTGGGTTGTTCTTTAGTTAATTTCTCTATTTGGCTGGAGGATTTTCCTCCTTCTATTGCGAGTGTAATTTTGCATGATGTTAGACTGGTTTCGGTTTAATGAATGTCCTTTCTTTTCAAAAAAAAAATTTGATGATGTCACGTGACTTCCCTATCTTGCTTGTGGGCATGAGATCAATCTAACAATGATCAGGAGAAAACGGAATCTAGTTAGATTTTTTCGATAACCATATTATATAACAGTATTGTTTATTTTTGTATTATCATTCAAAAATTCATTATTGACTTTGTGAGATCCATTCTGATTTAGACATCGAATAGCTCTTCTCAGGTCAATTGTAATCGTCTCATTGATCATCTCCAACTCAACAGCCACATCAAGTTACTAGAAACTCAAAAGAGAATACTCATTTCTCTAATATATAATTTATTGGCAAGTTATTGTCCAATTTGAACTCTCATTTAACCTAATTGTCATTTACGTATATTTCTCATCTAGATTTGAATTCTAATGGAATAACAACTTACTAAAAAATCAACAGAGCATACCTGTTTCTCCAACAAATTTTTTTTTTTTCATAAGTTCACCTCTACCCAAAAGTTTACATCAACTAATTACATTTCAATGGCAATTGTCTTCTGTATTAGTGCGTTATAGGGCTATTTGAACAAAACTTTGTAACCTTTTATAGTATAAGAATGTATTCTCTTAATTTCTGTATTAGTGCACTTGGTGATTCTTTCATGATTTAAATTTATAGAATGAGCGATTGTCAGTTGTCAATTAGGTTTACTAATTTGTTCATATTTTTACTATATACCAATAATTATTCTTGAATATACGTTATCTTGGTTTTAAAGTTTAAATTAGTTATTCCACTTATTTTATTTTATTGACAATGGAAATATCAACAAAATTAAACCGAACTTACGACTGGAGGGAAGCTTCAGCACAAACTAAAGCTTTTACACATAAAAAAAATAGTAACTTATAAGTAGTAACTTAATATGCATTTTGTGCATTTTCTCTCAAATGTTATGACAAATACACCTACCTATATGACAAGACTAAAGAATAAGTCAAGACATATCAGGAGTCTGGATCTCATCAGGAGTTTAAACAATACGATAGAAGTGAAGACTTATCAGGAGTCTGAATCTATCCCATCAGGAGGAGTTTGAATCTATCTCATCAAGAGTTTAAACAATACAATAATTTAGAGTGTTCCTATCTTATCTCTAAGTTGTTATTATCTTAAATTCAAAGTCTTTTGTTTTCTTTGTAATTCTTCTACTATAAACATCAATAGAGATCATAACACCAGTAATCTGATTTCACAATATTTTATTTACTTCTTTATCATGGTATCAGAGCCAATTAGAGACAAATGTCCAAGAAGAAAAAATGTCTTCACTGCTATCAAACACATCAGACACCGTAGGAACTTTAACCATTCCTAGTGTTTCTAATTTCTCAGCTGTTGAAACCTTTTCACCTTTCGGAGGAAAGCTTAGCCACCCTTCTATGATCAATCTGGATTGCAACAATCATCTTCTTTGGAAATCAATTATTTTTTCTGTTATTCGTGGTTATAAGCTAGATGGCTATCTACTTGGTACAAAACCATGTCCTCCAAAATTTCTTCGTGCCACAACCACAGATAATTATCCTTCACTCAATCCTGCGTATGAAGATTGGGTTATTCATGACCAACTCTTATTGGGTTGGCTGCTTAGCTCTATGTCAGAGTCAATCCTTGCAAAAGGACTTACTACCTCTCATAAGGTGTGGACAAAATTAGAAACTGTGTTTGCTAATCAAAGTATGCCAAATGCATTAAATTACTGGAAACAACTGCAAAGTACAATGAAGGGATCAATGTCCATTGACGAATATCTCACCAAAATGAAAGGCCTTACAGATCAAATGGAGGTAGCGGGACAACCTATCCAAGATTCTGAACAAATTACTATTGTTTTGGCAGGTTTAGATCGTGAATACGATAGTGTGGTTTCTCTAATCACACATCAGAAGACTGTAATTGGCTGGTCTAAAGTAGAAGCTATTTTAATGACTCAAGAGAGTTGCATTGAGCAATTGAATGCCATGAATCAAATTACTGCCAATGTTGCAATAAATCACACCGGCACCAATGGAAAACCTCGTGATCATGGCACCAATTTTAACAATAGAAGGCGATCTGGTGCCAATCCCCGTGGCCACGGAAGATATCAAGGTCACGGAAGTGGTGGTCATGGTGGTGGTCGGTTCCCTGGACATGGACAAAGGCCGACATGTCAAGTTTGTAGGAAGATAGGCCACGTTGCAGCTGTTTGTTATTACAGGTTTGATCAAAACTATAATAACCAAACTTCAGGTACTAACAGCACTCCTCCAAACGCCTCTGCTGCTGCATTCACTGCTACACCAGACATTGTTGGTGACTCGTCTTGGTATACAGATTGTAGTGCGACGAATCATATCACTAGTGATTTAAGTAATCTCATGGTAAATTCTGATTATCGTGGTAAGAAAAAACTTGTTATTGGTGATGGTAGCTCTCTTAATATATTACATACTGGCAACTCCAAATTACACACACTTGCCTCTATTTCGAACCTTAAATAGATTTTGCATGTTCCTGATATAACAAAAAATTTAATCAGTGTTTCTCGTTTAACTGCTGATAATAATATAATTGTTGAGTTTCACTCTGATTTTTGTGTTGTGAAGGACAAGGCAACTCAAAAAGTTCTTTTTTAAGGGAAACTTAAGCATGGATTATATCAACTGGACATGCCTTCCCTATCTCGTTCAAAAGATCAGTCTCATACACATATTTGTTCTGTGCAAACCACAAATCCAAGTTCTGTTACGTCTTCGACCAAGTTATTTTTTCCTTCCGATGTTAGTCAAAATAAAATTTGGCACCAACGTTTGGGCCATCCGTCTAGTTGAGTTTTGTCACTTGTTTTAAAGGCATGTAATGAAAAATTTGCTTCAAATAAATTATTTGATTTTTGTCACGCATGTCAACTTGGTAAGAATCATGCTTTACCTTTTTCTTTGTCAAAAACTCGAATATGTACACCTCTTGAAATAATTCACACTGATCTTTGGGGTCCTGCTCCTATTTCTTCCACTAATGGTTTTCTTTATTATATTCATTTTGTTGATGACTTTACACGTTTTACATGGATTTATCCTTTAAAACTTAAGTCAGATGCTTTGAGGTGTTTTATTCAGTTCAAGAGTTTGGTTGAAAATAAATTTGATAAAAGAATTAAAACAATTCAAAGTGTTTTGAGGGCTGAATATCGCTCATTTGCAAACAAACTTACTCAAAACGGAATTGAATTTTGTCATCCTTGTCCACAAGTTCATACTCCACCAATTTATTCTTCTCTCCGTGTTTTTGGTAGTGCTTGTTATCCCTATCTTCGACCCTATAATAAAAATAAATTTCAGTTTCATTCCTATAAATGTGTTTTTCTTGGATACAGTGAGTCACATAAACGGTACTGGTGTCTTAGTCCCTCGAATCATATATACATTTCACGTCACGTTATTTTTAATGAATGTGAATTTCCTTTTTCATCGGACTGTTTTGAAACTCCGGGACATCTATCTTCTTCATATGTCTTGACTGATTTTAATCCTTCACAAGTTTCTCTTGATGCAGGACTCTTCAAGGATGCTGCTCTTTCATCACAGCAAGGTTTTCGTGATTCTCTACAATTGTATCCCTTATCAGCAGCCTTTTCACCTTCCTCTCATGCTCCATTGCTGCCCACTGTCGACATTGCACCATCTGATCATGCTCCAGCTGCTGCTGCCCCACTTGATCCTTATGATCCAGCTGCTGCCCCACCTCTCTCCTTATCCCATGATCATGCAACAGATGCTGCTCATTTGTTCTTTGATCATGGACCAGCTGCCTCCTTTGATTCCACTCCAGTACCAGCTGTCTCACCATTGCCCAAACCAGCATCTATGTTGCACATTTTACCTCCAGCAGCTATCTCAGCTTTGCCCCAACATGCAGCTGTCTCACCCGAGTGCAGTCAACCAGTTCACTCGCCTATTTCCGTACCTGCACCGGCTTCTCTTTCCCCAGCACCTGCACCCGCTAATTCGTCCACATTGGTACCGTCCTCTTCTCAAAGCATGTGCCACCATCTTCGTCAAGTGTTGCTCCGGTTTTGGCCACAAAATCGCTTTCACTTGTGCCTACACATCCTATGAATACTAGAGGGAAGAATGGGATTTTCAAACCCAAGTCTTATTCCGGTCTTGCCATAGATCCATCAGCATCTATTCCCTTACAATTGATTGAGCCTACTACTGTCAAGTCTGCTTTGTGCATTCCTGAATGGAAGACTGCCATGGATGCTGAATATAAAGCTCTTCAACGTAATCATACTTGGTCTTTAGTTCCACCCTTCGCCTCCTTCAATGTCATTGGAAATAAATGAGTTTTCAAGTTAAAATTGAATCCTGATGGTTCGGTTGCTCATGACAAAGCCCGCTTGGTGGCTAAGGGTTTTCATCAGACTTCAGGTATCAATTTTAAAGAAACTTTTAGCCCTGTTGTTAAGGCCTCCACGATTCATACAATTCTTGCCTTGGCTGTTAGTTTTCAATGGAAAGTTTGCCAACTTGACATCAATAATGCGTTTCTTAATGGAGTTCTCAATGAAGATGTTTATATGGTTCAACTGGAAGGCTATATTGATTCTACTCGTCCAGCACATGTTTGCAAATTACACAAGTCCCTATATGGCCTCAAACAGGCTCTGCGTGCTTAGTTTGATAAGCTCTGGCATACACTTACCCTTTGGGGTTTTCATAATGCAGTTTCTAATAATTCCTTATTTTATTTTAGGTCTGGTTCTACCATTTTAATTCTTCTGGTGTATGTAGATGATATACTCCTTACTGGGAATGATAATCGTCTTATCTCTACTCTCGCACGAGATCTTCACTCTTGCTTTGCTCTCAAGGATCTTGGTGATTTAAATTATTTTCTTGGTGTGGAGGTTTATCGTGATGTTACTGGGATGTATCTCAGTCAATCCAAATATATTCATGACCTTTTACTTCGACATGGTCTAGAACATGTCAAGCCGTGTACTACTCGGGCCGTCCTACGTCCGTCCGTTGCAGAGGGTGAATTTATATCCAATCCCGCTCTATATCGCAGTGTTGTAGGAGCTCTACAATATCTAACATTTACATGGCCTGATATTGCTTTTATTGTTAATCGACTTAGTCAGTATCTTCAATCTCCTACTATGTTACATTGGCAAGCAGTGAAAAGAGTACTGAGATATTTAAAAGGTTCAATTAATTAGGGACTCCATTTTAAACCAAGCACACTGGTGGATTTGGTTGGTTACTGTGATTTAGATTGGGCTTGCTCTCCCGATGATCGACGATCAGTGGCTGATTACTGTGTTTTTCTTAGTGAGAACCTTGTATCTTGGTCCTCAAAGAAACAACATGTGGTTTCTAGATCAAGTACAGAATCTGAATATCGTGCTCTATCTCATTTGGCTACTGAAATTACTTGGTTTAAATCTTTATTAGGTGAACTACAAATTCCATTGCCCCGGTGTCCAATTGCTTGGTGTGATAACATGAGTGCAGGTGCATTAGCTGCTAATCCCGTCTTCCATGCTCGCACTAAACATATTGAAGTTGATGTTCATTTTGTGAGAGACATGGTGCGTCGTCATGCTTTGGATGTTCGATATGTTCCGTCTTGTGATCAAATTGCGGATTGTTTGACTAAATCTCTTACATTCTCACAGTTTGACTATCTAAAAAGCAAACTTGATGTGATCTCATCACCCTTACGTTTGAGGGGGAATGATAAGACTAAAGAAGAAGTCAAGACTTATCAGGAGTCTGAATTTATCCCATCAGGAGGAGTTTGAATCTATCTCATCAGGAGCTTAAACAATACGATAATTTAGAGTTTTCCTATCTTATCTCTAAGCTGTTATTATCTTAAATTCAAAGTCTTTTGTTTTCTTTGTAATTCTTCTACTATAAACATCAATAGAGATCATAACACTAGTAATCTGGTTTCACAGTATTTTATTTACTTCTAAACTTTATCTCCATAAGACAGATTTTATACTATAAAAGGTTCAAACTTTAATTCTTGGTAATGTGTCGTTTTTAGTATAAAAATCTTTTTATAGTATGAAAATCTTAACAATAATTAGTATATTAGGATAATGGATTCTTATACTATAAAAGGTTTATAAAGTTTTGCTTAAATGGCTATATAAAGTACGTATGCATGCAGAAGACAATTGTCATCAAAATGCATTTAGTTGACATGAACTTTAGGATAGAGGTGAATTCAAGTCGGATAGCAACTTGCCAAAAAAATTATAGGAGATCGAGTATTCTTTGTTGATTGTCTAGGAAGTTGCCTGTAAGACTGATTTTTAGATTACAAAAGTTTTAAACTTTAATAAGAAACTCTAATTAAAATTTTAAAAATTTATCTTTTGGATATTGTCAATATTGCACGTTGCTTGACAAGATGTGGTTGTTCTAATGGTATAATCTCATATTTATACATTGAGGTTGTGAATTTGAGTCATGTCCTCATTCCCTAAATTCCGAATTATTGTAATAGTTAATATATATATTGCAAATTGTTTGGATAACCAAGATGACCACAAATGAGCTGGTTACTTTATAACGCAATTGCCACTAAATTGAAATTGGTTGGCGAACTGAATTATGGATTGTTTTCCTTTATGAGAAGTGTTAGTAGCAGTCGCTTTACAGTCTCCACATATCGCTCATCCAGTGCGACATGTGGCGTTAGTTTATTTTTTTTTCAACTTTTATAAACAATTTCACTTTAATCCTCATATATATATTTTTAATTTTATGACCCTAAATTATTATAAATTTATCAATTTAATCCATCTAATCAAAATTTTAATGGTATAACGTAAATGAAATTCAAAATTATTTGATATCAAAATTAAAAAACTAAAAGTAAGAAAAAAATTGATAATAACTAAAATTTAAAAATTAAACAAATCATTAAAATAATTATCAAAATTATTTGCATATTTATTATTTTATATAAATATAAATACAAAAATAATTTGAAAAATAAATAGGTGGCCTCCACGAGGAAGCTTGGAGACGTCGCTTCCTCAGATGGCAATAGTTTTTTAATAAAAAATTATTTTGTATATTTTTATGGGCAATTATCAATTGAATCCCTAAATTTTGACAAATTATGAATTTCTTAACGCATTTTGCTTTATTGGTACTCATAGGTCTTAAGTTTTCATAAATGTATCAATTTATTACTTCTAGGAGTCAACCATCAGTCAAACTTAATGGTTCCAAGAGTATTTTCTCTTTAAACCTATATACGTGTCAACACTAAATTTTTTGGTGAAATAACATACCTACCTATAGTTAAAAATTTAAATAAATTAAATTAAGAAAATTTTAAATTGAATCTGAGATCCATCCATCAATTTTGATTGCCTGCTGAGATCTAATCTGGATCTCCACCAAGAACAAATTAAAAAAAAATCAATTTTTTTTTCTGCTCTTGATGTGAAGGTCCAATCTGGATCTCTATCAAGAACATAAAAAAAAATAGAAATTGAATCTCAAGGCGATGGAGATCGATCTCCATCGCTGGAGATTTGAGCTTCGCAATATTTTTTTTTTTTTTTCTGTTTCTAGTTTATTGGGTCTCCAGTATGATCTCCAGACCCAGCGACCTCTAATGATGGAGGTCGCTTCATCTCCAGCAATAGAGATCGATCTCCATCGCTAGAGATTCCTTGAACCAGTATTTTTTTTCTTCTTTCTATTCTTAGTTTGCTGGGTTTGGAGATCATACTGGAGAACATAAATTATTTATTTTTAATTGTTCTTTTTAAAAAAAAATTATCATTTTAATATTATCTCTATCGTCCATCAAAATTGATAGACGGCGGAGATCCATTTAATTTTCTAATTTTATTTTTAAAAAACTAATATAAAATGACCATATTACCCTTCTAATTATTAAATAATTAACATCTTTTTAAAAAATTGACAGTAAAATTATAATTTTAACTCATTTAAATAGAGTCAAAGGCAAAACTATCTTTTTAATATTTTCTATTGATTTCATTATTAAAAATGAGGAGCCAAATTGATACATTTATAAAAACTTAGAACTCACGGGTATTAATAAAGCAAACTGCATTAAAAAATTTATAATTCCTTAAAATTTAGGAACTAAATCAATAATTACCCTCTTTCAATAGTATTTAATTACATATGAAAAAAATAAGAGGTATATGTGTCAAAATATAGTATAATAACATGTGTTACAATTAGGAGGTTAAATACGTCTTTCAATGTCAATATCCTATTATTTAGAGGTAAAACAATCCATTTTGAGTTTTATTTACGTTAAACCATTAAAATTTCGATAATATGGAATAAATTGATAAACTTTTAATAATTTAGGATCATAAAACTAAAAATATAAACATGGGGACTATATATGGAACCAAAGGAATGACATGTGACGACTGTGCTGCACCAGTGGCCTATTCCTCTTTTCTTTATATCACACACATTTGACATTTCTATTGGAATATATATTTTTGAAAAAAATCTGAATATAATTAATATATTAACAAAATATGTTCTCACTATGAAAGGTTTATAAAGTTTTATTCTGACATACGCACTACTTGTTCAGAAGATAATTGACATAAAAATTAAATAGTTTATATGAATTTTAAGTGGTGAATTAGCTTATTAAAATCTTATAAGAAAAATAATATTCTTGTCTTGTCGAATGACCTGAAAAAGCTCTCTAATGTCTAAGTCAAAATGAATCTCAACAAGTCAATTATCATTCTGCAAATGATAATACAAAGAATAAATACAACACTTTATATAATATGCTTAAAATGTCCATTTACTCTTAAAATAATCAATTTAAACTAATAAATAATAATACAATTTAATTAAAAAATCAAAACTTTTTCAAAAAAAAAAAAACAAATTCAATTGGGCCAGTTTGTAACATGAAGCTATCAGTTTTATATCTCCATTGTGATTGAAGATATTGTTAATCTCCTAGTCATTTTGTAACATGAAGCTATCAGTTTTATATCTCGTTCCGCTAATCGGAGTGTACATTCTGTTGCCCAGTTGGATTGTTCTTTAGTTAATTTCTCTATTTGGCTGGAGGATCTTCCTCCTTCTATTGCGAGTGTAATTTTGCATGATGCCAGACTCCTTTCGGTTTAATGAATGTCCTTTCTTTAAAAAAAAAAAAAAATTGGATGATGGCAATGTTTTATCGGACAATTTTTTTTGTTTTTTAATTAAAAAATAAGTTATTAGTTCTAGGGTTTATTATAAATTTTAGTTTAAAAAAATTAAAATAACTATTTTACCTCTAGCCATTTAGTCAACATCATCTCTATTAGGGTTTAACTAACGGAATAAAGGTTTCTGCATTTAAGTGGGTAATGGGGATTTCTGCATTTAAGTGGGTTTGTTGAATATAAGCCTTTAGTGAAAAACACACTTTTAAGTTATTGCAATTAAACTATGTATTATTCTTTTGTCCTTACAATCCAAACTAAAATTAAACGACTAATAACCACGTTGTAAATATACCGATATTGTGTAATAGCATGGCCCATATTTATTTATTTTTAAAATTTAATAAAAAAATTATATTTAATGTAATAAACAATAATATTTTTAAACTCTAATTGTGAGGACATAATTTTTAATTTGGCTTATTCCTATGTGAAAAAACCCGCTTGTAATTTAGTTGCATAGTTAGTCCGGCTGTGAATTCACACTTCAAGTGAAACAACTTTGCAAACATCGCCATCATCTTTAAGGGATTTCACTAGGCGCACACATGTACACAACATATTTGTCCCTGCATTGTTGGTCTATTTGTCGCATGCAAGCTCAGTTCATATATTGTGATTGCATGTTGATTTGTGTAAATCATTTTCCTTGTTGGAAATGTTCATGCTCGAGCTTCTAGCTCTTAGTGTAGGTTAGTACGAGTTCTTAGCCTCTGATAAACCATGTTGTTTCTCACTCGTGACCCCTATATGCAACCATGCACTCGTGAGTGGCTAATCGCAGGTTCAGCTAATCTTCACTGGTTGGAACTCGCAACCTTACAATGCGATCCCCTAATCGCGGGTTGCCTTATGGGTTCAAATTAGAGAATTTGGCTCTGATTCACGATGGAGTGACGCAACCATTTGGTCATGTGTTTTGCTCGCGAGTTATAGACTAGTGAGCTCTGGTTAAATTTGTGACCCTATATCGCATGCATATGCTCGCAAATCCAGACGAGTGAGTTCTTGGTTTGGACTGCAATACATGGGTGCAACTGTATGAATGAATGACTGGATCACAGGTGCTAGTAGGGCATGTTGTGACCTTTTGATAGTGAAAGAAAGTCGTGGTTAGTTTCTAAATCTTGATGGTTCTAACTTGCGACCCAAGGTTGCGACCTCTTGGTCGCGAGTCGTGGTCGTGATTTCCTCCTCATTAAAGATTCTTTAAGTGGAAATCTTGATCCCCTATAAATAAAACCACTTTCTCTTGGAAACCCTATTTGTGTTTTTCTGATTTTTCCGAAGAGACCGGATGAATATTATCTTTTAAAAGGCTCTATACCTTTACACACACTCTCTCTCTCCCTCTCACAAACTCTAGACCCACCACGCGCTCCATGTGCTAAGATTTCTTGGGTTTTCTTTTCATTTGGTTGTCATGTCAAAGTAAATACTTGTCTTCATCTTAAGTTTTTATTTATTTCATTTGAGACCTTATTTAAGTTAGGTCTTGGTTATTGAAAACTCATTTATGAAGGGTTAGTCATTTGACTAGGTTTTTATTGCATATCTTTGTAAACCTAGAAAGTGTATTTTGTTTAGTCTAGCTTTCTATACATTAAGCATGATTCACTCATGTCATTCACTTAGATTTTGTTGAATCTCTTCAAGAGTTAAAGTCTTGGTATCTGAAGGTGTCTAATAGTCAAGACCCACTATAAAAGCCCTACAATAGAAGTGGACTAATTAAGTAAACTTGAGGGTGTAACTAGATTATCATATAGTGGTTTCCACGCAAAAAATCGAGTGTACAACCTCACTATCCCTTACTCGATTTATTTAATTATTTCCACAATAATTGTTTGGGGTGTTAAAACTTTTTAAGTCACCCCACTCTAGGTTGTTAGGACAAGTGTAACATCCCTAATTTTGCATTCATATGAAAAGTATTGTTGAACTAATATTGAGTATGTGAATGTAATATTTATGATTTGAAGGGGTGGAAAATGTAATTAAATGTACCAATTGGAACGGTCGAAAACAATGCGTTCCAAAACAGGGCACGAAGAAAAGGGTGAAAAACTGGACAGTGTGCATCGCGACCAGGCTCGCGACCAGCGCTCGCGATAGCTGCTCGCGATGAAAATGGCAAAATTGGACCAGTGAGAATCGCGACCAGAGCTCGCAATAGCTGCTCGCGATGAAAGGGCAAAATTTCTACCAGTGAGTATCGCGACCGAGCGTGTAATACATCCTTCCGATAGATTGTACTATACCCGTACAGGTATTGTAATATATTTTTCCAGAATTGATTGTACGGTACTATAATGGAATTTATTGGATGGATCCGGAAAGTTTTCGAAAAAGGGTATCAGAGACTTGAAAAATATCTGGAATGGTTTCAGATGATTAATAAGGTTCCATAAGTATATGAGAAATTTAAATTATAAGTTTTGGTGAATATAGTGAAGATTTCCATAAATTGGAGTATTAAGAATATTTATTGGAAGTCAAAATATATTTTTATGATACGAAATTGTGATTTAATTAATTGATAGAAAAGTAAATTGAAATGGATTTTTGTGGAAAAGAGTTAATGGATTGTTATGGATTAAATTGTAAGTTATAAGATTGTGGATTAAATTCATGTGATTAAATTGTATATTGGTGGTTATGTTATAATTTTAAAATGTGAAGGGGCAAATTTCAATTAGAGATAAGTAATATAAAATAATATAATATAATATATATATATATATATATATATATATATATATATATATATATAGTAGTGAATCAGAAAATTGAGAGAAGAAAAACAAAAATGAAAAACAGAACAAGAGAGGCGGTGGAGGAGAGAAGAAAGAAAAGAAAAGAAAGAAAAGAAAGAGAGGAAAGAAGAGAGAGTAGCGGCTGAAGAGAAGAAGAAGAGAAGAAAGAAGAAGAAGAAGAAGGAGAGAGCTTCGGCTGGAGAAGGAAGAAGAAGAAGATGAGCAGTGACCGGAGATGGGAGGAAGAGGAAGAAAATAGGTCCAGAAAACAGAGCAGTAACCAAAGAAGAGAGCCGCTGTCCAGCTGAGAGAAGAGAGGAAGAAGAGAGAAAAAGAAGAAGAAGAGAGAAAGGAGAAGAAGAGGCAGCAACTGAAGGAGAAAGAAGAAGAGGCAGCAGCGGGAAGAAAACAGAGGACAGAAAACGTGAGAGAGAAAGAAAGGAAAAGAAAGAGAAGAAAAGAGAAAGGGAGAAGAAGAAGTTCTCGTTCAGCAAGAAGAAGAAAAAGAGGATTTGGGTAAGTGAATTATGAAGTTGATTGGGTTGGATTTTGATAAAATTGTTTGTGTCGTAGAATTAGTAATTGATATGTGATGAAATTGAATTGATTATAGGAATTGATTGAGTTTGAATTTCGTTTGAAATTTTATTGTTGAATATAAAGTGAAATTGATTGATGGGTTTTGTGATTTTAGTGTTTGATTTGAGTATTTGGTAGTGTTTTATTTGAAATTAATTTAATTGGAGTTGATTAGAATGAAAATCAAGAAAATTAGTAAGTAAAGAATTGGGGATTTGATGATTTTGAGTTTGAATTGTTAAATTGAGTAATTTGAGTGTTTTTGAGTTAATTGGTGGTATGAATTTGGAATCATTAAGTAAGAAATCAAAATGATTCTCAAATTGGTGAATTATATTATGAGTTTTGTTGTGATGTTGTGTTTGGTGGTTGATAAGAGTTGTAGAAATTGTTTAAAATAAAATTGAATCATTAGTTTTGAGAATTTTTGAAATTAAATTCGAAATTTAAGTTCTAAGTAGTTTAATCGAGTTTAATGAAGTTGAATTTGATGTTGTTAAGTGAAAGAAATTCACTTATGTTAAATTGACGAAGATTAGTATGAGAAATTGTGTAGAAATTGAAATTGATAGTATACAGAATTCGATTTATGGGTAATTAATTATTAGAAA
Source organism: Xanthoceras sorbifolium (assembly GCA_003430845.1). NCBI lineage: Eukaryota > Viridiplantae > Streptophyta > Magnoliopsida > Sapindales > Sapindaceae > Xanthoceras > Xanthoceras sorbifolium. Next base: position 6,020,113 of record CM010614.1, on the reverse strand, counting down.
TTGTATTTATATGATTGTGATACAAATTGGTGTTTAGAAAATAAAGTAAATATGTTGGATTATGATATATGAGATTCGATTTAAGAAAAATTGAATGATTCAATGTATATATAGTTATATGTTATAGTATAGTAACGTAATTTTTAGTGGATTAAATGTAATTGATTTTGTGAGAATAGAAGAAATTGAAGAATAAAGTGTTAAATATGCTAATTGAGTTCTGTATTAGTTGTTATATTTATATTAATGATTTATTTGGAAATATATTACTTTAGGGAGAAATCTTCATAGTATGGGAGAAAAAGAAATATTATGGAAAGACAAGAATTGTATTGAGACAAAGGAACCAGAGCACCAAGCCTAGAGAAAACCAGAAACCTGTGAGTGTTAAACTATTTTAAGCAAAATTATATTTTTAGTTGAAATATACTTTAGAATGTTTCCAAGTGTAATTTAATTATTTGTGATTTTATATACACATTTATTTACTTACATGTGGTTCATAATTTAAATAGAATTTATGCTTCAATATATTTTAATTGAAGTATTTTTACATCTCATAAGTTTAGAATTTATATTCAATAATAGAAATATGTTTTTTTTATATATATATCACATGCTTTTTGATTAAAAGTTAGTTTTCAAAGTAAAGAAAATAGTTTTCAAACCATGGATACCCATTTATTATCAGAATTTATCAGAATTATCAGAATTTATCAGAATTAGACCCGGCCGGTACATCCCAATTGTGTGTGGCAAGTTAAGGGGGGATAGTCCGCTAACTCCAGGGGGGTTGAGTCTATCAGAGTCTGTCAATCGCCCACAAATTGGGGTGTTGTCTCGCTATATGTTGCGACGCAGCATACCGCACATAAACAGTGAGATGTCTTTTATCAGAATATCAGAAGTCACCAGTGTGGCATCAGATTAGTCGCCTGGTGACACCCTCCATATGGTACGGCGCCAGTTGGGTCGTCCTATGGAGTATCAGTTATCAGAGAAGGGTTCCATGGGTTTTATCAGAAAAGTATTATCATAAAGGTTTATCATAAAGGTTTTATCAGAATAAGTTTTCATAAAAGTTTATTATCAGAAAAGTATTTTATCAGAAGAGTATTATCAGAAAACTATATTATTAGAAAAGTTTAATCAGAGAAGTTTCATCAGAAAAGTATTTTTAATAAAGTATATTCTTTTGGCTTTTCAGTTTTCAGAAAAGTACATTATTTCAGCATTTCAGTTTTTAGAAAAAATATATTATCTCAGTATTTCAGTTTTCAGAAAAGAATATCATATTAGCTTTTCAGTTTTCAGAAAAATAAGAGAGTATTAAATCAGTTTTCTAGTTTTCGGAAATTAGATTTCAGAATAGTTTTCTGTATAGATTTCAGAACAGTTTCCAGAAAATAGATTTCAGTTATCTTCTCAAATTAATTTATTAGAAACAGATTTATATTCTTTTCAGATTTCAGGGAGGTTAATAGAAAAAGAATTAAAGTTTATTTAGAAACTAATAACACTCACTGAACTCCTTTAGCTCATTATAGTTTTATGCTTTTAAACCAACCTCCCAGGTACAGGTATAGGTGCAGATGTTGCAGGGACGCCCAGGATCGACAGGACCAGTCAGAACATTGCTGTGACAGTTCAGAATTAAGTTTAATGTTTCAATTGAAATAATTATGTAAAGTTTATAATTTGATATTGTTTTTAGCGCATAAGTATTTTATTTAAAGAATGGATTTATTTGTTCTTGATAACTATTTATTCTAATATTTCAACTGCTTGAATTGTGATTGTTGAGATGGACCAGAGGTCCATAGTAGTTGGGATTTGGAATTTTATAGAAGTGTTAAAGTTTTTATGCAGGTCTCCAAGATTTGGTAATCTCAGAAAAACAGAGGAGACTCTGCCAAAATTTCATAAAGTGGTTTTGTATAAAAAAAAAAAAAAAAATTCTTACTCAGATTTTCAATTAAAAGAAATGGCTTAGCTTCACGGAAGCCTTTCAGCGGGGCAAGCCTCGACTGGGAAGCTACCGTAGAGTGCCAGTAGGCTACATAATGGGAGATAGTAGGTTAGGGGCCTGTCAGAGCGACGCGACCACCGCTCGCGATACGCGGTCGCGATGGCCCAAAAATTTTAAAAAAAAAATAAAGCACCGAGTGATGAAGCGGTGCTCTTCAATTAAAGAAAGAGAGAGAGAGAGAGAGAGAGAGAGAGAGAGAGAGATAGCAGAAGCTCTCAAACAAAGCAGAACAGAACCAGAACGGGAGAGAAAAGAAAGAAGAGAGAAAAGAGGAGAGAGAGGAAAGAAGAAGAAGAAGAAGAAGAAGAAGAAGAAGAAGAAGAATTGGAAGAAGAAAAGAGAAGGAGAAGAAGGAAATGAGGAAGGAAAGGGTATCCAGGTTCGGTGTACACTAGTTTTCGAATTTTCAATTTTCCAGAATATTTCGGATTGATTGAATTTGATTAATTTTGAGTTATTTGAATTATATTGATTATAGTTTATAGTTTGAAATTGATTTTGGAATGATTTGAATTGCAAATTCTCGAAATATAGTTTATATTCGAAATATTGATTGTGAATAATATTATGAATTGATTTTAATACGTTTTGATTCTAATATTGTTATGGAAATATATTCTTGAAGGTAATTTTAATTATATAATATTTGTGAAATGTATCGAAAAATGATTTTGGGGCATTTTGATTCGATATGGAATTATGAAATACGTTTGAATATATTTTTGGCTTGCTTTGATATGATTCTTGATTTTAAAAAAATATTCATATATTTCCTTTATATGATATTTGATGAAATTTGAATTTCAAATATATATATATATATATATATATATATATATATATATATGTATCGATATGAATAATTTGAAAGTTAAATTCGAGGATTCTGAAAGAAATGAAAATGTTGACATTGGATTTGAGAAAAAGTTTTGTGAAATGGCTCTAATGTATATGAACATAGACATAGATATAGGAGGTTGACATGTCAATTGGGTTTTTGTCTAAACAGTACTGTGCCGATATACTCTTATGCACCACCCTATGGATAGTGCAGGCCCCACGTGCCGGTCCTAGGGTAGGGAGCTTTGATCAGTATATGCCACCCTTTAGATGTACAGGCCCCAAGTGCCAGTCCTAGGGTTCTGAATTCTGCTATGGGACATTTACAGCGGGTGATTCCGTTGGTGTTCCATTCTGATCTGATGTTCGGCGGGTAGCCCCTTTTGTGTGTCCGATGCCGAACAACCCGTAATCCAGTCCGATAACTTATGTTATGTATGTCAGGAGCCTAGTATGAAAACTGATTTGTTATATGAAAGCATTTGAGAAATTATGAAGATTTTGTCTGTTGATTGATTTTGAATATTGTATTTGTTGAGTATATGATTTGATTTAACATGAGCCACATATATGATTTAATTATATGTGATTTATATTTTTATCGAAAATAGATAGAATTATTTGATATAGTATATTTGTATATACAATTTTGTGTACATCCACTAAGCAATCTGCTTAGCGTGTTGAGTTTTCTCACACGTAGGTAACAGAGGTTCCAAGGGAGACAAAGAGAAAGAAGAGTAGAGACTGCAGAAGGAAAGTCCGGAGTCACATCGGTCTTACATATATTTTGGTAGTCCTTTTGTAATAAGTCTATATGTTTTGATACATCATGCATATACAGAAAATGTTTGTATATATTTGAAGAAATTCCGCTGTGTAAATATTTTATTATATGTTTATGATATTTGAATATATATATATATATATATATTATCTTTTGATAAATTGATTTGGCAAGTCGCACTAAATTTGGAAGGGTGCGCAAAAGTGATTTAAGAATTTAGAAGTGTTGATTTTTATAAATTTTAACTGTAAACAGGTTTTGGAAAGTCAGAAAAACAGAGGAAACTCTAACAAGATTTTTAGACATTTATTTGAACCATTTTCAAATGCTTTTAATATAGTTTTAAATTATAGTTATATAAAAGTAAAAGTTAGATTTCGGTATATAGTAGCGCTCCCTAATTCGGTCCGAGTGGATTAGGTCAGGGGGTGTTACAACAAGTATAACGGAAACTTTCATTAATTTATAAATTATTTTAGAACATTTTTTGTTCCTTTGTTATCAATATTGTAGAGACCAAATTTCTCCATTCAATAAAGAGGCAACATGGCAAAGAAAATATATCAAATGTTTGTCAGCTGGCATAAGAGTTTAATGATTAATGAGCAAAAATTGTATTGGTTAATTGGAAAAAGATTTTAGAAATTGACTGACGTGGCAAATTATGTGTGTCGCGTGACTTGCCTATCTTACTTTTGGGGCATGAGAGCAATCTAACAATGATCCGGAAAAAATTGAATCTAGTTAGATTTTTTTGTTAAGCATATTATATAACAGTATTGTTGTTCATCTTTGTATTATTATTCAAAAAGTCATTACTGACTTTGTGAGATCCATTCTGATTTAGATATTGAAGAGCTCTTCTCAGATCAATCGTTATCGTCCATTGATCATCTCCAATTCAACGGCCACATCAACTTACTAGAAACTCAACAAAGAATACTTATTTCTCTATTATAATTTATTGGTAAGTTATTGTCTGATTTGAACTCTCCTTTAACCTAATAGTCATTAACGTATACTTCTCATCTAGAATTGAATTCTAATGGAATAACAACTTTTACTAAAAAATCAAGAGAGCATACTTGTTTCTCCAACAATTTTTCTCCTTAAGTTGCTGCCTAACGTAAGTTCACCTCTACCCTAAAGTTTACATCAACTAATTACATTTCAATGGCAATTGTCTTCTGTATTGGTGCGTTATAAAGCCATTTGAACAAAAGTTTGTAAACCTTTTATAGTTTAAGAATTTGTCGAACCAGTAGAAGAGACTCTATTAATTGGCATAAGAATCAAATGACTGATGAGCAAAAATTGTATTGATCAATTGGTAAATGATTCTAGAAATTGACCGACAATGTAAATCACGTGTCATGTGACTTGCCTATCTTACTTTTTGAGACATGAGATCAATCTAACAATGATCCGGAAAAACGAATCTAAAGAGATTTTGTTGTTAAGCATATTAAATAACATTGTTGCTGTTTATCTTCGTATTATCATTCACAAAGTCATTATTGACTTTTTGAGATATATTCTGATTTAGACATCATAGAGTTCTTTTTAGGTCAATAGTCATCGTCTCGTTGATTATCTCTAACTCATTGGCCACATCAACCTATTAGAAACTGAATAAATAATATTTATTTCTCTTATATATAATTTATTGGTAAGTTACTATCCGATTTGAATTCACCTTTTCCCTTGAGTTTTCTTTGTTTATCTCAGCCAACTAGCTCTGCTAATAGTGGCAGAACCCATTCCCTAAAAAAAAAAAAATTAAAAATATTCTCAAAAATTTATCTCCATTGATGTATTCAAAACTCCCTGTATATTCACAGCTGCAAGCATCCATGAAAAAGACAAACTAACACATACGCGCAACAAAAGAAATCAACATGAAATTGAGATAAAAGTGTTGAACATAAATATATGTCTGACTGTTCAGACTCAAAAAAGAAAATGTGCCGAGAATATGAGAACATCGTTTTCATACAAAATTGAATTCATTCGTAGAATATAGTTTATTGGAATGAATTTAGCTCTACCACATTCTCTCATATCACTTTATCAAGGCAACAGAATATAGATGCAAAATTCTAACAAAGTTCACTACGAAATTATGGGAAAATTGCACAAACTCCTCCGAGTTTAGGTAATATTGCACTAATAAGATTTTTTAGTAGAAGGAGAGGAAGAATAAGTGTAAGAGAAGTAAAGTTTATTTATTTTCTGAATACAAAACATGTACAGCAAAAGCTCTATTTATAGGCTGCAAGAAAGACTTGCAAACTAAGAAGAAAAATGCCAACGGTAACAGTGCAACAATTTGCTAAAGAATAGGCCAAATTGCTAAAGAATAGAAAGACCACTAACAAAGCTTGACTAAGTCTAACTTGACTAAGTCCAACAACTAACCATGCAAGGGAATTAAACTCATCATTCCATCCCCCTTTAAGCGTCTTTGTCCTAAAGGACGAAGGAAGGGTAACCACCTGAGAACCGCCAATAATTTTCCCATGTCACATCTTCAGGAGAACTACCAACACATTGGATCAGAATTTCTTTTCGAGGTCAATATTTACCTTTTTGGATAATCCTGGTAGCAAGCACAGCTACTGGATAAGGGACAATGTGATCTTCAAGAATGTCTACTATTGTAGAGGGAATGGGGTTTCCAGGCAGAATAGTGCCGGTATAAGGTCGAGGGAGGCTGACATGGAAAACATTGAGTTTGAGAGCCAGGGGGTAACTCCAGGCGATATGCCACCGGACCAATGCGAGCTAGAATTTTGAACGGACCAAAGAAACATGGTGCCAGCTTCTGCGAGGCTCACTGCACAATGGAAAGTTGCTGGTATGGTTGGAGGCACAGATAAACATAGTCACCCACGGCAAAACTTACGTCTCGACGGTGTCGGTCAGCCAAGCTTTTCATACAATCCCGAGCCATCTGTAAGTTGCAGCGTAAATCATTGAGGATCGATTCTCGACTGCGCAAAAATTCATCGACAGCAGCTATCTTCGTGGTCCCTAAGACATAGGAGAGTAAATTTGGTGGGAGAACTCCATACACGGCCTCAAATGGAGAAACCTTGGTAGTTGAGTGTGTAGAAGTATTGTAGTTGTATTCGGCCCAAGGTAGCCACTCTATCCATTTGTGCGGGTGGTTGTTGATAAAACAACGTAAATATTGCTCGAAGGTTCGGTTGACGACTTCAGTCTGTCCATCCATTTGAGGATGGTAGCTGGAGCTCATGTGTAAAGTGGTTCCTTGGAGTTGGAACAGGGTCTTCCAAAATGAGCTGAGAAAGACCTTATCTCGGTCACTTGTGATAGAGAGTAGAATGGCATTGACTCGCACCACCTAATTAATGAAACCTTTTGTTATTGTAGCTGCCATGAAGGGGTGCTTCAAGGGTGAGATGATTTACTATGACCATTATGACAGCATAACCTTCGGCAGAGGGAAGGCCTTCAATGAAGTACATCGAGAGCTCCGTCCAAATTCCTTCTGGTATGGGTAGGGGCTGAAGGAGGCCAGCTGGACGTTCAGAGTCATTCTTGCAGTGTTGACATACATTGCATGCTTGAATCCAGTGCTTTATCGATTTATGCATGCCCTGCCAAAAAAAAAAGATGATCGAATTCGAGTGAGACTTTTTTATAACCAAAGTGTCCTCCAGTCGGTGAGGCATGATTATCAGATAAGATCCTGGAATCAGTGTTGAGGTGGGACTTAATAAGAGCTTGTTGCATTTGTACCAAACATTATCGCATCGAAGATAAATATTGGAAGTTGAATTTGGGTCAGTTTGAAACTAATGATAATATGGGTCTACTTGGCATTTTTGTTTAAGCATGTCCCACCACCCAAGTATGGCTATAGAGATTGCATGCAACTTTAATTCGGCGATGCGCAAAAGGGCATCTACGCCTTGATTTTTGGCTCCTTGTTTATATTGAATCACATAATCATATCCCAGAATTTTTGGAAGCCAACGCAACTGAGTCGGAGGTAGAAAGGTTCTTCAATCACATAATCCAACAAAAACTTCAAGCTTCTTTGATCAGTACGTACAATGAACGGTTTGCCCAAGAAGTATGGTCTCTACTTATGGATTGCCTTAACGATCGCAAACATTTCTTTGTCATATGTAGAAAGGTTTAGCACATTACCTTTCAACGCCTCACTTTAGAACGCAATGGGTTGCTCCTCTTGTAACAGAATAGCTCCCAATCCGGTTCCGCAGGCATCGCATTCGATAACAAATAGTTGGGAAAATTCAGGTAGTCGTAATATGGGTGGGGTAATGAATGTCTACTTGAGCTATTGGAAGGCAACTGCTGCCTCAGGACCCCACTGAAAGCCTTCCTTGGAGAGTAACCGGTTGAGAGGAGCTGCGATACTTCTAAAACCTTTGATGAATTTTTGGTAGTACCCTGTAAGGCCAAGGAATCCCCTTAAGGATTTTAAAGAGGTAGGTGTTGGCCATTGGACAACTGCATCAATTTTTGCTGGATCCACCCCTACTCCTTTGTTTGAAATAATGTGTCATAAATACTCAGTTTGAGTAACTCCAAACCGACACTTGCTCTTTTTGGCGACCAGATGATTTGTTTCCAATAGGCTTAACACAGTTCGAACATGCTGTAAGTTCTCCAACTAAGACCTGCTGTAAACTAAAATATCATAAAAAAAACAAGAACAAACTTTCTGAGATACGGTCGAAAAATATCATTCATCCCTCACTCGGATTTGATGATAACCGGAGCGGAGGTAGAGCTTGGAGAAATAAACTGCCCTACGGAGTTTATCGAGTAACTCATCAATGACTGGAATCAAAAAGCAGTCTTTAATAGTTGCTTGATTGAGGGCCCTGTAATCAACACAAAACTGCCAGCCTCCGTCAGCTTTTTTTACCAATAGTACTGGGAAAGAAAAAGGGCTCGTACTCGGTCCGATTATGTCTTCCGCTAGGAACTCTTGCACTAGTCTCTCAATTTATGCCTTTTGATAGTATGGGTAACGATAAGGCCTTACGTTGATGGGGCTTGGATTGTCCTACAGTGATTCGATGATCTTAGGGACATTTGGGAGGCGACCCAGATGGAGTGGTGAACACGGCTACGAACTCGTCCATGAGGGCTGCCATATCTGCGAGAAGAGACTCGACTGAGGAGTCTTGTTGGAGTGTTACTGGAACCGGAGTTATTGCGAGGAAGTACCCTATGCCATTAAGGTGGAGAAGTTCCTTCCCTCGTAAAGGTTCAAGTGCGGTATGTTGAAGGCCTCTAAACATGAAGGGCTGCCCGTAATGTTAGAAAGTCTGGGTCAGATTTTTGTAATCCATTTCTACAGTGCCAAGAGTCGCAAGCCAATGCACACAGAGCACTACTTGACAGGAGGCGACTGGCAGCACATATGAGGTTATTCTGGATAATTAAAGTGAGTGAAACATCTCTCTATGCAGTCAATTATTTTGTGATTTCCTACCACTACTTGAAAGGTGCCATCTAGGACAATTGGAAGTCCCAATTTGGAGACCAAGGGTTGATCGTTAAAATTGTGCGTACTTCCCCTATCAATAAGTATCACCACCTCTTTTTGCCTCAAGGTTCCTTTGACTCGAAGGGTTCTCGGATGATTAGCTTCTGCGATGGCGTGGAAGGAGATTTCAGGACATGGCTCGGAAGGAGAGGTCTCAACTAAGAGAGTGGCTTCTTCATTGTCTTCTTCAGGTGAGTAATCTTCTATCATGAAGAATTGAGGGTGTTGACTTCGATGACCTGGGATGAACTTCTCATCACAATAAAAGCACAAACCTTTCTCCCTTCTTTCGAGGGCCTCCTGGCTGGTAATGCGGCGTACAGTTGTGGCCGAAATGGAGCCGCCCAATTTGGAGTTTGGGAGTGGCCCGAGTAAGCTGGCTTTCGGACTTATTGGATTACGAATAGGGGCCGCAATGGTCTGATACCAGGAAGTGAAACCAGGTTTCCTCTGGAGGAAATTTCGTTCTTTAATGAGTCAGGCGACTCCAATGGCTTCAGATAGGGTGCTGGGATCTTTTACTTTAACGTCGAGGCGTATTTCATCTTTAAGGCCGGCAACAAAACAGCCAACGAGAAATTCCTCCAGTAATCCATCTACGCGATGCGAGAGTTTCTCAAAAGCTTCTTAGTAAGCAGCAACTGTGGAAGTTTTCTTCAGCCGAGTAAGAGCTTCTAAAGGGTTGTCATATTTGATTGGGCCGAAACTGGTGAGCAAGGCCTTGGTGAATTCCTCCCAAGTTAATGGTCCGCGAAATTTTGTTATCCATCGGTGCCACTGTAAGGCGATTCCTTCCAAGTGGAAGGATGCAAGTTGTACTTGGTAGGTGGGATTAACATCCTTGAATTCAAAATACTGTTCCGCCTTGTATATCCATTCGGCTGGATCTTCTCCTCCAAACTTGGGAAAAAATAGTTTCAGCTGAGTGTGGTTTCGTTCTTGGAATGGTGGGGGAGGCACGTTGGTTAGGTTTGGGATGGATTTGCTAAATGGGTTGATTTCCCTTTCTCTAGTGACTGGATTGGGAGTGATGCAAAGAGCTTGGAGTTCGGTTAACACGGTCTGAAGAGCTGCATTAACTTGATCAAAATTGGTGTTTAGGAGATCAAAACTTGATTTATGCCTAGCTAGGATTTCAGAAACTTCATTCTGAAATTTAGAGTTAGTTTTGCCACGTGTCTCCATGGAAAGAATCGGGCTCTTATACCAAAATGATAAGAATTTTTAGTAGAATGAGAGGAAGAATAAGTGTAGGAGAAGTAAAGTTTATTTATTTTATGAATACCTAAACATGTACAGCAGAAGCTCTATTTATAGGCTGCAAGAAAGACTTGCAAACTAAGAAGAAAAATGCCAATGGCAACAGTGCAACAATTTGCTAAAGAATAGGCCAAATTGCTAAAGAATAGGAAGACCACTAACAAAGCTTGACTAAGTCCAAAGACTAACCATGCAAGGGAATTAAACTCATCATGAACGCGGCGATAATTTTACCATAATTACTCTTCTAGAATCTGTTGACCACAGTTAAATTTGACGTTTGACTAACCTTAAACAAAAAAATGATTAAACTCCCCTTCAAATAGTTATTTAATTATGGACAAATTACGACCAACCTACTTGGATTTGTCTTTCTACAGGCAGGATCAACTTATTGAAAAACTAGCAGTTAACTCCCCTGCCGTTAGTCAACCGTTATAAAATGTTAGTCAACATTGGTTAAAGTCAACTATTACAATGGCATTTAAGGCATTTTAGTCATTTTAATTTATTTTTAAAAAAATATTTAAGATCTCCATCATCTCAAATGACATGGACGGCAGAGATTTATTTAAAAAAAACACTTAAGATCTCCACTGTCCGTACGTCCATCTCAAATGGATGGTGGAGATTAAAGAAAATAAATAAATAAATAAATCTAGCAACCTCCATGGATCTCCATGGAGATCAGCGAACTAGAGGAAGTGAATAGCATTCCCTGGTGTGACGAAGGAAAGGCGAAAAGCCTCTCCTTCGCCGCACCTGCTCTTCGTCTCCCCAGGTACAACGACCTTCATCGCACGACAAAGCGGAGGCTAGCTTCCCCTTCGTGGTCTCCTATGGAGGTCCTCCATAGGAGATCCATGGAGGACTTCCGTGGATCTCTTTCTAATTTTTTTTTTTTTTTAATCTTAAGTTTTTTTAATTATTTTTTAAAATTTATACTTAATTTTAAAATTTTTTTATTCTGAATAAATCTCCACCATACACTTGGATGGTGAAGATATAGATTTTTTTTATTTAGGGGTATTTTAGTCTTTTTACACTTTTGAAACGGTCAACGATCAACGCTAACGGTAGAGGAGTTAACACTTAATTTTTCATAAATTGATTCCGCCTGTAAAAAGCTAAATCCCGGGTAGGTTGGCTGTAATTTGTCCTTTATTATTTCAGTTTTTTTTAAATTTTTATTTTTTAATTAGGGTTATTTTGGTATTTTACACTTTTAAAACGCTCAACGGTCATCTTTAACAGTCAACGCCAATGGTATGAGAGTTAATCGTTAGTTTTTTTTTATTAAGTTGATTCCGCTTGTAAAAAGGCAAAGCCCAGGTAAGTTGGTTGTAATTTGTCCTTTAATTATTATTTCATTTTTCAATAAAAGTTATTAAATAACTATCTGAAGGGCAACTTGACTGACCCTAAACTGAAAAATAGTCATTAGGGCGATTTGACTCACCCAAAAACTAATTCAATAACCACATCCTTAAATAATTTAGTCAACAATTAGTTCACCCGTTAGTCAACATATTCTAATGTATATTTATGTAATTATAGTAAAAGTTACCGCTACATGCAATATCACCTAAACTCAGAGGAATTTGTACAATTTTCTCTTAAATTATTATGCGTGAAAAATAACAACTTAAAATTATTGTACTACGTTTTGATAGACAACAAAGAAGTTGATTGCAAGTTCTTAACATCACAAATTTTTCCCGTGCAAACTGTTGTTGGAGTATGAATGCAATCGTTTAGTATAACAAGTAACAGCCGGAGTGAAATATGGAGGACTTGCATATTGAATGGTACAATCAAACCATGGCGAATCAAACCAAGGAAGGAATAACAATAAACAGCACATACCTTTCATAATACATCTTTGCAGTTTCTCATTGTCGACATTTTTATCAAATCTTCCAACAGTTGTAATATCATATCACCCTCAAAATGTTCTTTCTCACACTATCTCAAAATCCAACAACAATAGTGAAAGAGAGAGCCTTAGACAAATACACCAAAGAATTTCTAAGAAATTTGAGTATTTATAGATTTTAAGGATTTGTACAAGCTCACCTCCATAAGCTCATTTCATGATTCATACCTGAAAACAAAGGCATACTGAACAAATATGTCAAAATCCCTCCAAGTTCACCCAGACCAGGGCCGGCGTTGACCTAAGGCAAACAGGGCGATCGCCCAGGGCCCAATAATCTTAGGGGTACCAACAAACTCTTGAGTGTATAGTTTCTAAACGCACTTGCAACAATTTAAAGGACTCCTTTAGAGATTTTACTATTGTTATGGGTGATTTCTATCTAAGACAACCACATCATTACTAATAGTTAAAAGAGGTCGTCTAAACCTACACATGGTCCTCTGAAAACAAAAGACGATCCGACGTCGTTTAAGATTAAGGCCTCCGAGAAAGCCCTTGGCTGGAAGGGGAGTATTCCAAACACCATCAATGTTCTCGCAGCACACTGGTCGATTGTCAGATGGGTGTCAGCGAGGGGTACAGCCCGTGTCAGCATTGAACCTGACAACCTGTGACGCGCTTGATTAACATTTAAGATGAACCTGACTCAAGTCAGAACTGTGTCATCAGGGAGTTCAGGAGTATTAATTGACCTAGAGCTGTAGATTACCGTTCAACCACACATCCTATCTTATCCTTGGGCAAGCTCTCCGATGAAGTTGGCTTTACATGTTTTAAGGTAACAAACAGGCTGACCATCTTCCGCAGACAACTTGGACATTCCTAAAATAGAAGAAGGTAAGGAGAATGTCTAGGGGACTATAAATAAGGATATTTATGGAGAACAAAGGTATGCGATTCAATATTCTCACTAACCCCAAAAACTAATTGAATCAATTCATTAATTCAACTTTTACTCTGAAACTGACGTGATCATCGGAGGATAATTGCCTGCTAAAGTCCGGCATCCCTCACTGATCTTTCTTTGTCTTTACAGATAGTTATCTCACAACCGATATTCATAAGGTTCTCATCTCCGCTGAGAACCATCTCACATAATTCAAAGAGATAAATATGACATTACTTGTTTAACCATCCACTAAGCTTCCTTACATGGCATAGTTGACTATTGTTGACCATCTAACCTATTTTTTACCATCAACAATTTGGCACTAAAAGGAGGACAGTTTGCATTCCTTTGAGGAAACCTTGAAACTATGGTTTCGACTAATCCCAGCAAAGAACACAGCCCCCAGCAAACTACCCCCACAGAGATTCCTTTATCTCCGATTAGGCAAACCCCCTTAAGGTTCATCATACCTGACAGCCTACCCATGGCGTCACCACAACCTCCTCCCATCACCCCGCAAACTGAGATGTCCACCCAAGGCGTGGACCAAGCATGGTACCATTTCCAGAAGCTAATAGAGATCATGGGTAATAGACTCACCCCCCCCTAGAAGGAAATTGCGGAGAAAATGCGGGCCCTCACAAAGAAACCACTTCCCACAAGAGGTGTACTAGCAAAGGGAAGGAGTCACTCCCATTCCCAGAGCCTTTCTCCCGAGACTTCTTCTCAGAGCATTGGTAGCTTGCAAACCCAAAAGAGCCCAGCCCGTAGTAAGCGAAAACTTCACTGGGGAGGAAATTGAAAGTCTATCTCCACAAAGAAATAAAGAGTCACCAAAGAACTATATCGTCGGCGCACCAGCAACAGCGGAATCAATCAAGATCAAATGGATTCTGAATGAAGCTAACGACTAAGCCACAGTGAGAGCTCGGCTGACGACAATGATTCCATGCGAAAAGAAATTCGACAATTAAAGGAAGGACTTAAGCGAGTCCAGCAAAGGCAACGGTCCACCAACGATCCCGCATATTGTGCAGGTGTAACGGCGAGCAAGTTCACAGATAGAGTATTAGTAAAGAAGTTTTCAAGAAGCTTCAAAATGCTAGCATAAGCGAATACATGGAGGACACAGACCCCGTCAAGCATGACTCTCGATTTACTACGCTCATGGGAACTCAGACGAGGGACGATCGGTTACTATTCCATGCTTTTCCTATCACGTTTGGGGATCTCGCAAGAAGTTGGTTTCGACAACTCCCCCATTGCAGCATCAACGACTTTAACCAGTTCAGCCGCATGTTTTCTGGACAATTTATGGGAAAGCGTACAAAGAAAGAAATCTTTATCTCACTTGTCCTTGGTAAAACAAGGGAAGGAAGAGTCTATCAGGGCCTACCTCTCACATTTCAACCGAAAAGCAGTCCAAGTGGAAGATTTCAACAACGCGGCCGCTATAAACATATTCACAAACAGCCTGTAGAGTGGATCATTTTCTTTCCAACTAAGGAATTAACGGCCAAAGTCTTACCCAGAGATGGTAAAAGTCGCAGCCGATCATGCCCACACAGAAGAGGAAGAGATAACATAGGGCGGGAACCTCATACACGGCGTGCGCCCTGATGAACAAGACCGCAACAAGAATCATCCCAACCGAGGGGACACTGACAAATTCAAAGGAAAAAAACCCTCGCAATGATCACCGAGATGTCAAAAACCGACTGAGAGAGGCCAAGCGAGCCAAGAACAGGTTCGATCGATACACACCTTTGATGCGAGGGCGCGAAGAGATACTGTTGGTCGCACAAAACAAAGGGATCATAACGTGGCCAGTGAAAATGACTTCTGCACCCCAAAAGCGCGACAAAGACAATATTGTCGTTTTCACCGAGACCACGACCACAACACTTCAAAATGCTTTCAGTTAAAAGATCACATAGAAAACCCGATCCGAGACAGACACTTAAAGGAGTTCGTGCCAAGAAGGGACGACGACAACACCTCCCACCAAACTAAAGGACAACCATGCAGGAAACCGGAGCGACCCAAGGGACCAGTAAGGCCAACTCACCCCCAACGGTTCCAAAGTCCAAAAGCAAGTCCCATCAACACCATTCATGGCGGTCCTGAGACAGGCACCAGCAATAGAGAGAGAAAGACAAAAATTATAGAAATATCCAGTCGCAACTACGCCTTAGACGTAAACCTGGTGCAAGGAAGCGACAAAAGACATAAGGAAGGTTGGGACCCAATATCATTCACAGCAGAGGATGGTGCGGGAATCAACACAAAGCCCAACGATGCAATTGTTGTGGAGCTCCAAATTGCACACATAAACGTGTGTTGCATCATGATTGACAATGGGAACTCTGCCGACATACTACATATTTTAGTATTCAATCAGCTAGGGTTCTAGTACAAAGACTTGGAACCATTCAACATCCCCCTCTGGAGCTTTCGGAGGATCAGAGATAAAACCATCGGGTACTGTGATGCTCCTTGTAACATCCCTAATTTCGAATAAATATGAAAAGTATAATTGAATTAATCTTGAGTATGTGAATATAATATTTATTATTTGAGGGGTGAAAAATGTAATTAAATGTATGTATATTTTTAGGTTTCCAAATAGACCAATTTGAACGGTCAAAAACAATGCACGAAGAAAAGGGTGAAAAACTTGGACAGTGTGCATCGCAACCAGCATCGTGACCAGTGCTCGCGATAGCTGCTCGCAGTGAAAGTGACAAAATGAGTCCAATGAGCAACGCAACCAGGCTCGCGGTAATCACTCGCAGTGAAAGTGGCAAATTTCCACCAGTGAGCAACGCGACCGAGCGACGCGACCACCGCTCGCAGTACGCGGTCGCGATGGCTCAAAAATTTTTAAAAAAAATAGCACCGAATGATAAAGCGGTGGGGCTTCATAAACTAAATTGAAGCCAAAAACACAGCAAACACACATAAACAGAACAAAGCAGCAAACGAGAGAGAAAAGAGGAGAGAGAAAGAAGAGAGTGAAAGGAAAGAAGAAGAAGAAGAAGAAGAAGAAGAAGAAGAAGAAGGAAAGAAGAAGAAGAAGGAAAGAAGAAGAAGAAGGAAAGAAGAAGAAGAAGAAGAAGAAGAAGAAGAAGAAGAAGAAGAAGAAGAAGAAGAAGGAAAGAGGAAGAGAAGAAGAAAAAGAGTAGGAGGAAGTGTTCAGGTTTGGTGTACACGTATTTTTTGAATTTTCAGTTTTCCAGAAATTTTCGGAATTGTCGAATTTTAGAGTTTTTGAATTAGTTGACTTATATGGATTATAGATTATAGTTTAGGTTCGGTGTACATGTGTTTTCGAATGTTTCCGTTTTCCAAAATATTTCGGATTGATTTCATTTGATTTAATTTGAGTTATTTGAATTATATTAATTATAGATTATAGTTCAGGTTCGATGTATATGAGTTTTCGAATTTTTCCAGTTTTCCAGAAATTTTCGAAATTATCGAATTTTATAGTTTTCAATTATTTGAATTCTATTGAGTAGAATTGATAGTTTGAAACCGATTTCGAATTGATTTAAATTGCGAATTCTTGAAATATTGTTATATCCGAAATTTTGATTGTAGATAATATTCGAAATTGATTTTCATGCGGTTTGATGCTGATATTGTTATGAAAATATATTGTCGAAAGTGATTTTAATTATATTATAATTGTTAAATGTATCGGAAAATGATTTTGGGGCATTTTGATTCGATATGGAATTATGAATTACGTTTGAATATATTTTTGGATTTATTTGATGTGATTATTGATTTAAAAATATATTCATATATTTCCATTATATGATATTTGATGAAATTTGAATTTCGAATATATATATATATATCGATATGAATTGAAATTGAATAAGTTGAATTCGATGATTCTGAAAGAAATGAAATATGTTGACATTGGATTTGAGAAAACATTGGCTCTGATGTGTATAAACATAGATATGGATATATGAGGTTGACATGTCAATTGGGTTTATGTCTGAACAGTACTGTGCCGATATGTACCACCCTTTGGATAGTGCAGGCCCCAAGTGCCGATCCTAGAGTTCTGAATTTGTCATGAGACATTTACAGTGGGTAATTCCGTTAGTGTTCCATTCTAATATGATATTCGGCAGGTGTGTGTCCGATGCCGAACAACCCATAATCCAGTCTGATAACTTATGTTTTATATGTCAGGAGCCCAGTCTGAAAACTGATTTGATATATGAAAGTATTTGAGAAATTATGAGATTTTGTCTGTTGATTGATTTTGGATATTATACTGGTTGAATTTATGATTTGATTTGATATAAACCCCATATATTGTTTATAAATTTGTTATTTATAGTTTCAATAAATAGATTGAATTATTTGATATAGTATATTAGTATATGAAATTTTGTGTACATCCACTAAGCAATATGCTTAGCGTGTTGAGTTTTCTCGCACGCAGGTAACAGAAGTTCCAAAGGCGATAAAGATAAAGAAGAGTAGAGACTGCAGAACCAGAGTCCGGAATCACATCTTTCCTGCATATATATTTTGGTAGCACTTGTTTGTAATAAGTCTATATATTTTGATACTGCATGCATATATAGAAACTGTTTGTAAATAATAGCGCTCCCTGATTCGGTCCTAGCGATTTGGGTTAGGGGGTGTTACACGCCTTGTGAGAGTGGGGACCAAGCCATGTAGAAAGACAGTATTGTTGAAATTTGTGATAGTAGATATACCCAACTGGTCATACAATGCACTTCTAGGAAGGCCCTTTCTCAACAAAATTAGGGACTGTTTGAAAGTAAAGTTTCCAACTGAAAATGGCGTCGGAGAAATACAAGGCTGTTAGGAAACTGCTCGACAAACTAATATGTCTGCCTTCAAAAACAAGGTCGCAGAAGTCTGTTAGATCATAGAAAAAAGCTGAAGGAAAAAGAAGAAGGAAACTAAGGAATTATAGCAATCAAAGCTAGTGGAAGAGAAAGAAAATGTAGAGGTTCCGAAAGAGTTCGCCCTGGACCCTCGAGAACCTACTGCATGAGAGAAGGATGGCGAGGTAGAACAATAGAGAGTGTGGTACTCAATGAAAACTCTCCAGAAAAGGTTGTCAAAATAGGAGCAAAACTAAGGATTAAAATCAAAGAAGACTTAAAGAATTTGCTCCGAGAATTCAGAGACATATTTGCATGGAGTCACGCCGACATGCCAGGAATTAACTCATCGATCATATCTCACGGGTTGACAGTATGCCGAGATGCAAGGCCAGTGATCCAGAAGAGGCGATATTTCAATGCCGAGAGAAATTCTACAATAAAGGAGGAAGTAGAGAAACTTCTTGCAGCAGGGTCAATCCGAGAAACGCACTACCCTTCTTGGATCGCCAACATAGTCCTGGTAAAAAAGAAAAATGGAAAGTGGAGAATGTGCATAGACTTCACCGACCTAAACAAGGCTTGCCCAAATGATGGTTTTCCCCTCCCTAAGATTGACCAACTGGTAGATGCCATGGCAGGACATGAACTCCTCAGTTTCATGGACGCGTATTCAGGGTACAACCAAATCAAAATGCACACACCAAACGAGGAGAAGACAACATTTACCACAGACCAAGGATTATACTGCTACACAGTAATACCTTTCGGTCTAAAAAATGCGGGCACCACCTACCAAAGATTGGTTAACCAAATGTAGGCCAAACAGATAGGAAGAACCATAGAGGTATATGTCGATGAAATGTTAACCAAAAGTCTAACTGCCGAACAACACGCACGCAATCTGCAAGAGACCTTCGGGGTACTGCAACAATACTAGATGAATCTAAAACCCTAAAAAATGTGTATTTCAGTGTCGCTTCAGGCAAATTTTTGGGTTTTTTGGTCCACCAAAGAGGAATCGAGGCCAACCCCGAAAAGATAGATGCCTTCGTTAAGATGAAACCTCCCTGACCACTTAAAGAATTCCAACGCCTTATGGGATGCCTGGCATCGCTACGTAGATTCATAGCGAGATCCACCGACAAGTGCCTCCCATTTTTAAAAGCAATCAAAAAAGGCAAGGGGTAGAATGGGATGAAGAATGTGACAACGCCTTTCACCAGTTAAAAACCTATCTCGGATTAATACCGGTGCTTTTGAAACCTTTTGCCAATGAAACTTTATACTTATACCTTTCAGTGACTGCGGCGGTGACAAGTTCTGTACTCATCCGCAAAGAGGAAGGAATACAAAAACATGTCTACTATGTCAGCAAAGCGCTCATCGCTGAGGAGACAAGGTACTCAGATGCGGAAAAAGTCTCCCTAGCACTGATTGTAGCAGCAAGGAAACTACGACCATACTTCCAAGCGCACGGCATAAAAGTGCTCACAAATTGCCCGCTGAAACAAATACTGTAGAAACCAGAAGTTTTAGGGAGATTGACTAAATGGGCAATCGAGTTGAGCGAATTCGACATAAACTTTGAGCCAAGGACCTAGATCAAAGCACAAGCAGTCGCCGATTTCATATCGAAATTTACGAAACCTTTGGTCGATACAGCTATTCTCACCACCGCCGAACTAGAAAATGAAATGTATATGTAGAAGCTTCACGTTGACGAATCTTCCAATTCCCACAAAAGTGGGGAGGGAGTAGTCCTCATGACACCCGAATAAGATGAAATGGAATCCACGTTGAGATTCGATTTTAAAGCCACCAACAATGTCGCGGAGTATAAGGCTCTTCTCGTAGGACTAAGAGTAGCTACCGCTCTAGGAGCTAACAAGATTGACATCTTCAACGATTCGTAGCTGGTGGTCAATCAAATATGCAACGAATATTAGGCCAAATAGGAATGGATGATAACCTACCTCGAAAGGACCTATAGGGCACTCGGCAGATTCACAAAATTCCGAATCACGCAAATTCCCATAGCGAAAAATCTAAAGGCTGACGCCTTATCAAAATTAGCATCTGCCACCAATGTCATTTTGTCCAAAACAACTCTAATGGCTCACCTGTCAAAGTCGAGCATAAGCGACAAAGAAACCACCGAGGTCGGAGAACTCAACCTCGCAGAGGTCACATGGATGACGCCTCTCTAAGCATATTTAGAATAGAGAATCCTCCCGAAAGACAAGAATGAGGCATAATGCCTAAAATACCAATCAGCACGATATACAATGATCGACGTCGAAATGTAACGCCAAGAAACCGCGAGAAATACCAATCAGCATGGGGTTCTCCAGAACTTTGCAAAAATGTGTTAACTCGCAAGAAACCGCGAGGATCTTAAAAGTTATCTACGGGGAGTGCGCAGGAACCACGTAGGTGGAAACTATCTAACGCTAAGACTCTGCGATAAGGTTTTTACTGGCCTACAATGTTTGACAATGCCAAAGAAACAGTGTCCGGCTGCGACAAATGTCAAAGGATCGCCGACAACATTAAACAACCACTCTAGAAACTCAGAAGTCTCACATCTCCATGGTCTTTTGTCCAATGGGAATTGACCTCATAGGGCCTATGCCAGCAGCGACGGGACAAGCCAAGTATGCTATCGTGGTCGTCGATTACTTCACCAAGTGGGCCAAAGCAGAACCACTGGTTAGAATCACTGAGCAAAATACCATAGACTTTGTAAATAAGTCTATCATCTATAGATTTGGAGGTCCATATACCATCATCTCCGACAACGGTACACAATTCGATAATTTGAATTTCCCTGAGTTTTGCCAGAAATAGGGAATCAGGAACTACTACGCTTCGGTAGCTCGCCCTCAAACAAATGGACAAGTCGAAGCTTTGAATAAGATCATCAAGCATACCATCAAAGTAAAACTGGATTCGAAGAAAGGGAAATAGGCCGAGAAACTTCTCGAAGTGCTTTGGGCATACAGAACAACTACGAGAACTTCTAAGGGAGAAACACCATTTGCCATGGCTTTTGGAGTAGAAGCAGTCATCCCCATCGAAATGAGAATCCAGTCGTTACAAGTGCACCTGTACGATCAGGTACAAAACTTCTCAGCTTTGGAATCAAGCCTCGACGAGTTGGAAAGTCTCCGAGATAAAGCCCAGATAAGAAACACGATGTACCAACAAAGGGTGGCCAGGTATTACAACTCCAAAGTGAGAGAAAGCAGATTTCAACTCAACGACTTGGTATTAAGAAAAGTCTCGCTTAACACAAAAGACAAGTCAGCGGGATCCCTAACTGATAAATGGGAAGGATCGTACAAGATTGTTGGCCAAGCAGGACATGGATGCTACAAAATCGCGTGACCGGAATGAGGCATCATCACTCACCCATGGAACGCACAATATCTGAAGTTGTACTATCCTTAAAAGGAAGAATAGGATATAATGCTTTAATCTTTAAAGGAATAAAAAGAGCAATTTGAAAAACGAATGTCTAAAATTGTCCCTTCTAATAGCAAAGAGGTTTAAAAATCAAGTTTGAGAGAAGTTACTAAAAAACTCTCTCCGAAAACTTGGTAACGGCGAGAATGCCAAAAAGAATTAAAAATCAAGTTTGAGAAGAGTTACTCAAAAACTCTCTCCGAAAACTTGGTAACGGCTAAGAATGCCAAAAAGGAACTAAAAATCAAGTTTGAGAGACGTTACTCAAAAAATCTCTCCAAAAACTTATAACGGCGAGAACACCAGAAAATGGTTTAAAAATCAAGTTTGAGAAAAGTTACTTAAAAACTCTCTCCAAAAACTTGATAACGGCGAGAACGCTAGAAAATGGTTTAAAAATCAAGTTTGAGATGAGTTACTCAAAAACTCCCTCTGAAAACTTGGTAATGGCGAGCACACCAAAAAGAATTAAAAATCAAGTTTGAGAGGAGTTACTCAAAAACTCTCTTCGAAAACTTGGTAACAGCGAAGAACGCCAAAAAAAGAACTAAAAATCAGGTTTGAGGGACATTACTTAAAAACTCTCTTCAAAAACTTGATAACGGCGAAAACACCAGAAAATGGTTTAAATATCAAGTTTGAGAAGAGTTACTTAAAAGCTCTCTCCAAA
Organism: Xanthoceras sorbifolium; assembly: GCA_003430845.1. Lineage (NCBI taxonomy): Eukaryota > Viridiplantae > Streptophyta > Magnoliopsida > Sapindales > Sapindaceae > Xanthoceras > Xanthoceras sorbifolium. The sequence continues at coordinate 5,997,797 of CM010614.1, read as the reverse complement.
AACTTGATAATGGCAAGAACGCCAGAAAATGGTTTAAAAATCAAGTTTGAGAGACGTTATTTAAAACTCTCTCCGAAAACTTGGTATTAAGTAAGAATACCACTCACTCTTTCATTCACTGGAGCCCACACGATGAGTTCTGAAGTTCATTATCAAATTAACATTCATGACTCGAGGGTAAAAGGGCTGCATGAATTCGAGATTAACTTAGTATGTGTGTCGCCAAACATATTACTAACTTATAAAGGTTGGTTTATTATTGTAAGTGATCTAATAACCAAACAAACTTCATAACTTTGAGCTTGGATAATTCACTACGAAAATTGTGATAGTTCAAATAAATATCAAAAGAAGGCAATTGATCACAAAAGAACATTGTATTCTAAAAAATACATATGAATATTTAATTACAATAATTATGAAACTACATTAAGAAGTGGAAGGACCAGGGGCATGTGAGGCTTTCTCTCTTCTGGTGAGATCCAAAAGGTTGAGTTGATCCTCGGAATCAGTCTCAAACGATGTAGAAGCCTTCTTCTTGCTGAGAGCTATATCCTCATTGCCATGTGAGAGCTCATAATCAACATCAGGATCAGGACCGGTGTCCACCCTCGAGCCAAGAATATTGGATCCAGACTTCTCGCTACCATAGGCCTTGGGCATCCCAGCTTGTTTAGGTATCTCTATATGCATGTCCAAGACAAGTAACTTCCAGCTTCGACAATGCGCTCGCCACACCTTCCTAGCATGCTGGAGATCCACTTTAGACCTGTTCACATTATTGGCTATAGCAAGATCTATGGTCTGAAGCACCTCTGGACCGACATCTGACTAAATAAGTTCTCGACACTCATTGATGTCATTTCTAAACTCTCGGTGCATGAAGGCATCAAAGGTAGGAGAAGCCTTATAACGATCCATGGCCCTGATCTCCATTTCAATCTTGGCCCTCTTCATGGTGAACTATAAGAGTCCAATGTATTGTTCAGCTCCTTATTTTTCAGTTCCACTTGAGCAAGTTTCTCTTCTGCTTCAACCCAAGCAGAAACGACAACGTTGAGCAGACCAATTATAAAAGCGATAGCCCCATCCTTTTCAACTGCGAGCACAACTTTCTCAGCATCAAGGGCTTCTACTCTCCCTCTAAGGGCATCCCGCTCCTTTGCGGCCTCACGCTCAACTTCAAGCGAAGCCCTCTCCGCCTCAAGAGCCACAGCTTGTTCTCTCGCTGCGCATCAAACTTTGACAAAAGCTATGAACAAATAAAAAACAATAGTTAGAAAAGCAATAGGCATAGTAACAAATTTCACAAAGGGAGTGAAATGTAACTCACCGAGGCAGAAAGGCTAAAAAACGATAGAAGCAGGCTTTCGACGATTTCTCCCAAGAGACCATCTGCATCTTCCTGATACACAGAACGAATTTCCCCCTTCAACACCGTTCCGAGAACCTCCTCCAAAGAAAGACTCGGCGACGGGGAAGCCTCGTTCTCCCGAGAACTCCCAACAACCTCAGTTGGAGGAATAGGAAGGTTCGTTCGTGTTAGCCTCGTACAGCCCGTGTCAGCGTTGAAACTGACAACCTGCGACGCGCCTAATTAATATTTAAGACGAACCTGACTCAAGTCAGAACTGTGTCATCAGGGAGTTTAGGAGTATTAATTGACCCAGAGATGCAGATTACCGTTCAATCACACATTCTATCCCATCATTGGGCTGGCTCTCCAAGGAAGTTGGCTTTACATGTTTTAAGGTAACAAACAGGGTGACCATATTCTTCAGATAACTTGGACATTCTTAAAATAGAAGAAGGCAAGGAGAATGTCTGAGGGACTATAAATAAGGATATTTATGGAGAACAAAGGTATGCGATTCAATATTCTTATCAACCCTAAAAACTCTTTGAATCAATTCATTAAACTGACTTGATCGTCGGAGGATAATCGCCGGCTAAAGTCCGGCATCTCTCACCGATATTTCTTTGTCTTTACAGATAGTTATCTCACAACCGACATTCATAAAGTTCTCATCTCCGCCGAGAACCTTCTCGTAGGATTCAAAGGGATAAATATGACATTATTTGTTTACCCATCCACTAAGCATCCTTACGTGGCATAGTTGACTATTGTTGACCATCTAACCTATTTTGAGTCATGCTAAGCACAGTCGCCTAAGGTGACTATGCTTGGCAGTCGCTCTCTATAAGCGACACGTGTCGTCTAAACTTAGTTTTTTTTTTTCAAATTTTTGTGTATAATTTCCTTTTAATCCCTATATTTATACTTAACTTTTATAATTATTAAATTATTATAAATATATTAATTTAAGCCATATAATAAAATTTTTAATAAAAAAATATAAATGAAATCACAATTAATTATTATTAAATTTAAAAATTAAAAATAAGAAAAAAATTTAATAGTAATTAAAATCTAAAAATTAAGTAAAATAATTTAATTGTCAAAATCCAAATGTAATTTTTTAATTCATTAGAAAAAAAAAAATACAGGTGGAGATGAGATCTTCACCTTAATCTCTAACGATGGAGATCGTCCCTATATAGACCATGGAGAACATGCGTCCATCTGAAGGCCTAATCTTCATTGATGGAGACTAAGTCTGATCTCCATACTTCTATTTTGACCAGGTCATATCTCCATTATTGATCGTTGGGAGAACTTTAATTTAGTCCCTAATGTTTAATAAAATATTACTTTTTTACTTAACTTTTCTTTTTTAGTTCGTGTGGTCTCTAATATTTTCAATTAAAATATAATAAAAATAAATAAATAAATAAAAATAAAATAATATTGAACTAAATTATAGAAACTTAAAAATATAAAACGTATTAAAAAGTATTCAAATTAAATTATTTTATTAAAAAAAGAATATTTACAAAAAAAAAAGATTAAAAACTGTAAAAAATAAAATAAAATTGGGAATTAAAATAAATAAAATAAATATTTCAATAAAAATAATTCCTTTAGTTTTTTCTAATTCTCTATTTATTTTATTTTACTTTAATTCTTTAACAGTTTTTCATATTTTTTATTATTTACTTTATTAAGTATTAATTTTTTAATAAATAATTTTATTTTAATTTTTTAATATATTTTACATTTTTAAGTTTTTAAATATAGCTTAATATTATTTTATCCATTTTATTAAATTTATTTACTTTCTTATATTTTAATTTTAAGGTAAACTATAATTCTATTAATTAAATTCTTTAAGGATAAAACCGTCTTTTAAATTTTTTTATTATAGCTAATTGTTAAATAGTTGGTTAAGGACCACACGAACTAAAAAAACCATTATTAATGCAACTCTAGCTAGATTATCTAGTTGGTTATATATTATTTTATTTATTTTTATTTATCTATTTGGACGAAAAAGTAACAGTGTGAGTGTTTTTGACAAATACTAAAACAGTGAGGGGTAAAACGATGTATTTGAATTCGTTGAAAGTGTTTTTGATAATATCTCTTAAAAATTTTATTATAAGGATTAAATTGATATATGTATAATAATTTAATAATTATAAAAGTTAAGTAAAAATATAGGTATTAAAAGGAAATTATACACAAGAATTTGAAAAAAAAAAAAACAAAGTTTAAGCGATACGTGTCGCTCATAGAGAGCGACTGCTTGGCAGTCGCCTAAGACGACTGTGCTTAGCATGGCTCAACCTATTTTTTACCATCAACAACTATCCAAGCCCAACAAACTCTAAAAGGGACAAATTTTTTAAGGACACTTTTAGAGATTTTAATATCTCCCCCATGAATCTTGGACTCAACAAACTCTGAAAAGGCATAAATTTTTTTTAGAACTCCTTTAGAGATTTTAATATCTTTCCACGAATCTTAGGCCCAACAAACTCTGAAAGGACATAAATTTTTTTTTTGCCCAATACCACAAAACGCTATGAGCCAACCCTGACCTTGACAGAACTGGAAGGAAGAATGTGAGCCTACCTAGTTTCCCCATCATGAATTGATTGGCCATACTGCATTATCAGCTATTCTGACCGTACTGCAAATGACTGCATGCAAATAGAAGCAAAAAAAAATCTCATAAAGCAACAGTCCAGAGCATATTTTCTAGCAATTGATTCACATCTTAAGCGAATTTTGTTTGTTTCTGTCACCAGTATATCAATTCAATAGTCCAAATACATATTCTTACCAAAAAAGAGAAAAAATAATATGAAAATGAAAGCATAAAAATATGTTGTACAGTAAATACCTGATGTTTTATGACCTCTTGAACCGTCTGGAGAGCAGAAATCTCAGGCGGACCAGCCTGCAGTATTGCCCTACTAAATACTTCCTGAGAACAAAATATTATAACAATTATCGTAAACAAAAAAATTATTTAAGTTCAAATCGAACTCCTAGATGCCTCAGTTCGACTTTGTTCTCCTGTCCCTGTCTTCATCCTACTTGCTTTCTCCATCGCGTCTTCTGTTATGACTATGTTAGAGGAACATCATGTCCAGCCCATAATTATAATCACCTTCTTGGTGACCACAAAACAATAAATAAACTGCAGAAACATTTAAACGCAGCAAGGAGCAATTTATCAGTTTAAATTTTGATTTTCATAGCATTTTCTATTAAGATTAAAATGAAGTACAATCAGGAACCCGCCAACAGAAGCAACATTACAGAAGCAGAAAAATACAAAAATATGGATGATAATGCCCAAAACATGTGTTTCCAAAGTGTTTTCACTGCAATTTTGCTGATTTATTACAGGAAAGGGATCCTTGAATGTCCTGTCATCTAAATTACTCAAAAAACGCAGACATCCCAACTTCTATCGCTCTACTTAGCCAAATGGATAAACTTCATTGTATCTAAGGCCAACCAGGAGGACTTGAATTTCAAAATAGCATCTGGAATAGAATAAACCTGACACCCTGTCGATTCCATATATGCCACTGACCCCTGTAACGGCTGGTTTTGGGAAGGAGCAACTTTGAAAGAGTAGTTTCAACCATTTTTTTCCCATGCATGTAGTTCCCCGCATTTATATAAATGCAGATGAAAATTATTCATCATGAGGGGTTTAAGAACTTGCAATTTGCATAAGATGCTATGACTTGTGGCAAACAACAGCCGAGCAAGATAAGTCGCCATCTATAAGCCACATGCTCAACTCTTCAAGCTGCTTTTGTATTTCGTTCGACCCCAATTCAGCAGACCAATAAATCAACTTCTTTCCAACATCCAATGAGGATCTATTGGCATTCTTGGCACCAATTTCCATGCCAAAGCTTGATTCATCAACCCAATGAATCCTTACACCACCCTTCTGTTCTAATAAGCTTGCCACAATATATGCAAAATTTCTCCTCTCTCTCGGTAAAGAAACTTTATCAACCACAGTTGCTACCTCATGCAAAAATTCATTTCCCCATTTCTTTTGAACAGAAGATGAGCCTCTTACAAATAACAGATCCAAACTCTTTCCGGCATAAAAATCAGAAGTGGCATCAAGGGACTCAAGAAACAAATCAATATTGACAGCCACCAAGTTTCCATCCACTACCAAAGAATTATATCTATATTCTAAACACTTTTTGATTACATATGCTTTCACTAAAATCTCCTTTATTAATCTTACATTGGAATCTTGAAATCTCATAGATTTGTATGCTCTGATATTGTTGAGAAATTGGTCTGCATCAACCACTGTATGTCCCCTTCTTGCAAGATCAAGCAGATAGTCTGAATGAGGACCCAAAAGTATGTAGTTCCAAATGTTTACCCTTTCAAAATGGCAGAGAAGGTTCCTTATAACTGCCTCAGATACCCCAAAGAGGCTAACTAGCAGAATAGTCTCTTGTTTCTGCATAGAGAGAAGTACAGAATCAAGTTCAGCCATGTTCCTTACAGCTCTTCCAGGAAATACTTCTCTGAAACAGAAATCATACCACTTCAGATTACTCAAAGGTTGCATTTTCAAAAAGTTGTAATCGAACGAATTTTCATCCAATAGTTGGGAGTCTGGCCCAGCTGATTTCCCATAGTTAACACCGGCATCGCGGTGCGAAACACTAAGTGATCTCTCGTTTGGAAAATTGGTGTATATGTTGAAATAGCCACGAGAATGAATAAATTTAATGAACCAAGGAGTCCAGATTCTCTCTCCCATCTTCTTGTACCATCCATTTGTCACCTACAAATAGATTTTGGAGTTTTGAGTAACAAACCAAACAAATATTTAAAAAAGAAAAATCATAAATGTTAGAGTGCTTAAATACTATTGGTTGGCCCTTCTCTTAATAGCTGAAGCTTTTGGATTTGGTGGTAACTAACATAGATCCGACCCTAATTTTTACCATAAGTGCCTGAGTTTGAGTCCTCCATGTGTTTATACTTAAGTTGTTATGTGTTTGTGTTTGCGCCAAATCGACATGGCAAGTCCGTTGGTCTTGCATGTAAGGGGTTTGTTAGAGTGCTTAAATACTATCGTTGGGCCTTTCCTAAGAGCTTAAGTTTTTGGATCTAGCAATTACTAACAATGGAGAGAATAATAAAGCATTCAAGATTACCATCCCTCAATTTAAATAGTAATAATAAAAAAATAAAAAAAAAGATTACCATCCCCTCAAGAAATGGCTTAATGCCCTTGGCCTTGTGTTCATCATACCACAACCTGAACTCTTTCCAATGTTTTGGAAAGAGAAGCTGTCCCCAAGTGCCAACTAGCTGGTACAAGAAAACATGCATTCCACTATCTAGGCGTATCTTGTTTCCATGTTTACCTGAAATTAACAACCCAAAAGAAAAAATTAAAAAAATCATAAAAATAAGAAAATATGAAATTTCTAAAAGCACAAATGGAACAAGGGATTGCACAGATCACTTCAGATGTTTGGCATGAAAAGGTAAGGCAGGCAGAGAAAACCACATACGATATACTCTCCAACAAAAATAGAAGCTATTAAGGGGCGTGTTATACTAAAATTGAAACAACGTAATGCCAACCAATTACATAAGTATACTGTGACCAAGAAGGCAAGAACCAGAGGATCAATAATTTTTCCAAGAAACAATTTCAGGAAGGGAAATAACAAAGGTATTATACACTAGGCAAAAACCGTAGGATCGACAATTTGTCCAAGAAATGATTTCACAAAAGGAAATAACAAAGATATTAGCACTTCATATCAAAGAAAAAAGATCAAAGTGATAGATTACAAAAAATGAAGCAACCAATGAAATCAATCAAGCAATGATATTTTGAAGGGTCATGTAATTGGCAGCGTTCTTCAATCTGATATAGGAAACTGGCAATGCCATAATTGGTAGTAAGAATTAGAGCATTAAAATCAGAATTGAGCAGAATATGATACATCAGTCTCTAACCTTTCTAAAGAAGATGATCAAAATTCTATCCAACTCCAATTCAATGGGCCAATGGCTTAATTCCATGCTACCTAACACAACCTTAAAAGCTCTATTTGGTAACAACTTGGAATCAGCTTCATAGATCTAGTATTTCATCAAATTCGTACCATCAGAAATGTCCTTTATGCCATTGTTATACCCCTAGTGATCTTTTATGCCATTTTTATAGCCCTAGTGATCCTATAAATATTGGCCTCCAAAAAAATCACTATAGCCCTTGTAAAGACATGAGTTAGAATAATGTTACCAATTCGATTACGAGAAAGCAAGATCCAACACCAATAACACATATCCTCAAATGAGAAACCGTACTTGTGAATTTGTTTTATTTTTAATTGTTAAAATTCTTCAATAATAGCAATCATCAACTAAGACATCAGCTTCAACAACAGCTGATAGGATCTTTCCAATTCATTGCAACAGTATGCAAAGAGAAGTCCTTTCTCATTTTACAGTCTTTACTTCTCAATAATGCTTTTAATCTACAATCAATACATGTCCCTTCAAAAGTAGAACATCTTGATTTGGTAACACTAAAAAGGGCTCTTAACATACAATTTGCATACTTTCTTACCAGACATACAAAATTGACTGCATACAATATATGTAGTCCCAAAATTCTGCACAAAATTCTGTGCGGAAAGCAAATTTGTAACGTTTAAAATCCACTAAAAGACAAGTTTACAAATTGGCTTTCGCACAGTATTTCATACCGTTAACCAATCCACTAAAAGACAGGGTTACAAATTGAAAATATTCATAGATATAGAAAAATAAAAAGAAATACAAAAGAAATGGTACCTGGGACAAACCTTGGTCGCTGAAGCGAGGCTCCATAGATGGAGTGACTGGAATTGGAAGAATTGTAATAGTAATTCACAATAAAACTCCTAAGAAACTTATAAAACAGAGGTGAGACCTCCAAATCATCCTCTACAACGAAAGCAAACTCCTCGTCTGAAGTGGGCCACCACGCCTCCAGCCACTGAGCCTGCAACCCAACATTTCCCGTTCGGTAATGCACCACCTTCTCTCCGAATCTCCACTCAAACACATCAACAAAATGCAAAATGGCACGTGATTCCTCCAAAAATGAGTTGGGTAAGTCTGATGATGTATTAGTGTGAACAAAATGGTCAATATAGATGTGAAGATGGACTCTGTCGGATATGTAATCGGCGGCGGCAAGAGAACGGAGACAACGTGAGAGTGAGTTGAGGCGATTAAAGGTAAGGACCTTGATTGTGAGAGTGAAGTTGGGGACATGATTGAAATTTAGATTTGATGTTTTGATGTGAGTGGGATTTGAGGGGATGGGAAGAGAGGAATGGTAATACGAGAAGAAGAAGAGGGCAAAAACAACAGGGATGAGGAAGAGTATGTGTTTCTTTGGTGGACCCACCATATTTTCTCTTTCTGTCTTTTAGTTGTAGATATGTAGGTATGAGTTTTAACAGTGGGTATTGCTCTTCCTATGATCAAGATGGAGAAGAAAGGTAGAACAAGTTAGATCTCTTAAAAAAATAAATTCGCAATAAAATTAAAGATCATGTAAATGTGGTTTTCGTTCAACATAACAGTTTAATTTTAAAATGCCTGAGTATATTAGTTGGCATTAAAACCAAGCACAAAATATCATGACTACATTTTCATCGTTACAAATATAAGATTCTCCTATGTTAACCAAACAATACATCACTTAAGCACATCATTCTAGTCATTTCACAAACACTTGGTAAACAAATTCTGCAAAAACAGAACTAAATTCAAATTAACCAAGCAACGTTCAGTATGTCCCAACTGTAACAAAAAGGATAAAATAAACATAAAATTTTATGTGATCGCCATTTGTATCTAAGGGGAGTAGGCATTGACAACATTTGTAATAAATTTTGTATCTAAGGGGAGTAGACATTGGCAACATTGGTAATAAATTGAATGTTCAAAACATAAAGAGTTAAAGATCCTGAATAAACGCAAGCAAATTATCAGCACAGTGAAGCTTGCACATTCACATGCATCCACGTAGGGGTGGGCGTTTACGGGTTGGGTTGAGTTGGAGGTCAACCCAACCCAACCCAATAAAAATTGGGTTGGAAAAAATTTCAACCCAACCCAATATTGGTCGGGTTGGATTGCGTTGATCGGGTTGAATTTAAAATACAAGAAAAAATAATTTTATACAATGAATATGATGAGAACTCACCTAGAAGAAGAATTAGAATTAGGAGGAGGAAAGGAGAAGTGAAAAGGATAGAAGAAGAAGAAGTGAGAAAATCAGGCAGTGAGTACCGCAACCACGGTCGCGACCCACTGCCTCGCGACCGTGGTCGTGGTGCTCACTGAAGAGAATGGGTTGAGAGCGCGGGCAAAAGAAAAATGAGGCAGTGAGCCTCGCGACCTTGGTCGCGAGGCCCACTGGTCGGCCAAAAAACTTGAATTTCCCGCACACTTTTAAATTGTATAGTTATGGGCATTTTAGTCATTTCTCCATATCTTCTGATTTTGTATAAATAGAACAACTAGTCTAGGGTTGTAATTATTCATTATTATCATCAATCAAAATACAATTTGAGAGCATTTTCTCTCATTTCTCTTGGATCATCACCAAGAACAAATCGGTTCTTCTTGCAATTTCGCTTGTGAGATCAACTTGGGCTAGGGCTTGGGCTAATAACCTAAGAACTAGAGAGCAAGGGATTCCCTAATAAGGTAACTAAGCTCAAAATCTATCTACATTGTTTTAATTTGTGTTGGGTGTTGTTTATTTTGTTATTAGTGAAGTTAGGGTTGTGGATTTGTGTTGATTTCGGGATTAATTAAAGATTGAGTGTGTTATTGTGTTAATTGGGAAAATTAGGGTTTATGGGTGTTTATAATTTGGGGCTAAATTGAAGTTAGGGTTGAATTGGGTTATTGATTGTTAGAGAAATTAGGTTTGTTGTTGGATTTTGAACTAGGTCCTCAACAATTTGGTGCTTTCATTGAGGGATTACCTAGAAGGTGTTTGATTAGGAAAAAAAAAAAAAAAAGAGTAAAAATTTTAAAAATTTTCCAATTAAACAAAATTAGTTTCAAGATGTCGAACGAAGACATTGAGCAATCCCAAATCGTTACTCCATCCAACCGAGTCCCATTTGAAGCCTTAGAAGCCAGTCAACTTGAGTTGAGGGCGGATATGAATAGGGTATTGAGGGCGTTGGAAGGGTTGTCGGACCGAAGAGGAAGATCACCGGTAGAGGGGGATGTTCCGGGGGTAGTCACGGAGGCGGAGGTAGATCAAAACACCGGGAGAACTCATAGGGTTAGAACACCACCGGTGAATCCTTTACAAGATGTCAATGAGGCGTTCATGAGGCAAGAAAGGGCTCCGACTCACATGAGACATGGGGGGAGAGTAGAAAGGAGAGACCGGGTTGCCTAGAGATGGGTTGAACCACATCATGAGAGGAGAAGGAGAGAGACCGATAAGGAATTCAATGATTACGGGTCTAGTAGTGAAGAGGAAGACCGAAGAGGTTACCGAGGTGAACAACAAATTGATAGACCGAGACATCAACATTATGATGAATCGGACTATGAAATGGATCGGTGGGGTAATCGAGGCTTGAGGAAGTTGAAGGTAGACTTTCCGCGTTTTAACGGAGGAGACCCGTATGATTGGCTAGACAAGGCTAACCGCTATTTCAGAATTTGTGAGGTGACTAGGGCCGACAAGGTAGACATTGCAAGTATGTACTTGGAGGGTGAGGCCAGCAGTTGGTGGAGATGGATTAGTGCTCAATACGACCGAAACCATAGACGGATGGGATGGACGGCATTTGAGCAGGAAATAGTATCTCAATTTGGACCATCACCGATCACGAATCACCATGGTCTACTTGCCAAACTTCGTCAAGAGGGTAAACTCCAGACCTACATTAAGGAGTTCCGGCAATTACAAACCATGACTAGGGGAAGGTCAGAGGAGTTATTGCTAGGGACATTCACGGAGGGCCTCAAGCCATGGTGGGTGAAGGAAGTTAAATTGAAGCAACCAACTAGCTTGCGAGAGGCAATGAGGATTGCGGAGATCCTTAATGGAAGCTATAGTGAGAAGAAACCATTCAAGGATTATTCGGGAAGCAAAACTACAAAATCATTGCAACCCGAAAACTCTTGGAAGGGCAAAGCCATAGATGAAGCCAACTCGAGAGACAAGGCCAAAGAAGTGAGAAAGTTGTCAAGAGAAGAGGTACAAGACTACATAAAAAAGGGCTTGTGCTTCAAATGTGGGGAAAAATGGGCAAGAGGTCACCAATGCCCAAAGGGTAAGATCCTCACGATTCTTAAATCCGATAAGTCCGAGTCGGACACCGCCGAAGAAAGGGAGTTCTCTAGTTATGAAGGGGAACTACGAGCAGCGGAATCCAGTATTGATACGAGTATGGCCGAGTTATCCCTTAATGCCATTTCGGGGACACCTAGGCCATCCACCATGAGACTCATGGCATGGATTGGGAACTCCGAGGTAACTTTGCTAAGGGACTCCGGGTCGTCGCATAATTTCATTAATGTGAACACCGTGAAGAAACTAGGCATGAAAGGGGTCGCCATAGAACCCTTTGATGTGAAGGTAGCTAATGGGGAGCAGTTGAAATGTGAAGAAGTGCACCGAAATGTCAAGACGAATATGCAAGGTGTACGGATAACAACCGAGCTACATGTTTTGGCATTAGCAGGACTTGATGTGGTTCTTGGGAGTGCTTGGTTAAAGAGCATAGGTGAGGTGGTCACCAATTTTGAAACCATGACCATGAAGTTCAAGTTAGGCGGCAAGAAGAGGTCTTGGACCGCAATATCATCCAAGGAGATCAGACCTTGCGAAGCACATGTAATGGAGCGCTTGTGCAAGGGTGGTGCCCACTGCTTTGCTGTCATCAACACTAGCGATAGTCAAGCAAAGGGAACCAAGGAGAAATCGGTGGAAGGGTTGGAAGATGAAATGTTAGGGCTGCCCGAGAAAGTAAAAGAGCTATTGGCCCGACATTTGAGGGTTTTAGAGGTTCCAACCACACTACCACCTATTAGGGACTTTGATCATCGCATCACATTGAAGGATGAATCAAAGCCCGTTAATGTACCACCATACCGCTATGCCTACTTTCAAAAGATAGAAATTGAGAAACAAGTGGGAGAGATGTTAAGCAATGGGTTAATTCGATAAAGTATTAGCCCATTCTCTTCTCCGGTTTTATTGGTGCGGAAGAAGGATGGCACATGGAGATTTTGCACCGACTATAGAGCATTGAATGAAGCGACCGTGAAGGACAGGTTAAGCTTGCTACCCTGCAATTTAAACAATTCCTGCCAAAAAGAGCTCATAAACAATTTTCCCCTATCCGTCACAATGCTACGGGGAAATCCATGCAATTTCACCACATTCTCCACAAATGCCTTAGCCACACTACTAGCAGTAAAGGGATGCTTTAATGGTATCAAATGGGCACCCTTACTCAATCGGTCTACTAACACTAGTATAGCCTCAAACCCTTGGCTACTTGGCAGCCCCTCCACAAAGTCCATGGTCAAATCCTCTCAAATCTGTCCCGGAATTGGTAGTGGTTGCAGCAGCCCCATTGGCCTCCGTGAGTCATATTTGACCTTCTGGCATGTGTCACACTCGGCCACCTTCTTCTTCACTTCAACTTTGAGCCCCTCCCAATAGAAGAAGTGCTTTAACTTCACATAAGTTCTGAGCCATCCGAATGACCACCTTCCTTGCTCTCATGGAAGTGGGCAAGAATCTCCTCCCTTAAACCGGGCACATTAGGCACATATACACATGTTTTGTAGTATATGAGCTCATTTTTCATTGTATACCTCTTTACCCCATCTCTATGGCTCTCTAACCTTTGACAAATTTCCTGGGCCTTGGTATCTAGCTTTATGGCCTCCCGAATTTTGTCCCAAATCTTCCACTCCACACCATTCAGGGCTAATAGCCCTGAATCTTCCTCTTCATATACGGTCCACATCATCGAACTACCCTCTTTTCTGGAAAGTGCATCGGCTACCTTGTTTTCTTTTCCGAGTTGGTAGATGATGTCATATTCAAACCCAAGCAACTTTACCATAAATTTCTGTTGCTCTGGAGTGACTATTTTCTGCTGTAAGAGATGCCTCAAGGCTTGTGAGTCAGTCACAATGGTGAATTTCCTGCCCAACAAGTACGGTCTTCATATCTTAACCGCATATATCACGGCTAACATCTCTCGTGCATAAGTACTCCAAGCCTTCTTCATTGACCCCAAGGCCTTAGAGATGAATGCTAATGGTCTCTTTTCTTGGACCAAAACAGCCCTTATGCCCTCGCCACTAGCATCCGTGTAAACCTCAAAAGTCTTGTCAAAATTTGGCAAGGCTAATACGGGGGTTTGTGTCATAGCCCGTTTAAGGTCTTCAAAAGCAAGTCGGGCCTCCTCGGTCCACTCAAAGTTATCCTTCTTCAACATACCGGTCAATGGTTTAGAAATCAGCCCATAATGCTTGACAAACCTCCGGTAGTACCCTGTCAACCCCAAAAAACCTCTCAAGGCGGACACATCCTTTGGTAGTGGCCAATCCACCATAGTTTCTATCTTCCGAGGATCTACCCTTACTCCATTCATAGAGATGAAGTGCCCCAAGTACTCCAACTCTTCCTTGACAAACTCACGCTTGGACATCTTGATGTAAAATTGATGTTGCCCAAGTATCTCCAACACTATCTCCAGGTGAGATAAGTGCTCCTCCATGGTCCGAGAATAGACTAGGATGTTATCAAAGAACACCAACACAAACTTCCTCAAGTGTAGCCGAAAAATCTCATTCATGGTGGCTTGAAAAGTTGATGGTGCATTGCATAACCCGAATGGCATCACCAAATACTCATATAACCCCGAATGAGTTCGGAAGGCTGTTTTATGCACATCTTGCTCTTTCATGCGGATTTGATGGTAACCCGCCCGAAGATCAAGCTTGGTGAATACACTTGCACCGTGTAGTTCATCCAACATCTCGTCAACCGTAGGGATAGGAAACCTGTCCTTCATGGTCGCTTCATTCAATGCTCTATAGTCGGTGCAAAATCTCCATGTGCCATCATTCTTCCGCACCAATAAAACCGGAGAAGAGAATGGGCTAGTACTTTGTCGAATTAACCCATTGCTTAACATCTCTCCCACTTGCTTCTCAATTTCTGTCTTTTGAAAGTAAGCATAGCCGTATGGGGGTACATTAACGGGCTTTGATTCATCCTTCAATGTAATGCAATGATCAAAGTCCCTGATAAGTGGTAGTGTGGTTGGAACCTCCAAAACCCTCAAATGTCGGGCCAATAACTCTCTTACTTTCTCGGGCAGCCCTAACATTTCATCTTCCAACCCTTCCACCAATTCCTCCTTGGTTCCCTTTACTTGACTATCGCTAGTGTTGATGATAGCAAAGCATTGGGCACCTCCCTTGCACAAGCGCTCCATTACATGTGTTTCTCAAGGTCTGATCTCCTTGGATGATATTGCGGTCCAAGACCTCTTCTTGCCGCCTAACTTCAACTTCATGGTCATGGTTTCAAAATTGGTGACCACCTCACCTATGCTCTTTAACCAAGCACTCCCAAGAACCACATCAAGGCCTGCCAATGCCAAAACATGTAGCTCGGCTGTTATCCGTACACCTTGCACATTCCTCTTGACATTTCGGTGCACTTCTTCACATTTCAACCGCTTCCCATTAGCTACCTTCACATCAAAGGGTTATATGGCAACCCCTTTCATGCCTAGCTTCTTCACGGTGTTCACATTAATGAAATTATGCGACGACCCGGAGTCTACTAGCAAAGTTACCTCGGAGCTCCCAATCCATGCCATGAGTCTCATGGTGGATGGTCTAGGTGTCCCCGAAATAGCATTAAGGGATAACTTGGCCATACCCGTATCAATACCGAATTCCGCTGCCCGTAGTGCCCCTTCATCACTAGAGAACTCCCCTTCTTCGGCGGTGTCCGACTCGAACTCATCGGATTTAAGAATCGTGAGGATCTTACCCTTTGGGCATTGGTGACCCCTTGCCCATTTTTCCCCACATTTGAAGCACAAGCTCTTCTTTATGTAGTCTTGTACCTCTTCTCTTGACAACTTTCTCACTTCTTTGGCCTTGCCTTTCGAGTTGCCTTCATCTATGGCTTTGCCCTTCCAAGAGTTTTTGGGTTGCAATGATTTTGTAGTTTTGCTTCCCGAATAATCCTTGAATGGTTTCTTCTCTCCATAGCTTCCATCAAGAATCTCCGCAATCCTCATTGCCTCCCGCAAGCTAGTTAGTTGCTTCAATTTAACTTCCCTCGCCAACCATGGCGTGAGGCCCTCCGTGAATGTCCCTAGCAATAGCTCCTCTGACCATCCCCTAGTCATGGTTTGAAATTGCCGGAACTCCTTAATGTAGGTCTGGAGTTTACCCTCTTGACGAAGTTTGGCAAGTAGACCATGGTGATTCGTGACCGGTGATGGGCCAAATTGAGACACTATTTCCTGCTCAAATGTCGTCCATCCCATCCGTCTATGGTTTCGGTCGTATTGAGGACTAATCCATCTCCACCAACTGCTGGCCTCACCCTCCAAGTACATACTTGCAATGTCTACCTTGTTGGCCCTAGTCACCTCACAAATTCTGAAGTAGCCTTTAGCCTTGTCTAGCCAATCATACGGATCTCCTCCGTTAAAACGCGGAAAGTCTACCTTCAGCTTCCTCAAGCCTCGATTAACCCGCCGATCCATTTCATAGTCCGATTCATCATAATGTTGATGTCTCGGTTTATCAATTTGTTGTTCACCTCGGTAACCTCTTCGGTCTTCCTCCTCACTACTAGACCCGTAATCATTGAATTCCCTACCGATCTCTCTCCTTAACCTTTCATGATGTGGTTCAACCCATCTCTCGGCAACCCAGTCTCCTCTTTCTACTCTCCCCCCATGTCTCATGTGAGTCGGAGCCCTTTCTTGCCTCATGAACCCCTCATTGACATCTTGTAAAGGATTCACCGGTGGTGTTCTAACCCCATGAGTTCTCCCGGTGTTTGATCTACCTCCGCCTCCGTGACTACCCCCGAAACAACATCCCCGTCTATCGGTGATCTTCCTCTCCGGTCCGACAACCCTTCCAACACCCTCAATACCCTATTCATATCCGCCCTCAACTCACGTTGACCGGCTTCTAAGGCTTCAAATGGGACTCGGTTGGATGGAGTAACGGTTTGGGATTGGTCAATGTCTTCGTTCGACATCTTGAAACTAATTTTGTTCAATTGGAAAATTTTTAAAATTTTTACTCTTTTTTTTTTTTTTTCAATCAAACACCTTCTAGGTAATCTCTCAATGAAAGCACCAAATTGTTGAGGACCTATTTCAAAATCCAACAACAAACCTAACTTCTCTAACAATCAATAACCCAATTCAACCCTAACTTCAATTTAGCCCCAAATTACAAACACCCATAAACCCTAATTTCCCCAATTAACACAATAACACACTCAATCTTCAATTAATCCTAAAATCAACACAAATCCACAACCCTAACTTCATTAATAACTAAATAAACAACACCCAACACAAATTAAAACAATGTAGATAGATTTTGAGCTTAGTTACCTTATTAAGGAATCCCTTGCTCTAGTTCTTAGGTTATTAGCTCAAGCCCTAGCCCAAGTTGATCTCACAAACGAAATTGCAAGAAGAACCGATTTGTTCTTGGTGATGATCCAAGAGAAATGAGAGAAAATGCTCTCAAATTGTATTTTGATTGATAATAATAGTGAATAATTACAACCCTAGACTAGTTGTTCTATTTATACAAAATCAGAAAATATGGAGAAATGACTAAAATGCCCCTAACTATACAATTAAATTCAAGTTTTTTGGCCGACCAGTGGGCTCACGACCTGGGTTGGTCGTTAGCTTGATCGCGGTGGAATGCCCCTTGTGCTCCAGTGAGCACCGCGACCACGGTCGCGAGGCAATGGATCGCGATCGTGGTCGCGGTACTCACTGGCTGATTTTCTCACTTTTTCTTCTTCTATCATCTTCACTTCTCCTTTCCTCCTCCTAGTTCTAATACTTCTTCTGGGTGAGTTCTCATCAGTTTGTCGAGCATTATGGGCTGATTGCTAAACCATTGACCGGTATGTTGAAGAAGGATAACTTTGAGTGGACCGAGGAGGCCCGACTTGCTTTTGAAGACCTTAAACGGGCTATGACACAAACCCCCGTTTTAGCCTTGCCAAATTTTGACAAGACTTTTGAGGTTTACACGGATGCTAGTGGCGAGGGCATAGGGGCTGTTTTGGTCTAAAAAAAGAGACCATTAGCATTCATCTCTAAGGCCTTGGGGCCAATGAAGAAGGCTTGGAGTACTTATGCACGGGAGATGTTAGCCGTGATACATGCGGTTAAGATATGGAGACCGTACTTGTTAGGCAGGAAATTCACCATTGTGACTAACCAACAAGCCTTGAGGCATCTCTTACAGCAGAAAATAGTCACTCCAGAGCAACAGAAATTTATGGTAAAGTTGCTTAGGTTCGAATATGACATCATCTACCAACCCAGAAAAGAAAACAAGGTAGCCGATGCACTTTCCAAAAAAGAGGGTAGTCCGATGATGTGGACCGTATATGAAGAGGAAGATTCAGGGCTATTAGCCTTGAGTGGTGCAGAGTATTAGAACTCACCTAGAAGAAGTATTAGAACTAGGAGGAGGAAAGGAGAAGTGAAGAGGATAAAAGAAGAAGAAGTGAGAAAATCAGGCAGTGAGTACCGCGACCGTGGTCGCGGTGCTCACTGGAGCACAAGGGGTGAGTCCACCGCGACCAAGCTAGCGACCAACCCAGGTCGCGACCTAGGTCGCGGTGCTCACTGGAGAGAATGGGTTGAGTAGCGTGGGGAAGAGAAAAATGAGGCAGTGAGCCTCGCGACCAAGTGGTCGGCCAAAAAACTTGAATTTCCTGCACACTTTTAAATTGTATAGTTAGGAGCATTTTAGTCATTTCTCCATATTTTCTAATTTTGTATAAATAGAACAACTAGTCTAGAGTTGTAATTATTCATTATTATTATCAATCAAAATACAATTTGAGAGCATTTTCTCTCATTTCTCTTGGATCATCACCAAGAACAAATCGGTTCTTCTTGCAATTTCGCTTGTGAGATCAACTTGGGCTAGGGCTTGGGCTAATAATCTAAGAACTAGAGAGCAAGGGATTCCCTAATAAAGTAACTAAGCTCAAAATCTATCTACATTGTTTTAATTTGTGTTGGGTGTTGTTTATTTGGTATTTAGTGAAGTTAGGGTTGTGGATTTGTGTTGATTTCGGGGTTAATTGAAAATTGGGTGTGTTATTGTGTTAATTGGGGAAATTAGGGTTTATGGGTGTTTGTAATTTGGGGCTAAATTGAAGTTAGGGTTGAATTGGGTTATTGATTGTTAGAGAAGTTAGGTTTGTTGTTGGATTTTGAACTAGGTCCTCAACAGAATACTATATCAAATATCAATCCTACTATTACATAGATCAACAGAACATCCAAGTTCCGCTAACATACCATAAAAATGATCAAAAAGTGTTTGGAAAACCAACCCAAAGAGCTAGAATTCATGTCTGAGTTCAAGCTATTGTTAAATTGAACTGCAAGCTAGGAAGCACGGACACTTCAAAACCCTCGCGTATCGTATCCGTATCCGTATCGAACACTCCGATACGCGAGGACACGCATATCCAAAAGAGGATACGCGTGTCCGTTGACTTCTGAAGACCTTTGACTAGGGGACACGGCGGGGACACTGGGGGACACGGGAGGGATACGGATGAGGTCGTTTTGCAATTATTTTTCAAAAAAAGCGGGTCAGTTTATAAATTTAAAAAAGATAGGGTTGTTAGAGCTTAAGAATATATTTTATGACTATTTTTTATTGCAATAATATTTTATGAATTATATTTTATGAATTGACTAGTTTTTGATGATGTTTTATAAATTATATTTTATGAATTGACTAGTTTAATTATGAATGAATGAAGTTATTTATGTTTTAAATATAAATATAAAATATATATTATTTTAATTGCCGTGTCCGTATCCTAATTTTTTGAGATTTGCCGTATCCCCGTATCATCCCGTATCGTATCACCATGTCCGTGCTTCTTAGACTGCAAGAACTAACAATACCCATTTAATGGAGATTTATATGACCTCTAGAAGTTCTCTGCACATCTGCGAAGCCGCAGCATAAGATCAAGTATTCAAGTGTTAATGGTTTGTGAGTTTGCACAGTTTCAAGGAAATGTTTACACTAGAATCTTCACTGGAAATGATGGTCGACAAACAAAGTTCTAATAAAACATGAATAGAGCAAATTGAGCACATAATATAATATACTATGTTGAAGTAGACATGAAATGCACAAAAGTAACCCATTTATTTTATTTTTTTCTTCATTGCTGATAATGCTAACAGTTTTTACTAAGCATAGCGCATTTTCGATCTCAGTTTCATATGCTTAGAATAGAACAGATTAGTGAATCTCATCTCAAGAACTTCCTGATGTAATGAAAATGAAGATAAAATCTGGAAAACAACTGAAATCGGCCATGTGAATTCGATCAAAAATCTACTTGTTATAAGGAAATGCCTGAATTTCTAAACCATTTAGCAAAATCATCCCTGTTTAGATTAAAATCAAAGCATTATATCAAACTTTTTTTTTTCTTTTTTCTATTTTAATTGGAAAATGTACATGCCAAAAATAAATAAACTAATTAAAAGAATTCTGGGTTGTGAAACTGGAAACATTTGATCAAAAATAAACACTACGTAGCAGAAATTGGGTAAAAGAATTATTAACATCTCCATCAATGAAATTGACAATTAGAAATCATTCCAAAATATGCAGACAACAAAAAACAAAGAGAAATCCATATGAGAAACAAAATAAAGCATAAACAAAACAGATATTCAAGTGTATACTAATTAACACAAATATCATAAATATTGATGGTTGCAAAAATTAAAAACAGAAAAACCCAGCCAGATAACAGTATCATGAAAAAACAAAAACAAAAGCAAAAGCAAATTTGGCATTTAATCTCCAAAAAGGAAAATAAAATGAAAAACACGAACCAATAACTCAAAACTCAATCAAACTCAAAACAAAACGAAAACCCATTTCAGGATGATAAGAAAAAAATATTCAAAACCAAAAATCAGAAATTATTTTTCAGAAATAGAAACATGAAAAAAGAAAATAGTACCTCATAATATTGACTCTCAAAAGCTCTGAAGTCGATGAAGGGCTCATGCATCTACCCCAAATCAGCAGTTCTTCCATGAGAATACAAGAGCATGAAACGCCCAAAAGGGTGCTTCTAAAACGAAGAAAATAAGATAAAGACGGTGGCTGGGTGAGGAGAAGAATCAGATTGTCGGTGGCTGGACGTGGCTGAGTGTGTGGGGATGAGATGCAAAGAACGACCGTGAAAGGAAAAAAGTCACCAGATTTGCTTCTTTTAGTTTTTAGGGTTTTCTTTTCGTGTTTTTATTTTAATTACCAGATCTGGTATTTATATTTGATAAAACAAAACTTCCATGGCTACAAAAAGCATTAAAAAGTTAACCTATCAGTACAGTTTAGATTAAACTTGTGTAGATTTATTTCAAGCTCCCATAACAAGCTTTAGATATTTTTTTTTAAAAAAAAGTTCTTAAAAGATTAACAATACCTGTAAAAATTCATCCTCAAACTAATTTCAGAAGACTTATCAGCAAACAATGGAGCCCATGGCCGAGTTTCTTGCTCTTTTTGTTGGCAAGTTATGTCTTGCTGGTTACAAACTCAACCATTAATACATCATATGGAAACAACAGAAAATATTCAAAAGAAAAGTCAGACTATAGGGAGAAGAAAACCAAATTATGCACCCAACAAAACTATAATTCTATTACAAAACCCACTTCTATATCAATTCAAGTACATGTAAGCAAAAAACAAACAATTAATATATATATATATATATCTATAAAGAAAGCAATACCCAGATCGCAGAACTAACAAATTTATGCAAATGAAGTATAACAGGTACCAAATCAAGTGATCAAAAAAAAAAAATTACCAAAAAATTCCCGGTTCAACGAAGCCAAATCAGTGATCGACAAGCCAGCGCCAACCCCAACCAATTGTGTTGACAATGCAGCAAACAAGAGAGTCGAACTCCAGCGCAAGCTCACGCGATTTTGAGATTCGGTTTCGATTAAAATTCAAATACTCGCAACTCTCTCTGTGTCATTGTAACAAGAACAGACGAGTCATGCATAAACTTACAGGCTCAGTGTCTTTTATGTTTTTTTTTTTTTTTTTTTTTTGGGGAAATCGGCTCAGTATCTTTTATGATCTAATGGTTAACGAGAGAGGCAACAATTGGGGTTAGATTTATTTAAGTGGGCTGAGACTGAGCGCGGTCGCTGTGGTGTGGTTGGCTCAACTTGGCTGCATGTAGACTGTAATCAAGTAACCAGTGAAATTCTTTTAAAAAAATTATTACAAATTTGAAATTTTTAATTTATGATTAGGAATGTCAAAAAAAAAAAAAAACACTTAATCCCACGAAGATGTGGACGGGCTTGGCCCGTATAAGATTGGGTTAAACCAAAACAAATAAGGTTAGAACGAATTTGATAATAATTTCAATTTTTCATTTTAATAGCCGAGCTTAGGGGTGGGCATTGCAAACCCAACTTAACTGACCCGAACCGAATCAATCCGATAAAAAAATGGGTTGGTTAGGTTATCTAATGAACCCAAGAACCCAACCCAATTTTGGTAATATATAAAAAAAAAAAAAATTGTAAACACTAAAACTAATCTACCTAAACCAGTTGTCCTCATCCACTCTTCCACTCACCCCCGCCGCTGCTCTACTCTGCCACTGTGCCACACTTCCACTCTGCCTTGCCCTCACCCACGCCGCTGCTCACTCTCATCCACCCTATCGCTGCAGTTTTCCTCGTCGGTAGTCGTCTTCCTTGCCGCAGTATTCCTCGCCACACCATGTTGCTGCAATATACCTCGCTGCACCATGTCGCCACAGTATTCCTCGCCGCACCTTGTTGCC